>OX104064.1:102729200-102756555 GCA_944474145.2 Dicrocoelium dendriticum | reverse complement strand
TTCCACTGGCACGTTAACTCATGCTTCGAGATTTCGATAGGAAATGTCATCAGCGGTATCTGGTCCAGCTTGCTGTTTGATTTTCACTTCCCGAAGATATGTCACCGTAAGCTCACTTGGATTTTAAATCCACTGTGTCTATTCGCATCACGCAACTAATGATGCTTAATTTCACTTATTTTCGGGCTTATACACATTATTTTACATGTACACTATTCAGTAAAACTATGCTTAAATTGTGTTTACTAAATACACATCGGATGTGAGATGCTGTTCAGAACAAGCAGTAAAAATCAAACCTTCATTGCCCATAATTCGATCGATTTGGGAAGAGGATCCAATTACCTAGTGATTAAAATTTTCAGGTAATTGGATTTCAAAACAACTCAAGGACTACTATATATTTAACTTCGCTTTTAGTTTATTGCAAAACATGGCGTAATTTTGTCCACAATCCAACATAATTACGGGCTAATAACGAAACGTTACCAGAAAACTGTTACGCAAGAGTCATCAGAACATGCGCTTCTGCATGAAATAAACATACCTGTGATAATTGCTGAAAACCCTATTGTAGCTAATTATATTACATTCAGTATAGGTTTTCATTACTTTTGTCTTCCCACTATGTGGCCTTTAACCAGATTTAGCAAACTATGGAAAATCCATGAAACACTGCCGTGTTTATTGGAATCCTCCTTTATTCCTTGGAGATTGAAAATGTGATAAGGAGACCACCGTCAGTATTTATCTATACAGATGATCTGTTATTTTGATATTGCTAAGTTCTCAGGTTTACAACAATCATGCTATAAGTAGAGCTATTTCACAAAAACACCAAGAGCTGGATGGCATGGGATTATTTCATGGCCTCTAAACATGACGAGTGAAACATCGCACTCCGGTTAATTAAGAAAAGTTTTAATTGCTTGTATTAAGATTATTTTAGGGAATCCGATAAATATCATATATCGTAACACATTCGCACAGCTATAGACGGTTGTCTTTCGATTAATACAAAATTTATGTTTCATAATGGAAACATTAATTGGATAAAACCAAACAAGGCTGAAATCATAATAAGGGCAATCGAACTGTACTTCGAATTTCGCGCGGGCCCATTAAAAGACAGTTAATGAAATGCAGTAGACTAATTATTTTTCGGTTGTTGTGTGTACACTCCAGATTTTCGGCAGTTTAAATGAAACCCCAACTATTACTGTTCAATTTTGACGTCAGTTGCATGCTCACCGAGTTTCTAAGACCCTAACCTCGCTCAAAATGCCTGTGAATAACTAAAGCTGTGTTATCGCAACAATTTTCAGTGGGGATAGCATAATATCATAATGCCATCGTACCCTTGTATCGTACCTGATGTAGTAGTAGATTATACCTATGCATATGCAAAAGTTGTTGACAGTGATTACAGATGTATTGCATAACAAATTGAGATCCGCAACCCTAGCACCTTTATCCGCAGTTGTGGGCATGCACTAGAGGAATGCACACAATTACGGTACTGAAGTGGATGTTACCAATACAAATATCAACCTAATGAAATAAACTAAGAATACACGAGAAAACAGCGCGTCTTCTAAAGTTGCAACATAGTCAGTTAAAAGCTTGACCGTTTGAGCAGAAAATGCTACGGCAAAATAATATTTGCAGTTAATAGTGGATACCGGGAGCAAAACTGTGTGAACCATCCCCTATCACAACAACTAGATGGAATTCATCCATAGTTAACAGTTTTCTCAAAGCACGGTCAGTAAGCTACGAATTCGTTTGCCCCGCACCTAATAGGACTGTTTCGATTTAGAGATATTAACCATAATTTCATAGTCATTTGCCGAACCAACAGGCAATTCTACAGGTATAATCTGTCATGGTTCGCATGTCATCTGCTAAGGTGTCCACATGAATGACTGTTGTTAAAATTTGTGGTTGAGTAGCGATAATTAGAAAAAGTTCGGCGAAGGTTTGCATTTAAATCCAGTTATCAGCAAAATAAACAAGCCAAGGAGTTTTTATTTGATCACCTAGATGGCCAGAATTTATACTTACCACGACAGCTGACCTCAGTGTCATCGGAGTGATGACACGATTGTTCATATTAAATCATCATTTGTGATCTATATAAAATTGTAGGGAAAGTATGTTTTAGAGAACAGAATTCTTCATTGTCAGAGTAAACTAACGAACCTTTTCCTTCGTTAGATCTGAAACAGAGATTGGAACCGTCAGGGTGAGTAGGTAACTCATTAAGTAATCAGTCTCGGATACCTTTGCTAGTGGGGATAAGTAATACACGTATGAAATGATCTTTGTGTTTTTGTCTTTAATCCATCGCAGTACAAACTAATTGCAACTCTCCACTACCGAACCATAGTAGCTGCAGATTTAGCTGAAAATATGACGGAGCTGTAGTTGAACTTTCTAAGTTCATGAACGATAACTGGTAAAACGGAATAAAAACTAATGTATAATCTTGTCACTTATCCCTACCAAGACCAAGGTTGTTCATAATGTTCTAGCATAATTAGTTTCAGCATTACTGAGTAGGCAGGAGATACATAGCGTATTGTACCAATCGTAATTTAATAATAGGTCCACACCTGTTGGCGATGCATCTGTGGAAAATATAGTTGACGTTTTCTGAATTAATATAAGAAGATCATTATTAGCTAGGAGTAAATCGTATGTTTAAGAAGCAAGTGTCCCTCCTTGTCGTACCAAATATACTTCCCATAATTCAACAATGTGTGTCAATGGTCATCATTTGACGAAATGTTGGGAATTAATTGTGTTCAATAATCTAAGGTACATGACAGCGGAAAACACTAGAAAATTAATGGTCGACTTTATTTCACCTAATGGCATTATCCAGTCAGCATCCCGTTAAATCCTTCTGATATCATACGATAACAACTGTAACCGATTTCTTTGATTAATTTCCAGAAATACTTCGCTTAGCACCATAGACTCTTAATTAAATGCGTTAAAAGTTCCGTTAATCGACAATCGTACGCATAGTTTCCAGCAAAATGCACAGGCACATAAAAAACTACGACTGAACCCGATACAGTCATTGGACAAAATTATGTATTGCACATATAAAAATATTTGGCTAATCGCTTACAACGAAGGGGGCATTGACACTTGTAGTGACCGATAGGCGATTCCATGACTGTTAAATCACTAGATACATCACTGTGTTGTAGCTGCGGGTAAGCATAGTTAAGCATGCGTTAAGAAAATTGTGAATTCATAAAAACGATAACGAATAGAATCCGGCATCTCTGCAAAACAACTACGCTGCATTAGCCTCATATTATGGGTAATACAGTATTTTCCACAGAATATCGGTGTCTGATCATCCGGCTTTAATGGTGTGCTAATATTTGTGGTTCATGTTGATTTCTGCCCGGAAGCAAAATCTCATCCTTCACAAATAGGCATTAGAACATTGGTCACCATTTCGCTTAGTCCGAGTGTAAGTATACGATGTGTTCATGGATGAACGTTACTGGCTATTTCCAGCTTCACTGGCCGGATTTGCAAAAAAGTTAATCAAGGGTTGTGTTAGGATGCATAAATTACGTTCCCAGCAGCAAGTGGGATTTAAAATTCCCACTTATTTTATGCGGCTGTGTAACTTTATGACAGATGGCAAATTGACTTAGAAGTGAAAGTACTTGCAAACGACAGAATTAGCGTGCTCTCCAACATCGGAAATGTGCAACATCCTATTACCGAAAGGTTGGGAGCGTTTACACATCTAATTGTGATGGATATATGATCCATTTGAAAAGCTGGTTACAAATACTAAATAACCTTTTTACTAATAAACTGCACCCTACTACCGGTATCGACAATATATTTGTAACGTACAGTTTTCAAAGCGTATGGTTTTGAGTAATTGAACAAAAGTATCCCATTCATAGTCTAAACCAGCAGCAATTTGTTTGCAAATTTTCAGACGCTAACTCGGCTTACTTCACAATTTTACACTGTTTGAAGTGACAACAGACACTTCGGATAATTTCAATTTGCCCGAAATAATGACATTTGGGGTATTGCTGTTTGAAGATTACTATAAATAGCGTGTCGCTCATGATACACATTACCGAGTTTATACCTTATACTTACTGAACTTCTCTGCGTTTGTGTATGAACAATTCCGTGCGACTTTAGCGAATTATATAAACACTTTTTTGTTCTACATGTATTATGCGATCGTTTAGTCAAACAAAACATACTGCTTAAAAACAGTCATCTGTGACATTGTAAAACCAGATACCTCCTGACATAAAGCTAAGAGGATTCAGTGGGTTATACGTCGGCTTTGCCAATAACTGAAGCAAAAATTGACTGTAATAAAGAAGCTTTGACAAAATTTATGCGATCAGCACAGCAATCTGTTATCAATAAACCAACAAGCAAATCAACCGTATCAGTACATCAGCCATTTGAACAGATGCTTCGCTGCCGTACAACGTTGATAACGTATGAAATAACGAATAATAAGAGGAAGAGAAGCGGTTTATCAGAAAACCTAATGCCCCTAGCAAATATTTAAGGGACAGGCTCCTGCACCTTTTATTAACAACATACCATCACAAATAGCTGGCTATGAGGCAAACATAAGGCAGCATCAGCCAGACAGCTTCTTTGCGGCTTTCACTGCACCGCGTCAAATTCAGCCATTATCCCGCAGATAACTCAGCACCAAACACACTTTAAATAGGCAGTCCGACTAGCAGACGGCAGCAGACGCGTCACTAATGTCGACTGCGAGCTATGTTCTCCAAAATCTCGAGCCAAGCTCAAGGCAAGTAACGTGGACTCCAGCACGGAAGGTGAGACGGACCGACGGCACCCGGTTTGGTAGCCACTGACTACATTTTACGTTGCCAAGTCAAATTTTGTCTACCTTGGGCTTTGCGTCACACTATATCGGGTAGAGTAAACAAGGCCCTCCTAGGTAAACGGTTGCCAGGAATACATAGTACATTCCCAAGCCAACGCAAATTATTCAGTGCTATCTGTTTTGCCAAGTAACTAGCTTGGTTACCACTGACTAGTAGTCGCCTACAAACATCATCATTGCGAATGCACTGATGCTACCCGACACCAGCAATGCCTACGATCTTCAGACCGAAGGGGCCAATTCTCAATCCTGTAGAGCAGTGCAACCCTCCTTGTGGCCCTGTAAACACGGCCTTTCTATTGGCAAACATGTCGCACACTCTGTTAGGCAGTTTTGGCATTTGTGGTGCGTGAAATGACTTCAGTTTCTATGTGTCCATCATTGCTGATGCAGCTGCCAAGGTAAGTGAATCGATCAACCAGCTCGTTCTTCTTTCTCAATGATTGAAGGATCATCATGTGGCTGCTGGTCCCGCAGCAACACTTTGTACTTTAAAGGTGCGAAGCACATACCAACAATTTGGACAACTCTAGAGAAACTATTCATGGTTGATTGTGCTGCCGCGAAATCGTTGGACAGCAAGACGATGTCGTCCGCATAATAAAGATCAACTAGCCTTTTACCAGGCAGAACCTCAAGGCCTACATCGTAAGATTCCATGAGCGAACTCTACACAATTGACTCCACGAGGAAATTGCAAAAAAACGGTGAAACTGTACAACCCTGACAACCGTTACTTGTTGTCGGAAAGCCATCCGACAAATCACCGTAAACCCTGACGCAGTCTGTAATGTTCGAGTAAATAGCACGTAGGATGTTCACATATTTGCTAGGAACACAATTCCACGTAACCATTTCAAACACATTGCATCTAGCGACTTAACCCTAACGCACATTTAACTTCGAAAAGTACAACTATTGTCGGTCGAAGATATGCGTAGCGCTGCTCAAGCACCTTCCGCAGAGGGAATATTTGATCTTTACAATCACGCGCTTGGCGGAACTTTGCCTGCTCGCCCATAATCTGTGGTTCCCGCTCTGCGATGAGGCGACGAACGAGAAGCGAGATTAGTACTTTTGTCGCAACTATCCTTAGGCTGATACCCCTGTGGTTAGTATAATCTGTGCTACTGCCCTTCTTGTATATTGCCATAATTCCCTTCAGTTAGCTTTCCATTTATTTTAGAATAGCGAGGTTAGCGCGTTGCAGAGCACCTCACCTCTATTCTTAAACAGGGCATGTAGCAGGGAATCCGGGCCAGTTGCACAATAACTACTGAGGGCTGTGATCGCGGTTCCGGTCAAAGTATTCGATAAAACGTCTAAACAAACCGTCTATGGCTTGCTCTGCATCACCTGGGTAGAAAGAATTCGGGAAGAGGGGACGAGCTGAACTGCTCTTGAATGTGTTCTGCACAACGAGCCATACGGTGCTCGTAATTGTGAATAAGAGTATGCGAACTCTCTCGGATTGTCTCACTGTCGTCTGGTTTTCTGCAACCATTGGCGCGGATCATCTGGAAGAGCTTGCGGTGATTATCCATTGCTCACGACTCCTCCATTTTTTGAGCCCGACTGGTGCACCATGCTTCCTCGTCAGCTCACAGGCTCCGCTTTAGTTGTGTCTAATAATCCATCTGGTAACCTTGTATTCAGAGACAACCAGGAGGTTGCATTTGGATTCTAAAAGGTTTACCGACCTCTCGGATACCAAGTGACTGAAGTGGTGACGATTAATAATGCCACAAGCAGATGCTACTGCGACTTGCATGGCTGCGGAGATCCTATTCTAATGAACTTCTGTGTAATTAAGACAAGGCAGCGAAAGTTCCATACACTGCGCGTATTGATTGGCTTGCCTGACCGACGGCTGAGACCATTTCTCCGTTGTTAGTCGAAGGAGAAGCTTGGTGCGCATTTCTGTCAAATTCATGGAGAAACGACCTTGTACTAACGCATGAGCAGCGTCAAAACAGGTATTTTAAAACGAGCGGCAATCCATGAAGGAAACACGCCAACCGTAACGTATAGCAAAATGATCTATTTGGCTCCATCGCTGACCAGCTACAAGAGGGCGCCAAGTGGGAG
The DNA here is from genome assembly GCA_944474145.2 of Dicrocoelium dendriticum. NCBI lineage: Eukaryota > Metazoa > Platyhelminthes > Trematoda > Plagiorchiida > Dicrocoeliidae > Dicrocoelium > Dicrocoelium dendriticum. The sequence goes on along the minus strand of OX104064.1, from coordinate 102,749,537 downwards.
TTCGGAGCACACTGTGTCTACAAGCGTTGCTACTCGGAAACAACTAGTGCTCCGCACACAGTTGTAACAGAACCTAGCCCTGGTCTGTACGGTATGAGTTATTGTTAGGATTACCACACAGCTGAGCTTCCGAAGAGCTCCGAAGCGTTAATTATGCTTTCACACCTCCTGCAAATATTTTAAAACCCGAACCAGTAACACTGCGTAGTAGCGCGGTCTGTTCGTGATATAATGCGTGATTGACAGCCTAAGAACTGCGAGCTGTGGGAGCCTAAGCGGAAATCGCAAACAAACAGCGTTTTGTACTCCTTCACGAAGCAACCTTAGTTGACCTCATCAAATCGGCGGCACACAAACGTCTGTTCACTGGAATCCGATTTACCAACGATGGCCCAGTCTTGCAGTTCACTATGATACCAAGCCAAGCATGACCCGTGAGTGTGCATCAGCGGCTCCGGATACTTGCAAGTAATAGCGAGAAAACAAGACGGATGCAGTTAATTCAACGACCCCAATACCCAGTGTGTCCAACGTGCGTGCGACGGCAGCCTAGCGACCTATGTCTTAATGTGCAAACCTTGAACGCCGCAATGGCAACGGGACAACGTGGACTTTTAAGGGACGGTTGCCGATAGATGGCCAGCGGGTGTTGCGAGAAAGTGGATACCGATACTATGACTCCAGTGGCACTTCATTTGCTGACAGTTAGGCTGGGAAGTATAGAAATTAGGTTAGTAATGGGGGTGGAGTGAGGGCAACAGGTGAAAAAATGAAGGGAGGCGCCAGTAGAAACATGTTTCGCTTATCCGCCCTGCTGTGTGCCGCAGATAAAGCGACCCTTAATAATCAGCTCGACGGCCGATGTAGGATATAGATAAGGTTTGAGGAAATCGTCATAGTTGTATCTGGACTTAGATAATGCCAGGGCGCCTAGACCTAGAAAGTAGGACGAGTGGGGTCCTTAACCAAAGTCTTTGGCTCAAATGCCTGTCTGCAAAACAGTGGGGAGTTGGCAATGATTTAGTTTTATAGAAATGGACGCCATTCCATTTCAAACCCCTAACCTGGAGGAACAGGAGACTGAGTTTGTCTGACCACTAACCATTGACCAGCCAGTCAGCAGAAGCTCTCAAATGGCCCAGGGGCACCACCTGTTTTAGCTCAATGAGTCAAGGTGGTACGCAAACCGTCGCAACAGTTTAATGCCCAGTTCGTTGCGACGGACTATCTAATTTCAAACATATGGCAAGCGCAAAAAGAGGAACGTGGCTAGCTAACGGTTCATATCTCTCTCCAACGATGTAACTAATGCGGCAGCTGTGCTGCTAGCGCAGACATAATTTTTACAGCCTATGCTCACCTGTTCTGAACAGAATCAAGCGTAAACTGGTAAATTTGTACAAAATGAACTCTGATTGAGGAAATCGCAAACAGTTTAGAATGACTGAGTCATGTCACGCTTCCTCTATGGTGTTAAAGCTGAGAGCTTTTCGATGTGTACTAAAATAATACGTATAAACTTATTGCTCAGGCCTATGTAGCCGGGTCATAATTACACCTGATTAAACACCGTTACAAACAACCTTTCTTCTAGCTGGTGAGGCTAAAGCAGAACTAAGCATACGTACTTTGTCGCGGATTTCAAAATTTACCGGTCCTTACATAACGCCAGTTAGAGATCAATACTGCTTTCTTGGGAAGGACTTACTAATACAGCAACTGCACCACAAAGAGCATATGACGTAAAGCTTATACTGCATCGACTACACATCTACTTGACCGTACTGTGGCTAATAAGACCAGAATTCTGGCGCAGCACTCGATCTCTGATATGCAGGACACGGACAATTAATATGAGAGTGATAGGTCTCGTATACTAGTAATGCTCAAATGGTTTTCGACTAGGCAACCGCACTTCCATACCTGCGCATAAGGAAAAAGTATAAAGGAAGCAAATTTACCCGGCTCAAGCTAGACTAAATTACGTCTATCGTCACAATGCAGAAGCCACCCAGCCTCTTCACAATCGAAAAATATGAATCAAACAGCAACACATTGATCTCACTTTTAAACCAAGCGTACCAAGTTCCAAAATTTTCGTTGCGCCTATCTTCGCAAGCCGGGCAAGCAAGCAGTAAATTATCCGTCAAGAAAACCAAAGATGCTACTTCACGCGAACCGTAACTGCTGCCTACTGATCAAGGATAGCCAACACTTATCGTTGAGCAATATCATCTTCAACTAGCTAACACGGAAATATATGGAATAAATGAACTAACCGAATCCCGATAGTTATTCTGTGTTTATTTCCCCCAATGCGAGTTAAGACGTTCAAGTCGATTTCCCAATATCCACTCCCTGTCTATAGAATATTGTAAGGTACAATATCTACATTCTTAAAACAGCCTCCACGGTTAATTTTGGATTGTAATGCTTTAGGCTTATCTCTCGGTGTGCGCATAGTGCGTGTAATGTCTATCGAAAAATCAGTTTGGTGTAACAGATGTAACCGAGCAGTCGCTGTGCTAATGGCACTCCCGGACACACGTTGAAGCTTCTGTGGTCTAGACTTGCACGTCAAACACAACAAGTCAAAAAGGCCCACGAGGTGAGATGACTGAAGGCCGGCGGATTGAATGCGTCAGATATTGTCTGGAAAGTACAAAGTCTATCGCTACAGCTGAGTCAAAACCGTTCGTTGACATATCAGTGACTTAATTTTGCTGAAGGGTTTCACGGTAAAGGCAGACGTGCATGTAGGCGCACAGCTATCAGTCGCAAATCGGTTGGAAAGCGGAAAAGAATATCATATCATAGTGTTAAGGGGTCTGATGGAGAAAAATGAGAACATATGTTCCTTAGTAATTAAATAATTGTGGACGTTTGGTGTGTGCACAGAAATGAAATTTTACACAGGTTGATCTTGACAAAATTGTGTGAACATTCTGACCTGGAGTGACAATTTGATCTAACAAGGTAGACGCAATTGGTGTTGGACACTGAGTAGCGCTCGTCGAACTGGTTCGAATCAGCGTAGGCAAAATAATATGTGACGAGAATCGGAAAAGGTATGCAGCATTTAGTGAAAGCTTGCGTCTATACAGCCGCAAACCCACGAGCGAGATTATGTTGAAAGAGATAACCTACCTGAATATACACGAGTCATACGCCCCATCGACATCTCGTCCTTTACCCTGTGTGCTAAGTCTCCCGAAACCAGTTGAGTCTCCTAACTCATTTTTGCCAATTTTCAACCCTATATATTGGAATATTGCGCGTTACAAACCTTTACACAAGTTTTATCAATTGCATTATATAAGATGTTTCCAATCTGTTGACTGTGACAATTATTTCTGTAAGTACTAATATGAATCATAAGGTTATTTCTTGCCAACAAAGATGCTGTTGACTAAAAGTCCTACATGTCACCATTCAGTCTGATATCACCAATCCGTCGCCTTCTCACCGCGCGGTTGCCCACAAGGCCCTCAATAATATTCGCCACAAATCGTCCCTTACTGCCGCTATTAATTTATAACAAACCGATAATTTCAGAGCTATCTAACGATCACCATGATACGGAATAAGCGTGATAGGTGAGTGAAGGGACATATGACAGCGATGAACCTGATTTCCCTCAAGAAGCAGTACGAAATCACATAAATCAGTATGAGCTCAATAGTGTGGTTTCCATCAACGCGTGGTTTACCGAGCTAAAGATAAACCAATTAAGCCATTACTTCTTTTTAGCTGAGAAACTGGCATGGTTTATGACTGAAACATGGCACTCCCTAATTGCATCACTCTCTAACTGTAGCACATTTTTGTATATATTATACTGCAAATGCTGTGCAAAAATCCAAGGATAGACAACCGACCTCTCTCTCCATGTGGATTTGCATGATACAACATTTGAACTCATGCAAATTTGTTGATAATGCAGAATATTCGTGATGTATACATACCATTGGCTGAATCTACTCATAAACGCAAAATGGATTGTTAGATGCTTCACTAATGTTCCAGAACATCTCCCAATCATAAAACAGTATGTGGTGACTTCAATTTGCCACTTCTTGGCTGGCGCCTTTAGATATTATCTCCAAAACAATTGACCCGCATCGACTCTGCAATGACGTATGATAGAACTAAGGGCATAGGTTCACTCACTCGACAAGATAATGTGCTTGATATATTGTTACAACTAGAATCTCATGCGCATTTGTGAATGTCCTTACAACAACACATTCAAAACAGTGTATCAATGAAATGAAACTCTTATTGAGCAACCCAAATCGAAGGGACGCGTTGAGAGACAAGTGTATTTTTATTTACCAATCAAGCTCAATAAATGGACTAGCTTCACCAAACTCCTCCGATAGATGGTTTGGACAGATTCTCGCTGGTAATTTATATTGCTGTTTTGCTTTACGACTGTCATCCGAAATTAAATACAACAGACAAACAATCAGCAGTGGACAACAAACGTACGAAGGCGAATTGCGCCTAAAAGCGCAAACTAGTCTAAATAATCTACTAATTTACTGAAACGCAGTAATACTCATGCTGTCACTTTCCTCAACTTATTTTTGTTGCAGAAAGAGTAGGGAAAAGTGGCTTTATATGTCTATGCGAGAACCAGTAGGTACATTTCTGCGACTATTTGCTAAATGTATTATGATTCCGCCAATGCCCGTACATGTAATCACATGCGATGAAATATGCAGCACAATCTTCGAGGTGCGCACTATCGAAAGTATAATCAGCTCACGTATGTAATACTTCTGCTCTAGGCCTTATGATTTCCTTCATGGGCTTTGGATGCCAGGCTATCCAGATATGCGACTCATACTTCTGAAAACTTTTAATGTATCCATGTGAAGCAATACCGTTCCTGCCAACTGGAGGCATGGCGTTATCCTACACTGACACAGACTTGTCTGTAACCAAGATATTTACAATCACCTCATCATCGGCAGAAAAAATTGTTGCGTAAGATTGTGTAACTATTGTCACGTGGTAAATCGTGAAATAAATGTTGTCACGCAGCGTATGAACAATGAACAATAAACAGTGATTTATAACGGGTAAAAAAGCAGGTGCTTGACATGTCCCGTATGGTATTTAGCGTGAGAAAAGATTGATCAAATGATAATGGAATCGTCCGTTCGGGCAATTACACCTTTAACTGCGCTGCCGTATAAATGGTGTGAAATTATAACGTACGTACACACAGCCATAAGTGGAGTGGATATTGGTCACGTAATAGGAGAGAAAAAATAAAAAGATAGCAAGTACAACCTTAACTCGTGTGCAACTACCTTGGGTCGACGAGATATAGAAAGCCAGTTTCTATAGTAGTAGCGTTTATCAAATTTTGTGCAAAGGGTTTGGAGTGCTTCATTCTCGAGTTGGGTTATGGCACCATCCACTGTCTGTTGTGCATTAGTGCCAGCGTCTTGTGTTCATGGGCTATAACACGTAGTGTAAATGTGACAGAGTATCGTCAAGGCGTTTTTGAAAAGGGATAGGGTGGGTGCATTAATTATATGTTCCGGGAGGGCGTTCCAAGACTATGAGACTCGAAGGGAGAAATAGTTTCGCCGACATTCCAGGCGGCTGTACTGGGTGACCAGCTTAAAATGATGACCTCTTAGCGGGATGTTTTCACTGAGTGTCATAAGAGAATGGCATGGGTGTTTGGGGTTTCTCAGGATCAGGTACACCATTATGAGATCGCCCCTTAGACTCCGATATCCTCCACTGTATATTTTTTAAGGTTCTTCAGCCTGAGTGGGTGGGGGAGGCTGGTCAAACCTCTGACGCTCTACGTTGCCCTACATTGTGAAGTATCGCGCGCGGTGAGATGGTGCTTGAGCCAGGGTTGCCACGCTTGAATAGCGTACTCCGCGTGCGGTCTCACGTACGCCCTAAGCATTTTTGGGAAGACTGAAGGGTCAAACTTCCTGAAAGCTCTGCGAATAAGGCCAAGGTATTGGTCTGCTTTCTTAGATGTGTTTTCGTCTGCCTCAAACAACCGAGGTCGACTCGAACTATCACCCCGAGGTCGCACATTTGAGAAGCCCGCTGTAGAATTTGTGGTCCTAGGCGGTACTTGTGCATACTGTTGTGCCGTATGCTAGGTACTTCACACTTGGTGACCTTGAAATACAGCATGTTCTCGATGGACCATGTGTACAATTTGTCCAGGTCCTCCTGTAACCCTGTGTGATCCTCCACTGCAGCTATAGTATGCCATACCTTTAGATCAGCAGCCAATAGCAAAACGATTGGGAGATAGCACGCTCGCGAGATCATTTTGAAAAGCAGGAACATGCAGGGTCCAAGTACCACGACCTGAGGTACTCCGCATTGAACTTCGATGGATTCCGACAGGTTGCTACGAACCATCACATGCAGGTGACATTGCACGAAAAAGTCTCCTATCCAGCCCAGAACAGCATCGCCGATTCCATATTTCTGGAATTTGTGGAGGAGAATGCCGTGATCTATACGGTCGAATGCCTTTAAGAAATTCAGGTAGGCCGCGTCGACTCCTACACCAGCGTCCACAGATTCCGTCCAGCTTGCACGAGCAATCAACAGATTAGTGGCAGAGCAGCGATTTTGGCGAAATTCGTGCTGCTCCTGAAAGAGAGTTTTTTGTTCTCCAGGTACCCTATCAAAGCCTCAGCTACAATGGACTGCAAAACCTTGGAGATCACAGGAATTAGTGTTGTCGGGCGATAATTTGCTGGTTCAGCACGACTGCTACTTTTGTAGATTGGCGTGATGATTCCGTGCTTCCGCCTCGTGGAGACGTGCATCTCGTTCATACATTGTTGAGATTCAATTGCTAGTGGTCCTGCCAAACTCATGGCGGCAACTTTCAACGCCTTCGGGCGAATGCCGTCCGCACCCGGTATGTTTACCAAATATATCCAAAGTTACCAATTTGATTTATCGATCTGGAAAATTATGATTTATATTCATATCCAGGGTTCTTGTAAAATTTGTGGACGGAACACAGCTTTTAATCATGACTAACGTAATGATCAATACACAAATCTAGTCTTAATACATATCGCATTGAGCGATATTGTGGCTCCAAAATACTTGCCCGAGAGAATAGAATCGGTCCCACGGGTTAAGTTGGGATAGAATCACAGAACTTTAACTAGCATAAGATGACATTTTGTGATACCTTTCGGTACATGGCATAAAGAGTTTACAAGTTTATAATATTTGGTTACCTTTAAGGACTTACATAATACAGTGAGACGAAAAGTGGTTGGCCTTAATCTATTGAGTCGTAGTCGTTAATAAAATGATCGGAAATGTATAACTACAGCGAGAATATAAACGGGAACATTAGGTACATTGCGGAGGGCAGATGTGTCACCCCTGCGTCCATGGGACCATTAGGCTTTTGAACAGATGATGTTCCCCACAGAGTTCTGGTTTACTCTGACTGATCACTGGTTGACGGCATCCGGTTCCGAAATGGACTGTTACTGTGGCCTCCACGGGGACTGCCGCAGGACGTCTGAGCCTAGATAGGGACCACGAGTGGCTTGCGCTGCACCACCTACAGCTCCATCCACACAACTCATATCCATTGTAAACCCGAAGGAATAAGACTGGCAGGCATGTAGATGTGAGCCAGGTTTCATCAACGGAGCCGGCCCATACTCTTTCACAGGCAAACACAAGCACACTGTATTTGGGGAACCAAGCCTACACAAGACAGTGTCTGGACAGTAGTCCGCTCCACACTGAGTGCATGGAACCACTCTCCGAGCCTAGCACGGACACAAGGACCGTGCACCCCGTCCGCTTAGCAACGACCAACTGTCTCCTGGAGCCAGTATGGAGCAACTGAACATTGACAAGTGGTAAAGCCTTGGAAATACATACAACTGGATCAACGCCGCGAATTCCAATCCGCTTTCCAGTTGTCCGGCAATGTGCTTTATCTCAACTATAGCGGGGTTGACAATGAGAACATTGATTGCTCCTCAATGGTGAGCGGGGTTTTGGCACCGCCGTGCTTCTGTCACCATAATACGAACCTGAGTCTCCCGGTCGCGTCAAGAGAATGAAACACCGGCTCAGGACACAAGCACTCGATTACCAATTCTGAGGTTCTGTCCAAGTATCTGTGTTTTTAAAACACTCACTCGATCCATCACCTACTCTAATGCACTGTGACAGAAGGTGATTTGGCCGCGATACAGTGGGTTGTCTGTTTGTCCGTTAATTGCGCACGTTCGTGTGAAACTTGCTTTGCTCTTTGCGAACTACCACCGCAGTAGATTTTTTACTCTGGCTCTTATGATCTCATAGAAGGCGATTTAGTCAAACTGTAATAGTGATCCTTCACTGCCATTATCCTCAGCTGCCTCGCTTTTCGTACAATGTTTCTGCATGCCTAGCTTTAATTGGAATGATGCGATTCCGAAAGTCCATCGCCACTTTTGAAAGTTAAAACCAGTGCGTCGGCGTACCACAAAACACCGACCTACGCAGCCACATCACCCATTATTCCGCCCTCACTCCACCTATCGAACTACATCACTCCACCGACTGGTGTGCGCACCCGGCCTAATTCGGGAAGGTACACAGCCGCAACTAGTTCACTATGTGACGTAACACACATTGCTGAGTATATGCGAATCCGAAAAAGCTCCATGCGAACGGTGTCTGCGGTTTGGCAAAATGTAACTGACAAGCAAAATGGGGTAGTCCATCTCAGGCAGTTCAGAATTGAACCATGCAATGAGTGCAAACCATTGGAGGTACGTATGCGTCTGGACAGTGTAGTAGCCCTTGAAAAATGAGATGGGGTGCAGTTTGTCTGCATCTAACTAGGATTATCAATATCATCATTATTGCTATCATTACAAACATTGGAATAAGGGTTAGCACCACTCTAAGTGCGTGATCAATCCAAATACGCCGGACTCAACGACTATTATCTTCAGCAAGGAAGGGCAGCTAAAGAACAGAATTTCGAATCTGCAAATCAAGGTTTATCTAGTCCATTTCTTATCATTCTGGAATTCAGTAAACTATGCAAATTTCACTGCAAAGTTCACTCGGTATGCCACGTTTACAGAATCCTCTGTTGCAAACTGGACTAACGCAAACAGACAGTAGACAGTCAACAATTGGCATAAAGCCTGGACCAATGAACACCTGACCGTGTAGCCCAATAAAAAAGAGAAAAACAATAACGCTCTGGCTGTTATGTGTTCAAATTTTCCTGAATCTACCGTAGCCATGTTGCGAAGTACATTGTCGGAAGACCGAAATCGGTGAATTCATTTGCCTTTCGATGAACGTCTAAGCTGGCGGTGTCCAAAGTTTTCGCAAGGCCATACTTTATAAGGTCAAATTCGTCGGTCTGCATTTGGCTTGACATTAATATCATAAAACAAAAGAACAAATAATTAAGCGTTTATTACATTTTATTAATGAAGAAGGTGAAAATGAAATGTTGTCTGCACTAATCTGGTCAGGACAGGCATAAAGGCACTGTTTATATACGCAACTTGTTACGTATGGAAGAATAACTAGGTATAGGCTTCATACGGTTATTTTTAAAATTCAAAATCCCAAATGTCTGCTCACATGACTGTGCCGAGCTAAACAAGCTGAACATGTTATTAGCAATTGTTACAATCACTTGGAATCTGTCTTTAGTTAGCTAGCGTCAAGAATTGCTGAGAGTTGGTAGTTAGTGCCGACTGAGACATTCAACATCACTTTGTAACTCAATGAGCTCCAGTTGCAGGGGGCCTGAATCAAAGTAAAGGTCCATGGAGATAGGGGAAGGTCAAAGCACGATCAACTTTTCAATCGCTGCAAAGGTCTGAATGCCCATATGAAGTCCACTCGCAGAGATATAAGGATTGTGGTTTTATAAATATATATATATATATATATATATATATTTATATCTATACTGCAGTTATTATATCCCTAGCGGATCCACTGAATCTCCTTCGGATTTATACTTATTCGTCGTGGTTTTATAAGCTCTATTTTGTAATACCATTTTCTCGAGTACATTCTGGTGCATTTTGCATGTACCCTGAGTTCTAGATTCCGGGCCTTGTTTCGCCGATATCCAAGCGCCGAAGGTTGCATAACGCCAACTATCGGAGAGATAATTTGGTCTCAATCGATAGACGCTTTCAGCGGCTTTCGAACGAACTGCTACTTGTTCAAATCCACCATTGCTTGGAGAAGCTACAGGTCTCAAGACAAATTCACCCGGCACTATCCATTGGCTTAACCACGAAAATGCTCAAGTACACACTCGGGTATCCTGCGGCACTTTCACGCTGTTACATTCGACTGGCACTTCAGAAAAGACAGTTTGCGAGCACACAGTTGCAACTTGAACACTCTGACCTTGGAGTCAACGTCAGTAACAGAACAACGTTTTACCCAAGCGGGTACGTCATTCAAATAGTTCGTAACGTTTGCTTAACAAGCGCAATCCTCAGCGTGCCACAAAGACCTATGTGGATCAGGTTTCTAACTTGTTAAGTAGGGCATTCTATGCCGTAACTGTACCAATTTTTCATGCGAGCTGCTTCCGAGTAAAAGCTAGTCAGGCCAAGTTATTAAACACACCAGACTCGCTATGGTTCTGTGTGGATTGCACATCGATCCCACTGATAAAATGAGTGCTCCTATTATCTTAAAAGTACCACCAGCTACAAGGCAAGTTTGAGGAAATGATGACCATCAAAATCACCATGGTTGAGGTAAATATAGCTGACTGCGTAACCCAACCCTCCCCCCGTAAGTGCCGCTTCTATCCCGAAGAGAACGGCTAGTAACACTGTAAGCGAAATGACACCAAGAGCCCAGAACATCAACCGATGTTCCAAAACAACAAGTGGCTCACATTTGACTAATGCTGTTCCCAGTTCGATCGCAGTAACTAAACGTAAGGCTATTTCCAATCTCCCGACGGAGTGCGTGGACAAAGAGAAAGCCGGTACTAACAACAGTTGGGTTACAGTTGCCTCCAAAAAGAGTCGTCTTTTAAAAGTAACATCTCCAAATTGATCGGAAAATGAGGAGCGTAGCCGAGCTTTTCTGGTGCAAGCACCACCGGTTTCCTGCAATAAATATACTGGAATTTCAATCACTAACAGCGGCAGGTCGAAAGGTGTAAAGAAACAACTACCTGTACTGAGGACACTGTGCTCCAATATCTCAGAATCAAAGTCGACATCAATAAGAGGCAGGCAGTTGGATGACCTCAAACGGTGTAATATTATTAGTAACCTATTTAGGGTTGTACTGAAACCTGTACACGTAGTGCGTATTACGCGGAACCCTAACTAAGTATTACGGAGAGCCAAGACTTCTGCGTATTGTGCTGCGCTTCATAACCTATATAGAATCAAGCACTACTGTCGAATGGTAGTCTCAGAAATGAATAATGCTCCATCCGTATTTTACCAGACATCCTATGGGGCGAGCGTTATCGAGTTAGCCGCACCGAGTTAACCGCACTATCGGAAGGAAACTTCCAACAGAACCATACTTCTTCACGGAGTTCCTGAAAGTGAAGCAGGTAATGAGCATAATAACCTTTGATAAAGAACAGCGGTGTTTTGTTCGTCAAAGACTCTGCTTAGATGATGTGTTTGTGAAATATGTGTCACGGATGCCCACCGCACCGAAAAACAAAGGAAGCAGCCCGGGAGTCTTGAAGGTGGTCCTACCGTCAAAACATAAGGTAGGACGGCTAATAAAAGGCTGGTACATGTTCCGTTGTGTGATGTTGGCTGAAAGCTGGGGCGAACAGAATCGCCTGCCTCATTGCTGTCGAGAATGAGATTGGTCGTGTAAGTGCGCGAGTTTCAAATACACGGCTAGTTGTACTTTGCCTCAGATTTGTGCACAGAGCCTTTGTGTGCAGAGTCGGTGCGAATTATTTCTGTCGACGCGGCTGGGTGGATCAAGCATAAAACATGGTGCAGATGTAAAAACTTGCGGAAACTTGCTCGCCAATGAGGAGCAATCAATGATCTCATTGCCAACCCCGCTATAAATGAGAGAAAGTACATTGTCGAAAAACTGGAAAACATGGAAAGCGGATTGGATGGAATTCGCGCCGTTGATCCAGTTGGATGAATATGCATGACCATACCATACCATATTCAGATACTCAATCAGCTCTGCAGCAATCGGACAATGGAGGCCTTGGATCTTTGGGACAATGGACCGGATCTTTTAGAAATAATCGAGCGTTGTGAAGGATACTGTGAAGTTTGCCGGTAATTTTTTACCCAATGCCGCCGAGCGGACTAGAATCGTTCAATCGAGCCTGAAAGCGAGCAAAAGTCTCAAGAGTGATTACCAAATAACTTGGAAAATCAAAAGATCAGCACTGCATTTCTGCAATACCCCAGATTAAAAGAGTACCAGTACCGTCTAGACTTGATTCAAGGGCTACCTTTAGTACGTCGCCCGGGAAACAATACAGCGGAGTGCAGTGCATTGTGGCACAGAGCTGTCACAAAAGGAGGAACGACTTCACGGTGCTCCTAAATGAAAACGCCATTGTGTAGGCCATCAAGTAAGCAAAAAATAAACTTATCGAAGTCAAGGCGACACATGAGGATCCTACTATACTACGACTGGGAAAAATACGCTTTCTGCAGCATTCGGCAGCAGCCTAGTGAAGCTAAAATCTAGTCACAGGGTAGACCGCAAGCTCGTCCACAGTGGACGAGGATATGGAAGTTGCAACACACGAACCACGAAAAAAGAAAAAGGAAAGGATGTGAATGTGCCTGAAAGCTGGAGTGTACCGAATAGCCTGCCTCCGTGCGGTCGATGGGGCAATCGATCGAGGGGATGCGTGAGACTTAAAAACACGGCTAGTTGTATATGCCTCAGAGTTGTGAATATATCGTTTGTGTGTAGAGTCCGTGCGAGTTCTTTCTGTCGAGGCGGCTGGCTGAACCAAGTGTAAAACACGTTGCAGCCTACCATCTGAGCATCGGCTACTGACAGTCAATGGTATACCAGCTAGAGCTGATAGGTCACTTAATGTAACAAACGCAATGGGAGCTATAAAACAGAAAGTCAACCGTAGTGTGTCTAATGAGCCCATAAAATCCTTAGAAGATGATATTGACTAGACACCTTAAACTGTACGTAGAAGATTATTGATCTTAATCTGTATGCAAATATTGTGCCGTCAAAACCATGGCGGAATAGGAAAACTGGGTTTGATTAAACGGAAGCAAATGACAAATGTTTTGTCCATTTTTAAACTCGCAGTTTTGAGTTTTTGCTGTTTTTATTGGGGAAGGGAAAGGAATGATCCATTCTTGGTTCTTCAGTGGGCGAGATACTACCCGGTTGCCCAGGCGGAAGTAGGTAGAACATTAGACACTGAACTAACTACACGGACAAATAATAATACGTTAATCCCTTCTTTAAGTACACACCGAAGAAACGATTAGTCGCCGGCCAATCACTGGTAGGCGAAACTTCACGTATTAGTTGGATAACCCAAAAAAACATTGCTTAAATCTGAGAAAACTTCATGCATGTACACTAGCGCCCAAAGACGAATTTCGGCTACGTCAGGTAACGAAGTCTTGGGACTTAATTTCTATTACTGAAACATGGTTGCACCAATTGGTGGCTGACGCTAAGGTTGAAATAGCCGGATTTTCACTCATCCGGCACGACCGCCCCAGCAATGCAGGTAGGTTCCTACTATACTACCCCAACGACTTGCAATGTGCATTAGTCAATGATCTGGAAACTCACGTTACCGACTCATTCTGCTGCCATCTCCGACTAAGACACATCAACGCATGTCCCGTAGCTGTCTTTTACCGTTCCCAATGTCCAGTACGGAAATGGATTCCTGCATGTTAGTTGTCCTGAGCAGAGTAACACACATTAGCTAGACCACATCATCATCCCCGGGGCTTCAATCTACATGATCTGGAGGTACCGGTATCACCTAGTGAACGGTCCAAAGTAGAATTGCATGAAATGCTCGCTAATATTTGCTTGTAACGTCATGTCACTACGCACACTAGACTCAGGACAGTAAATAAACCGTCTATTTTGGACCCTGCGCTCAAGAATGAAGAGATTATGGTTGACAATTTAGTGATAGATAGTCCATTAAGCCTCAGTGCTCATGTAGTGACAACCTTCAACAAGGTGTGTTATGCAGCATAGCCATCTGAACACACGGAAGTAACGTATACAATCACATGCCATCACGTATTGAAAGAACTCGTCGACGCAGCTGCTTGGTAATTTTCAAAAAACAGTCCCCTTAAAAAGTCTGTACAGATTTGATTGTATGGTATAAAGACATGGTCAACGGTGCGTAAGAGACCAAGTCACTTCGTTCCAGAAAAATACCTTTAATTCTAATGAGCAGGACAAAAAAATACCTGGCGATAATGGATGCAGAATGGCGTGTCAACAACATTAACCCCGACTCGATGACTTGGGGTAATTTCCTGACCCATCACAACCATTGCACGGCATTTGTTGGTGAGTGCATAAAAACTTGTTAACAGTGTCTAGCCAAAGTACCTTTTATATAACAATCTGTTTTATAGCCATGTTAACAAGCTTCGTAAAATGAAGCGTGGAATCCATGCAGTTTTCGCAACAGGCGGTCCAGTTAAAAACGCCGAAGAAGCAGCTGATGAGCTGCGGCTACTATACACCAAATATTCAAACCCGCAGCCTCTATCTGTCCCATAATGCCGTGAACATTTCCGGCTCCACTGTTTACACATATAATTTTCAACCCACCAATTGTGCTAAGGGTTACACTCACTGCGCGATCATAGCTGTCCGCGAGCAGACAACATTCGCCCGAAAGCACTGGAAGCTGCGGCCACCAAGCTAGCTTAACCACTGTCGCAGTTCTTCCAAAAGTGCTTTGATGAACAGCAAGTCCCCACTATGAAGAAGCGTAACCTTATCACCCCAAAATTTAAAGGCAGTAGCCGTTCAGCGCCTGCAAATGTCGCCTAGTAACTATCCTATCTGTGCTCGCGAAGGTTATGGAAGCGGTCGACACTGATGCTCTAATGGACTACCTGGAAAAGTGCAATATCTTGGCACCACAGCAGCATGCATTCCGTCAACACCAATCATACACCACCAACCTGCTGATTCCACAGGCTAGTTGGACGGAAGTGGCTGATGATGAGGTTGAGGTTGACATCTATCTGGACTTCGCCAAAGCTTTCGACCGTCTGAACAACCGTAACTTACTTCACCGGCTACAGAGCTACGGAAACGAAAATCCGGTGCTTGGTTGAATTGACTACATTTGTCACCAACGGAAGCTTTAACTACGCGATGGGGATCACTCTCCAACCAGAATGAGGTGGAATATGTTGTCCCACAGGGCTCAGTGCTGAGACCGCGCTTATACCCAGCGTTTATTAACGACCTGGCAAGAGTTGTCTCCTCAAACGTCTTGCTTTTCGCCCCTGACGTCAAGCCATGGCGCGCGATTCGTTACAGTGTAAATCACGAAGCAGTCCAACATGACCTAGATTGCATTTACAAATGGTCAAAGAGGAAGATGCTTCAGATGAACATAGCTAAGTGCAGGGTGATCTATCTGCGTCACTAGCCGGAGCGCTTTTACAAACGTGGAGATCATACCTGGCAGAGGGCTTCTCAGGAGTGTTACCTGGGCCTACTGGTAAAAGAAAGATCTCGGGTGTTCAAAACAAGCAGAGATGGTGACGAGAACTAAAATCAACACTGCTTCGCTGAGCGTTCTTTGGATATGAACCCTCAATACTTCCCCAAATTCTTAACGCCTACGTACCACCACACGTAGATTATGCTATTCAGGCGTTGCAGCCGTGACAGAAACAGGATCTCGTTGCTCTAGAGACACTTCAACGAAGGGCAACCAAGAACGTCAGGGGCCGCTTTCATCTGCCTTATCAGGTTAGGCTGAAATCTCTAGGAATGTACAGCAGTGGATATGGGCTTCTGTGGATGGAAATCATAGGGTTTTACCAGATTCTGAAGAACCCAAACCACATATGCCGCCCGCTGCGGGGACTGAACCACAACACTAACCAACATTGTCATCCTCTGAAACTGACGACGCTGTATAGCCGGCTGGAACGCAGTAGAAATTTCTTACCCTCCGCGTGTACCAGCCTTGGAACATCCTCCCTAATTATGTCGTCTCCGCTCTCAATCCGGCGATAATTTAAAAACGAGTTGACGATGTATTGTTCGGTTCGCATTTCCTTTTATGACTTGTTAGCTAGGGGCTACAAAGCGCAATCAAACGGTGTCTTACCAAAATTCAAACCAATGGATTAATAGATGTACCCTTTTATCACGCGAACATTTCCGCTATTCTACATAAGTCTATGGTGAGTCCACCAAAACCCTTTGTACTTTATCATGTAATTTAGTTTTAGCAATAATTTTCAACCTGCGAAAGTTGTTAAGCATTGCTTTTTTACTCGTAATTTACCATTGTTCCGTTGTTCCAAATCTTTAACGAACCCTATTATTTAACACCCCTTACGTAAAGCGCTTAATTGACTTTCCCTAGTTAGTTAAAATAAATAACACAACACCAACGGTTTTAGCCAGCATCTGACGCCACACAATTTTGTCCACGAAAGGTATTGAATAGTTGCTAATCCATGTAATGTCCTTTTGTAAGGAAAACTCCATGCTTTAACTTATTATTTTAAGATTAGTCTGCGGGCCAGTTCAAATGTTAACGCATGACGAATTTTAAACATATCTAGTCTGGGCGAAACGCATACTCCTACCAGGAGTTATCCGTCATCAGAACTCTGCATACAGTTGTGGGCGCACATTTCAGAATTCATTAAAATTGGCCTCCAATGAAGACAACGTATAATCTTTATTGAGAGATACAATACGTCATCCGGCGTATATGCAACTGTTCTGACATCCCTTGGAACACAAGAGAATCGAAAAAGCCGCTCTGAAAGACACAGCAGGTAAGAGAGTCCAGACACGGGTTTCAACAAAAACGCGTATGAACTTCTTTTTGGCGATAGCCATGAAATCAGAAATCCCTATTTAGAACATCGCCGTTTTACCTTGAAAAACCATTGTCTTTGAGAATGCGGTTGTTGATAGCACAAAAGGCTACATATTGTAGGAAATACTAAAACTCGATGATAAGTCAGAAGGAACTGCAACGGATGTGTTAGATCGTTGATAAAAATATCGGATGTTCCTACTAGTTGAGTTACGGTTACGAGCTTAAGAAACTTTGCAAAAATCTAATATCAGCTTATTTGGAAAAGTAAACCTACTGGCGGTTGCATACATGCTTAACTTTACTGCTTGTTCACGCAAATCTGAAGTAGGTCCGGACGAGGAATGGAAAGTATTCTAGTTTGTCAACCTGCCGAAGAAGTGTTATTAACCTATACAATAAATGAATAACAGTCTGCCTTACACCTGTTTGTATTCTCCTACACCTGGCATTTATCACTCTGTGGTATTAAAAGGACTGAAAGTATTCCGATTTGTACCGTGGCTCAGATCATTTTCGTAAAGCTAGCCGAACGGAAATATGGCCATGTTTCTAAACCATGTGATATTATTAGTGTTACGCAATCACGGATCCCTTCTGTGGCATGTCACTGAACCGCTAGGGAAGGCTTACACAGAGAGGACGGATACTTCCGTTTTATTTAAGCGGCCAAAATTGTGAGCTCATTGGTATTCAGACTCACATTTCCCTAGTTCGCAGTTGTGTGGCTTGTAGCTAGAAGGCAAAAGCACCTGCATTCTGAATTTGGTTTAAAGCCTCCACGAATTTACGCCCGAAACAGACTACTACCTTGCGACCCTTCTATGATGCATTTCGAAGTGAACATAAGCTCATATACTGATCATTGGGACAATCAAAGTATATTGTAAAGAAACATATGTAAAGATCACAGAGCGATTCAAGACCGATATGAAGAAGTTCGGAAACAGTGTTAAGTGTAAAAGAATTACATTTGCTCACTATTTTCAGAACAGGTAATAGATCAAATTTGCACCAAACGTGCCTATCAGATAGGAGAAGCTGATTAAGGTATTGCTTGCAGTCTGTCAGTTAGGTCGCAGTAATTATGCAGTCATAATTGTAATGTCATCTACTAAGCGGAATATCGGAATGAGAACTATGACATGGTGGGAACAAACACAGCCTTACAACCCCTCTGCCAGCATATTAGTGCCAAAATCTGATATTTCCTCGCCGAATAACCCTGAGAGCTTTTCCAGCTCGAATTCGCCAGACATTTATCAAGCGGTTAAGAAATCTACAGAGACACGGGATTTTCATGAGCAGAACCTGAAAATGGATATTAGTATTTGACGCAGTATAGCGAGATTGTAGGGTAGCTATAACGCCGGAAAAATTGGACAAATTCTTAGCCCAAACAAATTACTGCACTCAATTGCTCAGTAAAGATACGACACAAATCAGTAGAAAATGTCGAAACTATTCAGCGTCAACCACATAATATCGTAAAAGATTGTCGATTGCCTTCGCAATCTGAGTCGGATTATTCCTCCAACCTGGATGGCTGATGGTCTAACAATAAGGGACACAGAAACAGCAATCGCTTGGCGGATGGAATATTCGCCGTCATGTCAGAGGATATTAATATCCGGTTATCTTATACATTTTTTAAAATATCTTGAAGGTTGTTATCGATTCTGGTCCTATTAGCTGCAGTTTAGGTTCAAATGCTACGCGCAATAAGCAGATTGTTAGTACGTATTTCTTGTTGAAGTTGCTCGGGTTGTCCTGGTGATATAAGATTAAATATTTCCAAGTTGCCTATCCGTACCTTCAGCGATGATTAATCCAATCATCTTTGAGCTTTATGAGCGGAGGATCACTTTGCGATAGAATGTGGGTTCTCAACGGCTATCACATTTAGTAAAGCCGAGGTAACGGTATTACAGCCTCCAAATATGGTGGGCCTACCTTTCACACAACCATGGTTAAAGTAATCGGGTTAAAAGCTTGGCTAGATTCGCGGCTGCCAAACGCAGTGATTTCGGGCAAAGGTTTTCAACTCCTGTGGAACTATGGGTGCGCAACGATACACATTTCTCCAACTGGCTGCTGTATTGACCGTGACTTGGATTCATCATTAAATCTGGATGTTGGGACATGTTTGTGATCAATGCAGCTGGCGCGTCAAGTCATTGTAACATCTTGTAGTGGTAAAACATTTGATGCATCCTCGGAGCATTGGGAAAACCGATTTGCTGAGATGATTTAGAGAAAGCTACTTTCAGCTTCCTAAAATAATTGCCTTATTACGCTAGCTTGTTATTGGCTAGACAATGTAATTGGCTAACTGTTTCTCAGAAACTTGCGTGAAACTTGATCTTACAGTAAAAATTAGTTGCTCCAGTTGCTAGGATTAATGATATTGGTGTACCCACCTCACCTTCTTAACCTATTGCCATATATTTTTGCGTTCGGATCACATAATTCATTGTGCCCTTGTACAAAAATGAATCCTGGTTACTGTTGGGTCTGTACGACGAGACCTAGTAAAATATCTGAGAAATTATGACAACGGTTATCCTGTTTCGCCCTCGGTGCTGCTAAACCTGGAGTTTGATCCAACCGCGAAATACCAAAATTCCAGTCTCCGTTGGATAGGTCGTCCTATTTATTAGTCAAACATGCAATCGGATCTTAGAAAGCAAGTTTACCGCATCTTCAGCATCCGGGCTTCTACGAAGGTGACCGCATTCCGTGTTACTGATTTGTCATTTTTGACCGTTTGTTTGCGTCAATACAGGGCCCTCTTTCACACACTGGAGGCCTACTCGAGTTTGCCAGCCACTGACCTAACGTTTGTATTCCTTAATTAGCAGGCTCCTTGCGCGTCCCGCGTGAAGGTCGTCTACGCTGTGGACACCGCCTAATGTCAAAACGCTGTAGATGGACTCACCGGCGAAATTATCTAAACGCTTCACGCTTTTTTATCTATTCCTGGTCACCAATTTAGAGTGAGCCCAGAAAGCGATTCCTGTAGGCTGATCGGATGCAGTAGGGCTTTTTTGCATCGTAATTAATTCCTTGTTTGCTTGCGATGAAAAACGAAACCGAGGTGCTCAAAAGTTCCGGACTAACCGAAGAGCCAAAACAAGTCCGCTTTTCGGTTAAAAATCCGAAATCAACATCAGTAGAATCTTCCGCACCCAGTATCTTATTGTATCACGGATTAGAAAAATATAGTCAGAATTTTATGCAAGGGACTCAAGCAAACC
>OX104064.1:102689562-102728934 GCA_944474145.2 Dicrocoelium dendriticum | reverse complement strand
GATGCACGGTCTCGCTTTAGGCTAGCGAAGAGTTTTGTCCGGAGCTCTTTGTGGCTTTCATGGTGTTTGTTTCCATCCGGAATATGCTGGTGAGCATCGATAAGATCCAGAGACCGTGGACCCATATTGGATTTAGACTCACCACATGAGGACTTGCCTACTGCTATCCAGGTCTGGTGAAAATGCAACCAGTGACATACACTTGTCACAATTAAGCGCATACACAACTCGCATGTCAGCGTATTTCAATACGCATTCAGAACAGCTGCCTTCGTCAGTTGGCTGGTGTTAATGCGCTCACAGTGGCGCCTTGAGCGTTCGCCAAGACGCATGCGCATGTCAGCACATACAAGCGCAAGGTCGGTGTCCACATCTGTGCTCCAAATCGAGCGATAGTTCTGGGCGCAGCCTCTCCAGCGGTTCCTGATTGTAATGCGATTGATTTACGTTCAAAGCTGGTTCGAGTCTGGTTGGCGCCAAGTCACCCTCCGGCGGGTGCTGTGTCGAAAGTTAGTGCTCGCAAGAAATGAGCGGGCATCTTCACACAAATGAAGTAACCACTTACCATTATCATTACGGGAGCCTACACTGTGTTGGCCGCCTAGATGCCATTCACCAATTGATAATTTTTCAGCTTGATCGTTCAGATCTTCCGCCAGCACAACAGTGTCCGTGCTTCTTCTGTAGTGAACGAGCTCGGTCAGTTGGCGGTAGAACTCATCTTTTACCGAATCATCGCTAAAGTTTGTGGACGCGTAGACAGCGATGACGAATAGAAACTTATTAATCCCGCGCGACTTCAAAGTTTTGAACTAGCCAGCCAAGCGGACTACACACATCCGGCTACCGATTGGGATCCAGTCAACCAGAGCAGCTTCGGCCCAGCGACTAAGGATAATGCCAACACCAAATTTGCCCGTGCTTGAAGCTGCATCGTCACTGGATAGGTGCAATGAGAAAATACTGCTGGCGTCACCTGAAGGGGATCGCAGCGTGAGCACAAATCTCAAGGCTTGCATTCGGGACTCCGATAAACAGCAGATTGCGATCGAAATGATCTCTAATGTTCGGGCAAGTATTGCCTGTTGACCGCTATGTAGCAATGTGCCTACATTAAGACAAGCCAATCTGAAGGAAGATCGTGGGCTCAATATGTACACTGATGAAATTGGGTGGAACGTTTGGTTGGACATGGGCTTGTCGACATCACAGGAGTGACGCTGGGCGTTTACATGTTTTGAAACTAGAAGATAAAAGGCTAGCAAAGCATGTTGGGGGAAGACTAATAATCGGGAGGTTTAAAAATTGGGGGATAAAAGTAGAGTTGGAATGGGACGATGAGGGTGAAAACGGGTAAGAGGGGGCAGAAGAAGACGGGAAAGGATAACCAGTAGCGTCCAAACTCCAATCCACTGTTGTAACGATTCTTCTTTCCGTCTGCACTTTGCAACTGACAACTGTTGTACTGCTGGTACCTGGCCTATGAGACTACGACTGTCTGACTTCTCAGTAACGCGCCCAGCCAACCGAAGGAATACAAAAGCCCAGAAGTCGGTAGAAATTAAGTATGTATCACTACAGGATAGGTTAACTCTATTTATTGATAACCGAAAAGTGTTACTTTAGGAATTCAAAGTTGCTCACTATTCCGCATCTGGTTTTCAGCCAGTTTGAGTGTGTTCCACCCCACCGCGTAATCATATTGACGAAAAGTTCGATTTCTTTGACGACGGCTGGTATTTGCCAGCCAATTAATTCTCACACGATTCCCAAATTCCGCTTCGCGTGCGTCTCTTTCTACCCAGCTCAATGCTACAGGTTGGGAGCCGTTTAGTATTCCCTGCGACGGCCAGAGCATCAAAAAATGTTTAAAGAGAAATGTATTGTATTTCCTTGACCAGGTACTTCCAGGCTGCCCAGGCCCAGACAAAAATGATTAGGGTTCTCCATCAAAGCCTTTGATTTAAAAACCTGACCACAAAGCAGCGGATTTGACGGTGGGTCACAAGGATTCCGTTTAATGTATAAAGAGCGACGGGCATGCTAATTCTCAAACGGGTGGACCAGAAGACCGCGTTTTTCTGGCCTCTAAACATTGCGCAATCTGATACAAGTGGCTCTTAAGGTGCAAAGTTAACACCACTCAGCATAGCTCAACGGATCTCTGAGGCTCGCAAACGATAGCACCACGGTAAGGTCCGCCACATGTGCAGCGAATACTGCATTCTTCTTAGAGATTAATGTGTCAATGGTTGCATTCGTGTCATCAACAATTCGGGTCGCCTATAATTTGATCACCCAACGGTTTCCTCGGTAGCAGCAGTCACTTGGTCGCGGCTGTGGTGCATCTGGTCGCTGACCGTAGCGATGAATTCGTTAAAGTTAACGCGGACAGCCATCATCTCTAGTTACATCCTTTTCTCATTAGTACCTAGAGAACCAGCATTAGGTTAGCTACACATAACCTTAAGAGAATATCTATGCAAATTGGTCCGTACCAACTTGTGAGCAGTGCCACGCTCAGCTGCACGCATTACTCGTCTCATTCGCACTTCACGCATGTCATAATGGCGTATTATGACATAGTCGATCAGCTAAGCGCGGCAACTCCATGGGCGTCTCCAACTAGTTATATCATGCGTATTCTCACGCACGACACTGCGGAGAAACGTATGGAGCTGGAGAAGACGATGGCTACATGCCTGTGTGATGTGGACTGCATAGCCACAGTGGGCGATCTGTGGCACCACATTCACGCCCAGGTGAGAGCTGCTGCCGAGAGGACCATCCGGCGCGCAAATTGTAAGCGTTATTATTGGTTTGATGAGAACAATACGGCGATTGGCGCATTGGTGTCGGAGAAGAAGGCAGCATTTGCTGCACATGTCTCAGACCCAGTGACTTGGGGAAGAAGAGTCAGTTTAGCAAAATTCGACGACGACTGACCCGAGAGCTCCGTCACATAAAATAGGCATAGTGGCCGGAGAAGGCGAAGCAGATGGAATGCTACGCCAAACGCCGCCAACACAAAGAATTATTTGGCTCTCTCAAGGCTGTGCATGGACCGGGTTTCGAGCGGCTGATAGATGGTAGCTCAGGCGCCACCTGCACATAACCTGCCGACCTAATGCAGATATGGAGGAAACACTTTGACTGTCACTTGGAAAACCGTTCAGAAATTGACTGGGCTACATCGAAAAGGCCTTAGGCAGCACGACGTAAAGGCGAGTCTGGTGGACACGCCAACACTGGATAGGACGCAGAGTGCACTTGCTCAGTTGCGAAACGGCAAGTGTGACGGTGTCGACGGAATCCCGCCTGAAGTATTGAAACACCGCGGACCCGCGTTAGTGACTGCGCTGCATCACTTGGTACAAAGCGTGTGGATTGAGGAGGAGGTGCATCCTGAGCTGAAGGATGCTCTTGTGCTACCACAGTACAAGGGCAAAGCTAGCAAGTATTGTTGCACGAATTATCGTGGCATCAACTTGCTGGGTTGTGTGGGCAAGGTAGTTGTTCGAATCCTGCTCAACCGCCTCGAAAGTCAGGTTGTGGAATCGAACGTGACAGAAGAGCAGTGTGGATTTCGTTAGGGTCACAGCAACATCGATATGGTGTTGGCTACTCGTGTATTGCAGGAGAAGTGTAGAGAATGACACCAGCCGTTGTACTCGCTTGTTGTTGATTCCACCAAAGCATTTGATACGGTGAACCACGAGCCATTGTGGCTGGTGTTAGGTAAGTTTGGTTGCCGCATACTTTTAAGTGAACAGCTGCACAGTGGTATGCGAGCGAGCGTGCAGCTGCGTGGAGGGACATCGGATGAGTTTGAAGTTGTCTCTGGTGTGAATGAAGGCTGTGTTTTATCTCCTGCCCTGTTTAATATTTATCTTTATGCAATGATGACTTGTAATTTGATGCGGCTTGTGACAACTAACTGTGACAACTATCCGTGTGACAACTATCCGTAGGTTGCTGATGACTGTGCGTTGGTTGCACACAGCGCGGACGAGTTGCAGCACACGACTTGTGCTCTGGCTTCGACAATGGCCAAATTCGAGCTTATCAACAACACAAGCAACCTTGTCTGTCTCGTTCGGCTTTCACCGGAGGTGCAATCTTCATTATTGCTGCAAATCAGCATTGGTACTTAAGGATTATACACCACCTCCCGCCACTGCTACCTTGGGAGCGTGATGTCGACTGACCAGCAGGCACACAGTGATCTGCATATTCGTGTGTCGAACACAGCGAAGGGATTCGGGATGTCGGAGTACAGAGTGTGGAACAACCATCTGCTTACCATTGACACGAAGCTGATGGTATACAAATACATGCGGCCCTCCGTTCTTCTATACGGCAGTGAAACGTGAACGATGTGCCGGCGGGATTTGCGATATCTCATGCGGTTCCAGCAACAATGGTTGCGATGGATTCTGCGCATCGATGGGTGCAACAGACTTGCGGACACGGAAGTGTTGCGCCCAAGTGGAATGTGTGCAGTGGACTGCACATTTTTGCTGAGACACCTGAGGTGGCTCGCTCATGTGTGGCTTACGGATTCGACGAGGATACAGAATGTTCTATTATATGTTCAGTTGGGGATTGGGAAGGGCCTGTGGGGAAACCGAAGCTACGTTGCCAGGACATGATCAAATTGAGCCTTTCACGTTCTAATCTTGATTGCCGGTCATGGGAATCAAAGGATATTGATCGGCGTGCATGATGCGACCTGATCACGAAGATAGTTGCCTAGGTGTAAGTGAAAAACCTTATACATGCGGAGAAGCAGCAAGTGCGGAAGCAGCAGAGGCCGATGGGTTGTACTCCATCGATATCGAGCCCATTGTGCTGAAGCACATGCCGTCGAGAGAGCCTGAATCAGGCAGGCCTAGTGAGCCATAAGCGAGGCCAGTCGGGGTTAACACCGAAACAAAGACGCCTCCTGCAGAGAAGGTAGGCGGAACCGAGGCAGCGTTTGTAGGTACGATACATTTGATTTATCAACCGCTTGATTGCATACTGGGTCCCTATATTTCAGGTGGTGGGTTTGTTACGTGGTCTCATTAATATCTACGTGCACTACTTTCGTTTAAATTGCACTCGTCCCTTAAACAAATTTAGTTAAATTTGCAGAATATCCATCTGAACACACGGAAGTAACGCATACAATCACACGCTACCACGTATTGAAAGAACTCGTCCACGCAGCTGCTTGGGAATTCTTAAACAACAGTCCCTTTACGAACGTTTGTACAGATTTCGTTGAAAGACACAATGACACTTCAACAGAGCATAAGAGACCAAGTCATTTCGCTCCAGAAATATGCATTCAATTCTAATGAGCAGGACACAAAAATGCCTGGCGTTAAGGGGTGCAGAATGACGTGTCAACCACATTAACCCCGACACAAAGATTTGGGGCGATTTCCTGCCCCATCGCAACCATTACACTGCACTTGTTCGTGAGTACAGAGTAACTCATCAACAGGGTCTAGTCAAAAATTCCTTTTATACAACAATCTGTTGTATAGGCATGTCAACAAGCTTCGTCAAATGACGCATGGAATCCCTCCACTTTTCACAACATGCGGTCCAATACAAAGTGTCGAAGAAGCAGCTAATGAGCTGCGGCTACGATACGACAAAATGTTCAATCTCGCAGCCTCTATCTGTCCCATAACGTCGTGAACATTTATGGCTCCACTGTTTACACATATAATTTTCAACCCAGCAATTGTGCTAAGCGCTACTCTCACTGCGCGATCATAGCTCTCCGGGAGCCGAAAACATTCGCCCGAAAACACCGAAAGCTGCGGCCACCAAGCTAACTGAACCACTGTAACAATCCTTCCATAGGTGCTTTGATGAACAGCAGGTCCCCACTATGTAGAAGCGTAGCATTGTCACCCTAATTTTTAATGGGTGTAGCCGTTCAGCGCCTGCCAACTATCGCCCAGTAATTCTCCTACCTGTGCTCGCGAAGGTGATGGAAGCAGACGTCGCAGAGGCTCTAATGAACTACCTGGAAAAATGCAATATGTTCGCACCGGGGCGGTTTGAATTCCGTCAACCACCCCCAACCTGCTGATTCCACAGGCTAGTTGGACGGAAGTAGCTGGTGATGAGTTTAAAGTTGACGTCATCTACCTTGACTTCACTAAGGCTTTCGACCGCCTGCATCACCGTATCCTACTTCATCAGCTACAGAGCTACGGAAACAAAAAGCCGGTGCTTGGTTGGATTGGCAACATTTTTCACCAACGGAAGCTTCAACTACGCGTTGGTGGACCACCCTCCAACCCGATTGAGGTGGAATATGTTGTCCCACAGGGCTCAGTGCTGGGACCGCGTTTATACTCAGTGTTTATTAACGAACCGGCAAGAGTTTTCTCCTCAAACTTGTTGCTTTTCTCCCATGACGTCAAGATATGACAAGCGATTCGTAACAGTGAAAATCACGGAGCACTCAAACATAACCTAGATTGCATATATGAATGGTCAAATAGGAACATGCTTCAGTTGAACATGGCTAAGTTCAGGGTGATCTCTCTGCGTCACTAGCCGGTGCGCTTTCACAAACTTGGAGACCATACCTTGCAGAACGTCTCTCAAGAGTGTGACCTGGGTCTACTGGTAAATGGAAGACCTCGGATGTTCAAAACAAGCAGAGAAGGAGACCAGGATTAAGATCAACACAGCATTGCAGAGCATTCTGTGGATATGAACCCTCAATCCTTCCCCAAATGCTTAACGCCTACGTACGACCGCACGTGGAATATTCTATCCAGGCGTTTCAGCCGTGGAAGAAACAAAATCCCGTTGCACTAGAGACACGTCAGCGGAAGGCAACCAAGAACGTCAGGGGCATCTTTCATCTGCCCTATTAGCTTAGACTGAAATCTCTAAGAATGTACAACAGTGGATTTTGGCTTTTGCGGGTGGAAATCATAGGGTTTTACCAGATTCTGAAGAACCCAAGCCACATATGGCGTCCGCTGCTGAAACTGAACCACAACACTAACCTAAAAGGTCACCCTCTGAAACTGGCAATACAGTATAGCCGGCTGAAACGCAGTAGAAATTTCTTTCCCTTCGCGTATGCCAGCCTAGGAACACCTTCCCTAATTATATCATGTCCGCTCTCAATCTGGCGATATTTAAACAGAGTTGCTTATGCATTGTCTGATTTGAATTTCATTTTATGACTTGTTAGCCAGGGGCTAAAAAACGCAATCAAAAGGTGTGTTACCAAACTTCGAACCAATGGATTAATAGATTCGCACATTTATTAAGTAAACATCCCTTCTATTCTATAAAAGTCTATAATGATTCTACCAAAACCCTTTGTAATTTAAAATGCAATTCAGTTTTAGCAATAAATTTCATCCCGCGAGACATGTTTACCATTACTTTATACTCGTACTTTAACATTGTTCCATTGTTCCATATCTTTAACGAGCCTCACTATTTAAGACCCCTAACGGAAAGCACTTAAGTGACTTTCCCTAGTTGATTAAAATAAATAACACTACATCAACGATTTTCGCCTGTATCTGACGCCACACAACTTTGTCCACAAAAGGTATTGAATATTTTACAATCTATGTAATGTTGTTTGTAAGGAAAACCCCATGCTTTAATTTATTATGTTTAGATGAGGCTGCGGGCCAGTTCAAATGTTAACGCCCGATGGATTTTAAACATATCTAGTCTGAGCGAAATGCATAATCCTACTACGAGATATCCGTCACCAGAACTCTGCATACGGTTGTGTGCGCACATTCCAGAATGCACTAGAATTGGCCTCCGATGAAAAAGGTATAATCTTTATTGAGTGATACAATACGTCTTCTGGGGTATATGCAACTGTCCTGACATCCCATGGAACAAAAGAGAATCGAAAAAGCGGCTCTGAAGGGCACAGCAGGTAAGAGAGTCCAGACACGAATTTCAACAAAAACGCGTCAGGGCTTCTTTCTGGTGATAGCCATGAAATCAGAAATCTCTATTTGGAACATTGGCGTTTTATATTGAAAAACAATTATCTTTGCGAATGCGGTTGGTTGATAGCACAAAAGGCTACATAATGTAGGACATTATAGGGAATACTGGCTGGAAATACTAAAACTCGTGGATCAGTCAGAAGGAACTGCAACGGATGTATTAGATCGTTAGTGAAAATATCGGATATTTCTACTACTTGAATTACAGTCACGAGTTTAAGAAACTTGCAAAAGCCCAATATTAGCTTGTCAGGAAAAGTAAACCTACTGGCGGTTGCATAGATGCTTAAATTTACGGCTTGTTCACGCAAATCTGAAGAAGGTCCGATTGGAGAATGGAAAGTATTCTAGTTAGTCAACCTGCCGAAGACGTGTTATTACCCCATACAAAAAGAATAACGGCCTACCTTACATCGGTTTGTATTCTCCTACACCTGGCATTTAAGCACTCTGTGATATTAAAGGGACTGAAATTAATCCACTTTGTACCGTGGCTCAGATCATATTCGCTTAGCTAGCCGAACTGAAAAATGGCCATGTTTCTAAAACATGTGCTATTATTAGCGTTACGCAATCATGGATCCACTCTGTGGCATATCACTGAACCGCTAGGTAAGGCTTGCTTAGAGAGGACGGATACTCCCGTTTTATTTAAGCGGCCAAAATTGTGAGATCGTTGATATTCAGACTCACATTTCCCTAGTTCACAGTTGTGTGGCTTGTAGCTAGAAATCAAAAAAGATCTGCGTTTCGTATTTGGTTTAAAGCCTCCACGAATTTAACCCCAAAACAGACTACTACCTTACGATTCCTCTATGATGCACTTCAAAGTGAACATAATCTCATCTATTGGTCAAGGGGACTTCCAACGTACATTGTAAAGAAACACATGTAAAGATCACAGAGCGATTCAAGGCCGATATGCAAGAGTTAGAAAACAGTGTTCAGTGTAAAACCATGTCACTTAGCTCACTAGTTTCGGAAAAGGTAAGAGATCAAATTTGCGCAAACTGTGCTTATCAAATAGGGGTAGCTGATTAATGTTTCGGTTGTAGATTGTTCGTTAGGTCACAGTGATTATGCAGTCATAATTTTAATATCATCTACTAAGCGGAATATCGGAATGAGAACTATGGCATGGTGGGAACCAACACAGCCTTACAACCCCTATGGCAGCATGTCAGTGCCAATACCTGATATTTTCTCGCCAAATAACCTTGACAGCTTTTCCAGCTCGAATTCGCAAGACATTTATCAATCGGTAACGAAATCTACCAAGGCAAGAGAATTCCGTTAACAGAACATGAAAATGGACATTAGTAATTGGCGCAGTATAGAGAGGGTGTAGAGTAGCTATAAAGACAGAAAAGTTGGACAAATTCTTAGCCCAAACAAATCACTGCACTCAACTACTCAGAGAAGACAAGACACAAATCAGCAGATGTCGAAACCATTCAGCATTAACCACAGAATATTTTACAAGATTGTCGATTGCTTTCGCAATCTGAGGCAGATTATTTCTTCAACATGGATGGCTGATGGACTAAAAATAATGGACACAGAAACAGCAATCGCGTTACTGATGGAATATTCCCTCTCATATCAGAGGGTCAGGTTATCTTACAATTCCTTTCGCTCCTCCAAGGCTTACCATCACCACTTTTACTGCTGAAGTCGTACTGCAGGCTCTGCTTTTTATGCGCACACACAGTGCCACGTGTGTCAACCTATTTGCCCAGAAGCCCAGTTATCACCAACAAGACAACTGGAAGAACCTTTGGCCCAGTTCTTTCAGTGTTGCTTAGCAAGAAACCCGGCACATGTCAAGTGGAAGTTTGAAATTGTAACCCATGGGCCAAGCAATCAATGGTTGCTAACTGGAAAATTTTAGGTTTATTAATTTTGAGCAACTCCGCTTTCTTTGGCACCGATAATAACCAAGAATCTTACATATCTCATTGATTATTCGGATCGATTGTGGTAATTAAGTGTGTGCCGTGGATCTGAAATGCGCCGATTCTTCGATGGCATTTATTAATGAGCTCGCAGTAGCAATCACCACGAACCTCGTAATTTGTATCCATACCATCAGGATGTGCCGATGGAATCAATTGAATACCTACCGGCATCTTATTTAGAGTGACACAGGCACGGTACGTATAGGATCAGTTCAAAAGTTAGTGCGAGTTAACATGATCAAACTCAAATAGCTCTCTATACGGGACCAGACCAAGTAGTAATTCAGGCGACCAACACATCCACTGTAGCTATCTTCCGTCGAAAGTGATCTCGGTGTGCTAGTGTAGGATAGCATATCTCACAAAATGCTATTCCATCGAGAAAGGATTGATGAAAAGCAACACGCCAGGCTTTCGCAAGAGCGTTCAGAAAATAGACATTTATATTGTCTGGGAGATGCCGGGGGTGTATTTTTCCGTCCCCACCTCATTTAAACAATACAAGTCTGGCTAAAACACGAATTTAATGCTCTGGAGCACGTTCAAATTCGGGTATCCAACTATGTCTTTATAATGCACATGCAATCGTCTGAGCGAAGGTTTAGCTATTTTGGAACATTCAGTAGGGAGGATCGCTGATTTCCAGGCAACGTGATAATGGCGTACTTCGGTACGCACTACTCAAATCGTGTGTACCGCAATCTTCTGCAACTCAGCAGTAATACCAACTTGATAGATTAACTCTGGAATATATTATAACAATTTAGTCTCCTTAGTTCTTCAGACCTTTCTTTTCCATGCACTGGGCCACCCCTGGAACGCTCTCCTTGAATCATTCGTTTCTCCACTGACACTGGCTAGATTGAAATATTAGTTAAACGAGGAACTCGTTATACACTCATTATAATTTTGCTTAATATCTTCATCCTAAACCTGGAATATTTCTCTGGTTTTTACTTGTCGCCTGGTGTTTCTTGAAACTACGCGAAAGGCAGGACTACAATTTAACAAAGATTCTTACTTTTTATGAATAAACTAATAACTGTCTTAGAATTGTGGTTGGAAACAAACCAAGCCTCCCAACAGGACTTGTAAATCAATGTTACTTAACCCGTATAAACACAATGCTCATTTCAGGAACTGCAGATGTCCTCGTGCATCGTCAGCTTATAGTCACGCTTTTGAAATCTTCAAGCTATAATCTCTCAACGAATGTGTGTTTTTGGTTTGTAAAGCACATCTGGTAACATGTACTTGTCTGTATAAAAAGGTAGAATGGTCATAGATTATATAAAAGGAGAGCTCGCTGCCTTTGCAGCAAAACATAATCTGTACAATTACTGATCGCACGTCATACGTTGTTATAAGCAGCAGAAGGCGCGAAACTCGATCCCGTGACAAACGCGGTGTCAAAATTGAAGACAAGTTATAAGTGGATTATAATCATTAATCCTTGTGGAACGTCGCAACCCACCTCTTTAAAATAGGAATATGAGCCCTGAACGCGTGGAAACGGTAGGCACTGAATAAGGAAGCTTCTGATATATTCAAAGGAATATTTCATAAGTCCTTCGTTTTGTGCCTCTTGGAGAAGTATATGAAGATCCAACTTTCCAAGCATTCTTTAAAATACCTTGAGGGT
Organism: Dicrocoelium dendriticum; assembly: GCA_944474145.2. Classification (NCBI taxonomy): domain Eukaryota; kingdom Metazoa; phylum Platyhelminthes; class Trematoda; order Plagiorchiida; family Dicrocoeliidae; genus Dicrocoelium; species Dicrocoelium dendriticum. The sequence continues at coordinate 102,717,328 of OX104064.1, read as the reverse complement.
TTTTTATTGATTCCGGTCCTATTATCTGCAGTTTAGGTTCAAATGTCACGCGCAATAAGCAGGTTGTTAGTACGTAATCCTTGTTGACGTTGCTCGGGTTGCCCTGGTGACATAAGGTTACGTGTTTCTAAGTTACTTGTCCATGCCTTCAGCGATGATTAATCTAATCATCTTTGAGCTTTGTAAGCGGAGGATCACTTGGCAATATCATGTGGGTTCTCAACGGCTATCACATTTAGTAAACCCGAGGTAACGGTATTACATCCTCCAAATATTGTGGGCCTACCTTTCACAAAAGCATGGTTAAAGTAATCGGGTTAAAAACTTGGCTAGATTCGCGGCTGCCGAAAGGAGTGTTTTCGGACAAAGGTTGTCAACTCCTGGGGAAATATGGGTGCGGGACGATAGCAAATTTCCCCAACTGGCTGCTGTATTGAACATGGCTTGAATTCGTCATTAAATCTGGATGTTTGGACATGTTTGTGATCAATGCAGTTGGCGCGTCAAGTCATTGTAACATCTTGTAATGGTAAAACATTTGATGCATCCTCGGAGCATTTGGAAAACCGGTTTGCTGAGATGATTTGGAGAACGATGCTTTCAGTTTCCTGAAAGAATTGCGTCATTCCGCTAGCTTGTTATGGGCTCGACAATGTAATTGGCCAACTGTTTCTCAGATACTTGCGTGAAACTTGATCTTACAGTAAACATTTTGTTGCTCCAGTTGACAGGAATAAGGATATTTGTGTACCCAGGTCACCTTAACATATTGCCATATATTTTCGCGTTCTGATCACATAAATCATTGTGCCATTGCACAACAATGAATCCTGGTTTCTATTGGGTCTGTACGACGAGACCTAGTAAAATATCTGATAAATTGTGAAAACGGTTGTCCTTTTTCTCCCTCGGTGCTGCCAAACCTGGCGTTTGATCCAACCGCGAAATACCAAAATTCCAGTCTCCGTTGGATAGGTCGCTCCATTTATTAGTCAAACATGAAATCGGATCTTAGAAAGCAAGTTCATTGCATCTTCAGCATCCGGGCATCTACGAAGGTGAATGCATTCCGTGTTACTGATTTGTCAGTTTTGACTTGAGTTTTCCAGCCAATGACCCAACATTTGTATTCCTTAATTAGCAGGTTCCTTGCGCCTACCGCGTGAAGGCCGTCTACGCTGTGGACACCGCCTAATGTCAAAACGCTGTAGGTGGACTCACCGGCGAAATTGTCTAAACGCTCCACGCTTTTTTATCAATTCCTGGTCACCAATTTAGAGTGAGCCCAGAAAGCGATTCCTGTAGGCTGATCGGATGCAGTAGGGCTTTTTTTGCATCGTAATTAATTCCCTGTTTGCTAGCGATGAAAAACGAAACCGAGATGTTCACACGTTCCGGACTAACCGAAGAGCCAAAGCAAGTCGCTTTTCGGTTAAAAATTCGAAATCAACATCAGTAGAATCTTCCGCCCCCAGTATCTTAATGTATCACGAATTAGAAAAATTTAGTCAGAATTTTATGCAAGGGACTCAAACAAACGGGAGAAATCCTCAGTTTGCTACCACTTGAATGCCGGAAAACGTAACGACCTGCACATGTGAAATTTATGTTGGAACCAACGATACACGTTTTTTGTCAATGGTATATTTACTACTTTGTCTCGCACTTACCTACGGGACTTGCCATACATTTAATTTACACCTAGGTATATCAACGGTTTGCCGCTCTTTGGTGCCTAGTTACGAAGAATTTTGCAGCCACACCATGAGGGGACAGAAATTTCGTCGTGTCCATAAGCCCATTTAACATACTCCTGTCTGAATACGTGTACTGCAGGAGTCAAAGCAAAGAAAACTACAAGTATGTGCTACGATAGCCTGAATGTTTGATGTCGCTAAGTTATAAATATTCGTCAAATAGAGGCGAAGCTCAATGTGTCCGTCCTGTCTGAGCATATGACTGGCTTGCATTCCCATATAATAAAAGATCTATTCGTACATTATAAGAAAATACAGGAAAATCGATTGCCTTTTCAATGATTTCCCAATGTGCTTGCATTAAATTGGGTGTGGCTATCAGCCTGAATGTTCATTTACTTACGTCATGATCACCCTTCGCTGCTGTAGGTAAAGAGAACCGTGCACCTTTGCTTAGGCCACCATATGCGCAGGGTGAGGGCGAACTTGTTTAAGTCCATCGGTCGAGTTGATTTTCTTAGGTGTGCAATTCCATTAAAAATAGAAAGTTACTAGAATGCCTACTCGTTATTTAATCCATTAAACCAAAGTTTTGCCGATCGCAAGTCTGTTCAAACACCTTTGACCGCAACATATGCATGGGATTTTGCTAGTATTCCATCCGGATAAGGTACCATACAAAAAAGTGATTCCAAATCGGTGTGAAGTACAGGCATTAGTTCTACCACCACAATTACAGAGGCGTAGTATTGTTAAACAAATTCAAGAGCTGGCATCAACGAGTGATTAATAATAAAAGAAAAAAGTACATCGTTAGCAGTACACCGTAACGGCGCTTTGCTGCCACGCGACTATTATCAGTCGCACGTGGGCTGAGTATACTGCGAGGACTCCCGTCCCTACGCGGATTCGAACCGGTGACCAGACGCATATACCACTCGGCCACCGGCCGGCAACGTGTGATTAGGTAATTGTTAAAGACAATGTTGCTTTCTTCCAACCCTGCAAACACTCGTGATGGGTGAAATTGATGCATTTATAAAACCGCGTTGCATTGTGCACCGTATTCAACCTGGATAATGGATTATCAAGCTTAAGCCCGGCTACGATAACCAAGATAATACTAGCTGAATTTAAAGCTTCTTGCCTTTTGGGTAAAGGCATCTACTGATAATTTATTTGCTTTCGTTGCATTACTAATTTATCGAAATGTACCTAGGTATTGAAAACAAACAGCAACTTGGTCATCGAGCAATGGGATAAGTACGAGATATAACTAACGTTTATATTTTACACGCACAGTTTAGGCAAATTGACTGGCTCAGGTTCAGTTTAATTTCACGTTTTGTTTCGTTCTCCCGGCTGAGTAATCTAATGAAACACGTTTCACCACTTCCCTCAGTGGCATCTTCAGTGCACTGCTCAGTAGGGGAAAATCGCATGGAAAATGTCGTCGAGAAAAAGCGTTTGAATTGAGCTTCGTCGATCTGTGTCCCGTGACCTCTGTTTGTTCGGTATTTGGCCGTCCAGTCTCACGCTTTCTCAGCTGTAGGTACACGGGATGGAGTTCAATGCTGAGGTTCAGTGAATTCTCCGTAGAAAACCGTGCCTTGAGAAATTCCCGTCGTTTTCTTATCCCTCCCTGCGCCAGAATTTCTGTTTTGTCCGATTTAACTTTGTAACCTTCCTCATCAAATTGCGCTGAGATCTGTGAGGACACAGGATGGTATCGATCTGCACGCTTGTGCTCCTATATTCGCGTTGATAATTTTCTCCCCGTTTGACCTACGTAAGCTTTGCCACAGTTCTCACATTGTATGCAGTAGACGAGATTTTGGCGTTCATGTGTCTCCAGTTTTCCTTTAGGTCTAGATAATGTTCTTTCCAATGTCGCAGTTGATATGAGAGCTATCGTCAGGTTGCGCGATTTGAGGAGTCTGGCTGTCTTTTTCGATACGTTTTCGATGTAAAGCAAGCCGATGTGTTTCGGCTTTGTTGGTGCAGGTGCGGTAGTTGTGCGCCTTCGATTTAGGTGTCTTCGGATGAAACAGCGTGGGTAGCCGTTGTGGATAAAAGATATAAGCAGATGCTCTTCTTTCTTCAGTTTTGCCTCCGCAGTATTGCAATACGATTCTATCCTAGGAAACAGGGTCTGTGTACAGCTTATTTTGTGACCCTTAGGGTGATTGCTGTTAAAGTTCAGGCTTTGCTCGGTGTGTGTTGCTTTTCTGTAAACGGACAATTGTAATTCGCCTTCCACTGTTCTAATAACTAGCATATCCAAAAAGGGGTAGCTGGTTTTCCACCTCTTCTTCCATGATAAAACAACTGCTTTCCATTGCAATGTTAAGTAGGTCTTGTGCAGTGAGACGGTTGTCATTAATTACTCAGCTTGGAGGACGAATCAAAACGTTAACTAACAACCCGAGCTACAGGTATTCGGAATCGGCTTAGAGTTTGTGTCTCGATCTGTCGAAAATAGGACGCTTGTTGCAAGAAAACATTCCAGTCGCTAATCAATGTGACAACTGTTCTGCTTGTACACTGTAAGGCCTTTGGTGGGAAAAAATGACTCACAAAATTTTCTAAGGTTCCAATTTTCCAGACTCTATGGAGATGCAACCGATTGTTAAATACAACTTTGGGGACTGCCAACAGAAATCACTGCAATCGGTGTGCGATTTCATAATGGGAATAGCGTACGGTCAATCTAAATTACACTGTCGTCCAAATTGCGAATGCTTGCGAAAATTCAGCCCAGCGGTGGATTTTGGAGACAGAAACTTAATGACAGCATGCCCTCGCTGGTGTTGCGTAAAGTAACTACTACTTTATATAGTAACCCAAACTGAAATCCGTTATCAAACAGTTTTGTTAGCGACGAGCACTTACTTGTGCTGTAAATATACCAGAATTAATGCACATTTTGATTCTTCCTTTCTGTTAAAATGCCGCGCAATTGCTGTCCATTTTAAGTGCTTATTTTCTACCATGTTCTGAGGTTGCTCTTTGGTACCCCGATGGGTCTACGCTTAAGGGGGCGATAAGGATGGGAAACCCACCACTTCGATTGCACTTCTCCAGGAGACATATAGTCATTGCATGCGGAACCTGAGTACACGATCTTTGTTACCGTGCTCTGCTTAAAGATTGGTTCCATCTTTTGTGCGACGAACTACGGCCGAGCCAATGAATGTGAATATTTTTCACCCACAACTTCCAAAAGGAATAGACATAAATGCTTCTGTTGTGTACGTAGAAAGAGTGTGGGCTTCCTCTGTTGATGAAAGGTGTCCGACATACACTTGCCTTCTCGTTTATTCCTTCCTGTCTACACAGAATTTTTAATGTAAAGATGGAGCTGTGGGTGTTGCAGTGCAAGGTACTCATGGTTCATATTTAGGCGTAGCCGTTCTATGCCTGTCCTATTTGGGCAATAATTCCAGGCAAATCAGAAATCGGATGCCGCAAACCATGTTTCTCCAACTCCATCAATATGGAAACCATCCTGCGCGCCTTGGTAGTAAGTTGTGTTTCTACTTAGCAATTTGAATTTTATGCAAATGATCTATTACAATCTCCTTTCATTCTCCACAGCAACATGCAATTTCCTGCACAACACAATAATTATCTACCCTGAACTATATCAAGCTGCCAGAGTCCTCAAATGGTTGCGGAATTCACATACAGTACCCACTTCTCCACTGAAGTCCATTCAGAAGCAGCAGCTGTTCAGGTACGGTTTGTAACATATGTAAATTTGTTTTTGACTTTGGGGTGCTCTTCTATGTCATGCCTTCTCTAGCGGGATAGTCTAACCGAATATGAAGCCGACATTAGGGTGTAAGTGTTGCGAGGGAGCGTCGCCGAAACCTATAAATTTACTACCTTCTTGGAGGTCTATTTACAAGGAAACCAAGATCTCCACAAGCCGTTCGAGTCTCAATCGAAGCACAAGGCCAAACACAATTTTGTACTTATAATGTCTTCACTGTTTGATAACTTGTTTTCCTAAATTTCATCCAAACTATTTGCCTATTTTCCAACAGGCAAATAGGCCTCTCCATAACAAGCAGATCAAGTATAGTGGAAGCGCTTTCGCGACTCACTTTGAATACTTGGTAAACGGGTAACTGGGATAGTTGAGTAGCAAGAATGATGTCAACCTGATGAGAAAATGTTGCTAAAGGCGATTGAATGTATACACAACTAGCGTGGTGGGCATTACATATACTTTCTGGACAGTGAGATGTCTAGCGACAAATGATGGATTTTTAAAAGCAATTTAAAAAGTGTGTAGACAAACCTTAAGGTCATTTCATTTTCCCTTATATTCCGTTAGTGTCTTCAAACGTCTGAGAATAGTCCAACTGCATCATTTGGTTACCTTCTTGTATATCCAAATATGTGAATTAACTAGGTGCATTGGATCGGTATGCAGTTGGCAAAAATATTGCTACATTATGAATATGGGGATAAAGCCCTCGGATAGCGATCGTTGAAGGAACCAGAGTCGACATACACGAAACATACAACAGCGGCTCCCGAGTATTCAAGTTTTGACCAATAACAACAACAGCATGTATACGAGACAGAAGAGGAGTAGTTATCCTGCATAGGAACGCAGTCCAAAATGCGGTGGTTTGTGCCTACTAGTTGAAATGTGTTCGAATGGCAGCTCCTTTGGATGGATTGCGGACGGTTGAATTAAGAACCTTATTTTTGATTGGTCACGGAAATAGCGCCACTATTTTAATGCAAAACCTATCCGTTGTTGATAGAGCAATAAACTGTCGAGATAAAGGTGCAATAATATTCCATTTTGTTTCGGACTCAAGTGATTGCACATAATTTGGAAGTATTTACTTTTGTGAAATATGAGCAGCTGTGTATGCGCATACACATCAGTACGTACATTGTCTGAACATGCGGCACTTTGCAGCATGGTTCAACTACTTTCACTGCTTAACAGTAGGCGAAAACGAAATAGTGCAGGCAAATGCAAGCTTGTTCCGTTGGTGGGTATCTGGAGCAATTCCAATATGGTTAAATTGGCCAAATCTTGTGATTGTTGAAAAGAACACAGCTAGATTGCGTATACGGTTTATGCAGCAGCTGTTGAATGTGCATTCGATTACCTATACAGCGTAGCTTCCTCGTGCAAAAGGTCATGTATAAGGAGTACCTAATAGTCCAAATTCACGACACACACAACTTGCACAAAAATGAATTCGGCTCCGTTTAATTTATACTCAGCTATTGTCAGATCCTTATATGCTATTAGAACACGTAAGATTGCACGACTAGAGGCAGCAGACAGACATGTTTTGATGATTCAATACCAATGAGACGTATTCAAGCTGTTTCAGAGGAAAAAATACATTGCACATTTGCAAGGTAGCATTACATGGTGCCCATAAAACAAGTCGCCATATTAACTAGGTGTCATAATGTATAGCTTGTTAACTTCATAGGATAAAACATTAAATATCCACAGTCGGAAGTCAGCCCTGGTTAACTAGGTTTCAAATATCTAAGAAACCTAGCCTCTTAATTGATTTGATGTTATCACCTTGGTAACGACATTGATGATATATCTGTTTTATCTGTTTAAGTATATCTACAAAGGTCTGTGCTTCTATTGCTAACGGATATCTATTCCTAATTCTTAAATAGTTAAGACTGGAACAGTTGCTTTTTACCCACACCGCAAACAATTGCGCATTAATCTGAGTGGTCGCTATTCGAGTGTCCTTCAATAGGTTCATAGATTGATATTAAAACAATAAGTATGGTTACTTATATAACTTTTAAATATAAGTCCCTGTAATTTCAATGCACCTATTTCAGATTGATTTCAAAGACGTGCTGAGGAAGTTCGCTTCTTTATCTTTTAGCCACACATTTGCGCTATCTACGGCATCATAATCACAGGCAAATAGGCTTCTACGAACTCCGTATTTAGTATGAGAACACGGAAAATTCCATAGGCGCAGCATTTGGAAAATACATGGATGTCTAGCTATGCGGAATAAAGATTCAGAGATTGCTTTCATGACAGATCGCGAATTGTGACTGGGAGCAGTTACCTGACGGGGGCGAATGACGCACCTCTCATTGTCCCTTTACTTTAACTTAATTAATCCCCGAATTTGTTGAACAAAAGTTGTATTAGATTGACCACATTTATGACAAGCTTGTTTTCATAAGAAGACAATGTATTATTGTTACGTTCTAAAAATTACTTAATTAGCTTGTGTCGAGATGGACCTCGGTAGATCAAAAACAGTTTATGCGACTGGAGCATCAAATCCGTGATTCACGCTATTGTTCAATGAGGATGAGCTCCTTTTGTGCCGCAAAGCCATTTCATTCCTCTCACCGCATGCAATTGAACGCCGTTCTTGATATTCTTGACCATTTATTCACTTGGTGTCAAGGGTAAGCTCATTCAGGATCGATTTAGGAAATTCGGAGTGAGTAAGTGAGAGGTCATTCTGGAGTCATTGCTGTTTGCTCACCAACCACCAACATATCCTCCACTTTTATTTTTTCGTAGTTTTGGTGTTGTAGTTTATCTATACTCTTCCAACGAAATTAAGGTTTCTCTCTAGTAGGATAGCAGTAAAATTTATCTTCGGGTTGTAGTAGAAAGTTAACTTTAAGCAGCGACAACTTTCTGCTACCCGAACGGCTGAACTGGAATTTTATCTACTTTGGTAAGAAACAATTAGTTAGTTCCATTATGACGCAGATCGTTACGCATCTATCTGACTCTGATAGATTGTTTCTTTGTATTCATGACATCCTATACGACAGTTTTCATTTTCGGCATTATCATGGGGCCAATCGAACTTTTAATGCAATTGTATTTTACACTGCAAATCATCGAGCGGACTATGCACACTACGAGATATTTCTGGAAAATGTTGGTTAAAGTAAAAGGACTACCATGGTGGCGCTTCTGCAAAGAACAACAAGAAAACCATAGTTGTTTTTGGTGATTCAGGCTAACGAATTCTCTTGTTCATAAAGCGCAGGTTCCGTACGGAGAACATCGGTGCTACCTCAGCGAAGCACTCTCTCTGGGCGACTAGATGTAAAATCATTGACGAGAATTTCTCCACCTTCAAAGTACAAGGGATGCGGTTTAAAAAATACTAAAAGTGACACTACAATCCGAAGGATTGGCAAAGTCTACTTGAATATCAGGTTGGATTATCGCTGCAGGCTACTAACAAATATTAAGCTATATATAGCAGGCGTACAAACAAGAGTAGTCAGATCTTTGGTGGAAAATGAAATCTATATAAAACCATTGTCTTCAATTTCATGCAAAGTGACAGTCATAGTAGAGCCCACGGCGCCAGACGGGAAAGTGATTCCCACCAGAGAACAATGCGATCAGGAACGCTCTGTTCCAAATGTAATCTGGTTGAAATATAAGAACAAACCGCCCACGCAAATAATATTTAGCGGATGATCAAATAACGGTCGGCTAAAAACTAAACACGAATTCAACTAATACAAGTACACTTCTAACATCCACGGCAATATTCTGTTTGTATGGTAACTCCCGTAGTTATCTTAGCAAGTTGCTTGAACATAGAGAAGGCCAGGCGTCACAACTGCGGGATTGCAACTTGAAAGTGGATACCTGATTATGCATTGATATTGCTGATTGCTATGCAATTTACCGGTGTTGTCGCTGCTTGCGTACCAGAGATCTGGAAGAGTTGGCGGTCTAATTATTTATTACAAGACTAACCTCAATGAGAAATGAATAATGAAGTTATACGTGTTAAGAAGCGTTGCTTTACAAGTCGAGCTGGATAGTTGGTGGGAACATGGAAATAATAAGAATGTCAAGGATGATAGATAAACGGTTAGTTTTTCAAATATAAAATTAAGGACTTCTTTGTTCCTCCATAGTCCTGCAGTCCGCTTAGATTTACAGCACCCACAGTTAACATCAAATAATTCCATGGTAAACTCCAGGTGTAGGATGGAGACGTAGTGTCAAGTGCAAAAGTGTAAGTGGATGAGTGTGTCATCCAACCGTCTTTTAAATACCACTATTATCGGTGTAGAGACGATCGATTTTGTTAGAGCATTCCACGGGTGACTGACACGAATGGAAAAGAAATTACTGCGGCGCTCCAGGCGGCTATACTGCATAGCGAATTTCAATGTGTGGTTCCTCAGGTTTGTATTAGCGCTGAGTCGCAGTAAAGGGCGGCACACATGCTGTGGGTCTCGAAGAATCAAGCATGCCATAATCATTTCTCCTCGTATTTCGCGATAACTTCCACGGAATACTCGCCATCGTTGCAGCCGCTTCTGGTATGAAAGAGTGATCATTCCAATTACGTTTCCTAAATGCTGGACGTTTCGGCTGCTCCAGTGCACTAAGGTCCTGTTGCAGCCAAGGATGTCAGGCTTGCATTTCCGATTCGACAGGGGGCGAATATACTCGCTGAACATTTGTCGAAATATGGAGCTGTTTAGTTGGCCAAAGGCTTGTAGCAACAGCCCGAAGTGTTGGTTCCCAGTCTTTGAGGCTTTCTCGCATTACCTGGAGCAAGCCAAGGCGTGTAGAACCGGCGCATCCATATCACGTTTGACAGTTGATTGTTGCAGTATATTCGTTCCGAGGCTGTATGAATAGCTGCTCTGATGTCTGATGAAAGTACCTTGCGTCTAGTGACGTTGAAATGTAATAGGTTTTGGTTGACCACCGATGCACTCTAGCTAGGTCACTCTGAAGCAGATGCTGATCGGCGTTTGCTTGATTACTGCGCCAAATCTTAATATCGTCGGCAAACATTAGGAAGTTTGAAGCAATCTCGGTGCAAGATCATTAATAAACACCGTAAACAAACGTGGATCTAGAAGTTAACCTTGCGACACACCAGGCTTGACTTGTATGTGGTCCGATAAAGAGTTCCATTCTCTGAAAGCTAATTGCAGTTGAACTAGCAAGTTGATAATACAGCTTAAATGAGGGTGGCGGATCCGATATTGTTGCAGCTTCGAGAGCAGTATCTCATGATCTAGACGTTCGAGATTTCGAAAATATCCTGATAGATCACATCAGCGCCTTCTCCAGCGTCAGCTGACTCGGTCCAACTAGTGCCTACGATTAGTAAATTTGTTGTATATGACCGCTGTCAGCGAAACTCGTACTGCTCAGTCGTAATGATGTTACATTTTGTCAGATAGCACTCTAGTACATAGACAAATATGGATTCCATGACCTTGGAGAGTATAAGAAGAGGGGATACTGGGCGGTAGTTGGGGGGTTCAGTTCCGCTTCCACCCTTGTGAACCAGAGTTATTACCCCCAGCTTCCACATTACGGAAACTTGGTTCTGGTCTAGGTAGCGCTGGAAAAATTAGGCTAACGATCCTGCCAGTTGGCTTGCTACTGTCTCCAGTGCCTCTGGAGGAATGGTGTTGACAACCGGCGCGCTGTGTTTGTGCAGAGAAGTCAGCTTTTGCAATACAGCCTCTGCGGTAAAAGCAAGGTTGGTTAGTCCTGGCGAGGAGACGACAAAGGCCGGAAGATCACTTGGTGGCAAGACCCTATGAAACCTAGTGGCATATTGCATCCGCAGCACGTATGCTGCTTCAATAGCCGTTAGCGTTGGGTCATCAGCCGTCCTACGTAAAGGAAATCCTTGTTTCATTTTGTAAGCTATCGACGTGCTTGTAGAACAGGTTAGCACTGAAGATTTATGCTAGGTGCTGTTAATAGGCAGGTTTGTCTGCTCATAGTGTTTAAGTGCAGTGGTTACGGTGGGGTACGTAGTAGTTCTAAGTTTCTGCTGCTGGAGCTTCTCTGTACACTGGCCACACTGTGTTGCCAACTGTCCTCCATTTTCGAGTTCTACTCCTAACGAAAACAACTAATGTACACTTATTGCAAACTTTTATTTCTTTATCCTCTGCATTTAGCTGACTACATCTGTTGACGAACTCGAGCTAAGCGACTTCCAGGCGGTTTTCGGCAAGGAACAAACAAGCTGTAGCGCTGACGAGCAGGGCTAATCGATCCTAGCTTTTGAAGGTTCGCACAACCTCATTGTTCTTATTCCGGTATTCAGCATAACAGACGACGTTGAAGTTGATGACTTCGTAAGCACTGCTACCCAACTGACAGTTTAAACCTCCGATGGGAACTTACTGATCACCCAGAAATTCGTGCTCCTGATTCGCTTTGGTTCCCTTTGTGGTTGCGGAACAGCTACATATGTCTTGTAGTCTTGATTTACCGTTCACCGATATCCATGTCTGAAAATGAGCGCAAACTGAGCCATTTTCTTCAGGTTGTTTATAACAATTCACCTGTTGTCATTCTAACAGCAGGCGAAATTAATGAGCATGACCTGGAAATGGCGGCATTTTATAGCACACAATGTAAGATTTTACAAGAGCTACTTGCTAGCTTTCCTCTTTACAGTCGCGTGAATTCCCTACCAGATTTCAAAATGCTAACGATTTGTTGGTTCTTGATCATCTTCTTATAAACGAAGAATTCATGGCGAGGTAATGATTACAAGCCCATCATTGGATTTCAATGACCATGTTTCTTCATTGTTTGACTATGTATGGTATGCGAATTATCCTGAAAAACTAGATGGTAAACTGTATACTGTCACGCACAAAAACATGTTAGCCACGCTCGTCCTTCTTTGCTGAATCCTCCAACAAATCACTTGTGAAATGTTCACAAGGACATTAAGCACACTGATAGCGCAAGCGTCGGAACAGAAATCCTTCTGTCGTCGGAGGAATAACAAGCCAATTAAGAAGGGAAGAACATGTAAATGCATGAACTTCAGGGACTTAGAATGGAGAGCTCACAAGAAATTATTGATTTCGTTAGCCTGGATTGTCTATGTGACACAGCGTACGTTTTACTTTAAATTTATCCACGGGGATAATGTCGAGCAGCAACAGAATTTATTGGACCTATTCTTCAAGTTTGCTTTGCAACCATAAGGTCACCGGTTCGAATCCGAGTAGGGATGGGCGTCCTCGCGGTATACACAGCCCGCGCGCGACTGGTGGTGGTCGCACGGCAGCTAGCGCCGTTACGGTGTACAGCTGACACATTATTATTTATTTTATTTTTATTATTCACGAAGCGTAAAATCATACACATCAGGTTAAGTGCCTTCGTAATATTCAGCGCCAAATTCTAACACTTGTCACGTCTGACGGGTGCACGTGATCAGCAACCAAAGATGTCGGTCCTTTGCGTTCCCATTAACCACATGTGTTTCAGTGAGTAGTAAACTCCATGATTGTCCCAGTTTCAATGATCTCACCATAGCTTTCTTTAATATCAATCTAGTAGAGTAGCTTTGTTAAAAAAAGCTGTTGTTCCCGCGTTTTCACAGTTCTCCTGGAGTCGATAGCATTTAAAAGAATGCTGTAAGGCTGCAACCAGTGAAATGGCAAAACCTTTTGATAATTTCTTTCAGTGCTCTTTGGATCAGAGCCAAATTCCAGCAATACGGAGGTGAGGGATCATGATTGATATTTTTAAGGGAGGTACCGCACTGACTAATTACAGTCTCATAACACTGCTTGCTGTGCTTTCTAAATTCATGAAGTCTATTATATCTGCTAACTATCCTAACACTGCGCATTTATGAGCGCAAAACCATCAAACGGAGTCAGATATGGACAACATAGGTGGTGACAAATTTCCTGGATGCGTTTTCTATCCAGCAATTATACGACAACATGGAACATGTGTTCAGCTGCATTGTCATGATTTATCAAGGATTCACGTGCTCAAGTACTTGGACGTCACTTGGCTAAAGCTTGCAGCACTTGTGGCAAAGAGTGGGTGGCATATCAGTCTCCATTGACGTTGCGGATCCTTACCGGCGATACAGTGGCCACATGACTGGTGGTAACGACGAACATAGCCACCATTTGCTTGGCCGCACGACGCTTACTCCGAATGTTTTGCACCGCTCACGCGTTCCACATTTTCTCTCGCTTATCTAATGTCGCGCATGCGATGTCCACTGCTTACCCCGGCGTAGTATCTTTATTTACTTTGGATGGGTATTTGATTAGAATTCCTGCATTACGGACAAGATCTGATGAGTACAAATTTGAACATTTTGCCTTGAGGCTGAAATCGTTTGAGAGGTATTATCGACCACTTTTATCGCTTTACGACGTGCGTATGAAATGTCTCAGGTGCTGTCATTTCCGTTGCTTACGAGCTTTCACGCATCCATCAAACCAGCATACCACCTGGAACTTACATTTAGGTGGCTGCAATGGTTTCTGTCCAACAAGCTAATCCCGAGATAGATAAGCTTTGATGTAACACTTCTTTGAAATCACACCAAGTTCGGCCAACGTTACTTGAGGGGACTCTTTTTGTGACTTCGTCCAAAAATCGTCCTGCCCCGTAGTTCTTAGGATCATGCGCTTATTTTTGTTTTCACTGCTCTGCACAACCTATCACATCCTGGCATAGTTGTTCGTTGGAGCGCATAACGGAACGCGTCGTATTGTTCAATCTCATTAGCGATGTCGGCATTTTTTTCTCGCACGTGCTTCTAGTGTCCGTCCGTCAAGGTGTACCGACACCCAAAAAGCCCACTCGGCGTCTTTCCAGCTCCTAACTATCATGGTGCACACCTAATGATTGCTTCCACTTATGGGGCCGTGTACAGTCTGTCGGTAAACATACAAAGTTATTTTATTTTATTTTATAAACGTCGACCTGGTCAAACCTATGCTTCCAAGCTTAAGCTATGTGTACCTACTCACCTATGTCTACTGCTTCAGCCGCTAGACTGAAGTGATCCCGATAGCCAAGTGCTCATTTGAAACTGTTGCATAAGCTATCCCAAAGTTCTGGATAGCTCAGTTAGATTACCTCACAGTGGTGAGTACCAATCGAGAATCAAAATTTAACGCCTGCTTCAGTATACTACTCATGTACTTGGTTACCAAAACATCAGAACCGCTGCATACCACCCTGCAGCTAACGGGATGGTAGAAATGTTCCACTGGCAATTCAAAGTGTCACCCTGCGCCCAATCTAGCACATCATTGCACAAAGAACTTCCGCTGGTTCTCTTAGGTGTAATAAAAACGAGTAACTCGGATTTGTACCCCAATCATTCTTTGTCATTGGCTGCATATAGCGCTTGCTTGATGAAATATTGTCACCAAACGCACCAACAAGATTTGAATATGACGACTACGCAGCTCGCCTATCTCACTATATGCAACAGCTACAGCCTGTGCAACCCAGAGCACAGAGGTTCCTTGCTTACGTAGAAGAGCGCCTTACTACTTACATTCACGTGTTCAGTGGCAGCGACAGCGTACGCCGGACACAACACGCTCTTTATCCTGACCCGTACCGTGTTGTGCGCAAAAGCGACAAGTGGTTTACGATTGACTATAATGGGGAACTGAGATGAGCAAAAGCCATTTACTCAATTCAGCATTTCACAACAACTTTGGCTATTCGATGCAACACACACAGCAGCCTGCAACAAGAGGGCCAGCGCCGTAACCCCGGACCAGTCATTCCGCCCTAGCGGAATTGACAGCTTCAACCGACGTCACCCCATTACGACACACTGTATACCGAAATGATAGAAAATTAAAACCCCCAGTACGCTTTGCCTATTTTTTTAACGTCTGGTCCTTCCGATAAAGCATTCCTTGCAATTTTTAGACTCAAACAAAGGTTTTCTGAACCTACAAAATCAAAATGATTTGCAACTACCAAAAAGAGCAAAATCTTTTGAAAACCCCAAAACTGCTGTGTACCTTTCCGCTTTGCCCAAGCTTGTATATTTTTATGCATACACACTGCTATTTTTCATTTTACTTTCTATATACACTAGATTGTTTTGTTTCATTTTGGTTTAGATGTTCGCCTGATCCCCGCACCCCAAATGAAAGCAGCACTAACTACCTGTTGAAACAGCTACACGAAATTTACTTACTGTGCGCCCAAAATCATTTTCTGTTGCAAAACCGTTAGGTCAAGACCCCGCTATTGTCCGATTGCATGATGTTTTCCTAGCAGCTGAATCATGTTTCATAACATGGTCTCGCAGAAGGCTGATCCGCGACTAACAGTTCTCATTTAAACCGGAGGACTGCTTAAACAGGCAATTTTGGGGATGGACTATTTATCAAACTGGCGATTCGGTGGTTTGTCTGTGAACAATTCCAACTAAATTATTTCATTATACACCTAGGTGACCGATACGAATTGTTGTATAGATTGCTAAGTTCGAATGTGTGGGAAATGCAACTTCAGTTTGTTTAACACTCATTCAGGTTGCCACCAACGACTGTCATTATTTGAATGTCAACTCTGTCTCACTTGTTAGCACCTTGATGATATATGCCGGTTTTCGGTCTTGTTTGTGAGTACTTGAGGATAATTGCTCGTGTGTGTCAACTACAACGTACCAGCTACCGTTAAAACCTACTCCGCATCATTGGGGATTCGTATATTCCATTGGAAAATCTGCTTTTACTGCACCCGTTAAGGTGGCTCGGTCAAACCCTGCGTACTTATGCTAACAGTTTGTCACACCGAGCCCTGTTTGCTGGGGAAAGACTCAGGTGGAACAGACAAAGTGGTGGTTAATCATTCACCAGGGGGCAACACATGAAATCGTTCAATTATCCCTTTTCCTGCGGTAGCTGTAATGTGTACTAACGGGGACGAAACGGCGACTATCTGTCATCTGCTGATTTTCACAGTTTCGTTTTTTCCATTGCAATCGATTACACTGTTTATAATATGCATATACTATGTTGCTGGCATGTCTCCTGAGTTACTGTATGACAGAAATCCATGCGCACGTATAGAATGCGAGCGATCACTAACGCACCCACTCTATCTGAATTGCGTAGTAAAATGGCGTTGAATGACAGTTGATGACAGTTGTACGGAGACAATAATGCATATATATATTTTCGTCGTATATGGTTTTCATTTAAGTGTTGCATATAGAGACGTAGTCATACAATTCACTTCTTGGTCAATAGCTGTCGTGGGGTGATGAATTTCCACAGGGTAAACGGTCGCTACAGTGGTATGCACAAGCACAGTTTTTCGAAGTGATAAAAAAACAAATGTAATAAAATGAAATTACTCGGATTTCACTGAAGATCAAATGCTGAACTACATATGATAAAATGAAAAGCAACATAAATATTTAGGAAATGTGTTCCCCAAGTATTAAATAAAGGGAATCTTACGATATATTTTGTCAGCTTTAGATGCATCTGCTCAAAAGCCAATTTCGTTGATAAAGTGAATGGAAAATATTCCTTTAATTTTAATGCAATCTACACTCCGACTGCATATTGTATCCGTTATTGTTTACATAGCATACTTGGTAAATAATACAGAGAACCAAACGATAAAACAACCTTGCCTATTAATGAGAACATTTTTTTCTACTAGCATAAGATTACTAATTAGTCAATGCTGTACATTCTTAATGCTTGTGAAAGTTTGGCTGCTAACGTATGGCTATCAATTCCTCAGGTTATTGTCAGCTACTGTTTTTGACGATGGCTCGGTGCATACACATTAAGTTTTAACTAAAAACTAACCAACGTATCCTAGGCATTGTTTGGAATATCATTCCAAATTCGCCCAAAGTCTTATCACACTTTGGTCCCGTCACAGTGACACAACCTTTTTCAACTAAATTAATTTTACGGTTTATGATTGCAAATTTGGCGCCACCTTTTGCATTTCTCGCAAAAGATTTTAATCGCCGTGTTTGCTGTAATCTCCTACGGCTTGATAAGGCCCCTTCTTCTATTTCAACTGATAATCCCGCAACACCATTTAGAATATCTCCGTTGTTCCCTACTGCCGGGACCGTATAACTACCTGGTTTGGAAAGGAATGAAAGCAAATTTCTTTATAAAAGTTATAAACACAGATGTGAGCACGCACACAGTTATCAGACCTATCAGATTACAATTTCTCTTTACATCGGCAAGCTTCCATGAGGAGATAAGACGTAACTTTTAGCTACGTAATTGAGTTCACAAAACAATAGTCAAAAGTGCGCGGGTTTTAAACAAATTTCGTTGGCTGTACTATTGGTAATTTTTGCGGTACTACATAGAAAGCGGGAAATATAAATGTTTCGAAGGATGCAAAATTAAATTTATGTCAACCATACCCTTCTTCACCCAGAGGTGGATCCTGGCTTGCATCTTTCAAATACATTCGGGATATCTTCACAGACGTAAGCGCGGCAGCCATACACAATGCGTTCAAGCAGTCACGACTTCTTTCTGGATAATCGCGTGTTCTTAAGTTACCATAAAATCAGATATCGACGATGCAAGTTGTCAAGCATTAAGACGATGGACGCAAGACGCGGAGGTATGTAGGCGATTTTCAATGAGCCAACAAACAAAATTGACCGTTTACATGAGGGATCTTTATGTTGACCACTTTCAGGAGACTAACCATCGGCTACATGGTCAAGGCTATGGGGAAAGCGATACTTTTGGGTGGATCATTGGTGCATCAAATAACTACGTAAACTAAACTAGCAGTTCCACCAAAAATTAAAGGATCCAAGTGACAATGAGCTCTCTAGAGAGCAGAACAGTTTGCACATTTCGATTGCACATGCATGTAAGATATATTATTCCCTTTGTATCTGTTTGTGATGACTACTCGCTTACCACAAACTTAAATGCACAGACTTGTAACAAATGTGCAAGTATGTCAATTTGGCTCGAATCTTAGCGTGATATGTCGTTTCCTCGTTTTACATTCCAAATGTTGTCCTTTATACAATATTATTTTGCGCTAACTTCTTAGGGAATCAGCTTTTCGTTTTATTTTCTTTCATGATCTCCTATCAGTTAACACGAATGGGCAACTCGAATAGACGCTGTAGATTTTCACTGCGTAACTAGGATATTATGAATATATTGATATGGTTTAAAGCACTTGGCTCCACTTTTTATTGAGAGCATACACCAGAAATTCAAATATTTAAATGAGTCAACATTACACTGTCAGCTTAATCCGCGTCATGAATTAAGATATTTGTGGTCAGCTTTACTTGAGTAAGCAATAATATAAAGCAAAATATTAATCAGGGGCTAAGTATAAATTATTTTGATATACAGCACAAAATTATACAAATCCATTAAAAAACAGAGAAACGTGGCGGACGTGACCCGCCGCTAATTAAGGTCACTGACACTTGCTTCCCTCCGATGGAGCAAGGTATCCCAGCAGCTTGATACTGAATTTGTGGGAAGGAGTTAGCCCCCGTTTGCCAACGAAACAATCGAAAGGCGTATGAACTGAGAACTCGGTCAAAAGCTCTCTGAGCGCGCGATTCCAGGAATTCGCTCCACTGCATTTTGGAAAACCAATGTAAGCAAAGGCTTGGTGTAACTTAACTTCGAAAAATTATCCACTTCGGTCTAGGCAGCCGGGTAATATCTAGCCTGCTGATGATTCCCCAAAGGATGAGACGCGCGTCCAGTGCTTTTCCGGGCGTGTGGCGGCTTTCAGAGTGAGTCTAGATGTGACGAATTGCTACCTATACCATTCAACTCCCCTACTCTCTTCTCTAATCAGTACGCAGACCAAACTGCTTATAATGTCATAAGTTAATTGGCGACTTAATTTTGGTAACCTTGTCGCGCGGTGTGGGGGCTGCCCTGTCCTCTGCCCAGCAGTAACTTGTAAGTCAGTGAATAGTGAGCGGCGCTATATCACATCTAATAACTTATTTACGATGTTCGTTACTGTCCCCCGTAGCTCAAAGGTCTCGATCGTGGGTATGTCCATAGAAGCTTGAGTGTTTATGGTTTCCTGCAGGTCGCATGTGCGCTGAATTTCTGCATGTTCAAGATCGTCACGTATTAACCAGTTGGAAATTGCACGAATTATCAGGGTATATTAAAAGAAGTACCATAATATATCCTTCATGAACGATCACTAAAGTTTACGATATTAACGGTACGGACGTTCTGATCAGAGTTAAGATTTCGTAAGGCATTACATTCATTATTATGCTGAGGCCAAATTTGTCAAATGTATGTCCTTATGCATACTTATGGAAATTTTTTACTTAGCATTTTGCTCTTTCAATCAATTCCATTGATTCAACCACTTTTAAAGGAGGCGTTAAGATGTTTTGTTAAGTAACGAGCATTTTTCGTCAACCGTTACCTCTGAGCTGATCATGGCGAACCAACTCACAATTTTTTCTATTTTCTTTCTGCGTATTTTTATGCACCAGTATTTATGTTGCATATCTCCCAGGAATTAAAATGCTAGTGCTGCGCTACAGTTTCCATCACTGCAAAATGCAATTCGATTGATTTCACCCGGTGGAAATACTTGAGAACCCTTTAGGAGCTGCACATATTGCAAATACTTCAAACGCATTACCTGAAAAAAGTACTTATTTATTTCTATATTTACCTTCTTCCATTAATTTTAAAAACGCTTACAGACAACTGCCAGATGAAAGCACATAATAAATATGTAGATAACCTTTATCCAATGCAGTTTTCATTATTTATTATTCTTTTTCCGTGTTTGGCCACCACTAGACCGATCTTCTGAGGTGATGCGTTGAAGCTTCCTAGATAAATAATTATACCCACGCAAGGCGAATTGCCACAAACCCACTGGCGAGGAAACTTGATGCTGGACTCAATGAACGTGTCGACATGTTAACCACTTATTACATATAAAATAACATTTGCAAATGTCTTTATGTTGATTGCCTATTACTTATAAGATTGGTGAAAAAAGCTGGTGAACAAATTGACGGCTCACTTGCCTCAATTCCACATCAGCAAATGGCCAGATGTAGTGAGGAGATGCACATAAAATCTGTCGAGGAAATATCCCGCATGGAAGTAGGTCCCCAGGAGACGGTTCCACAGTTGGTCTTATTACTTCACTTGAAAAGTTGGTTATGCCTAGATATATTCCTATACCATACTTTTCACATTTATTTTACTTTTATATAATCAAGCAATTTAAATCTTCTATTGGAACTATATGTTAACTTATGAGAATTTCCTTTGCCCTCTGACTACGCTGTACATAATGATAAGAACAACAATTTGGTCTGTGTTCCGCACCATGGAATAATATGCAATAATGGTAAGGCTTTCATCCAAACGATTCAAAGCTACATAGCACAGCCTAGTCCGGCAAAGCACCAGATGTGTTTCGCCCTATTGGGGCACGTCAGTGATGAGTATTCCCACGGAATCCTACTGGGGATCGTACCGATGACCGCTAGAGGTAGGTGGCAACTAGCCAGCAGATTAAGCCTTTGAGCTGTGGGGGAAGTTTGCTTAGCTATATATAATTTGCAAACTAACAGAAATATCGCATCACCAATCATCCACTGTCACTGACAGTGGCTAGCCCGCGTGGTGCTGATGTCCTCTCACTAGACGCTATCTGGGTAGCGTATGAAACTAGGAGAGGCTACCTTATTTTATATATTACTCGTAAGTAGCAGAATTAGTTTGTACATTTTTGAGGTCCTCATCCAGAAAGTTTACAAGTTACATGGCACAGCCTTGTCCAGAAATTCACCGGACGCTTTTCACCCTATTGGGGCTCGACAGTGATGAACATTCCCACGAAATCCTACTGGGGATCCTACCCATGACCACTAGATGTAGATGGCAACTAGCCAGCAGCTTAAGCATTTGAGCCAAGGGGGACGTCGGCAAACTAACAGGGAAATAGCACCACCCATCTTCTACTGTCACTAAGAGTAGCTAGCCTGCGAGGTCATGACATTCTCTCCCTAAACGCTCTATTCATAACATTTAAAACATGCAATTCATTCATTTATTTATTTAATTATTGAACGACGAATTTGAAACCTCTTCTGCCCAGCGTGATTGTTTTGCAGGCGAACTTGCCTATCAAATTGTAAAGATTATTTTCCTGCTTTTCGAAGAAAGAAACAATATTTTGATCAGAAAATTTCTTAATGCATTTCATGCATATTATTCTACTATAAGATAAGACTTCTGTTCGCAAGTTGGTGTTATGGTTTTACTTATTCCCCAGTGTTTTTTGTGGTGCATTGAAAAGCCTTCTTCTGCTATATTATGTAAAGTTCATTTATGCATTTTGAGCCATACCCATTAAAACATCTGTCAGCTGAAACTGTTATTTCGCATCTTTATTTTGTATAACGCTCTGAGAAAACAGACAGTAATGTATGAGCACATTTTTTTCTAATTTATGAGGCAAACGTTTCATCCTCGACAGTGCAATGCGCATTCCAACCAAATAGTTTTATGTTTAATTACAGCAAGATAGAATGAAAGCACTTTTTTGTTTTTTTCCAAACAGTTTTTAACATTTCTTTCTGGTGGTTCATGATTAGTCTTTTTTAAAGGTTTGCTACTTTGCAAAAGTTATCAAGTATAAATACATCACATGTTCAAAGGATTTTAGCTGATGACCCGTGTGGTCCTCGTTAGTATAATAAACATCGCGTCGAAAAACTTAGTCTACCTTGCCAACGCCCCGCGTGCAGGGTCATGTAACTAGTGTTGGTGTGTTTGTGTGTGAACCGGTAACTGCGCGAGATCGAAACAGAGATATAGGCATTGTCAGAGCCATCTGTCTAGAAGGTTTAACTTTGACGCTGGACCAATCAAACCAAGGTCCTGGTTCGACTAACCAGCAAAATTTCACGTGTCCTGCTGAGCAATACTAACCTAGCAGCGATGCCTAAAGGTGCTTGTAAAAAGTGGGATAATATGGTCTAAATAGGAGTTTTCTGTGGAAAATGCCCGACCTATTCTCTCGCAAAACGCTTGAAAATCAAAACAAGCGAGTGCAGGCTGATCAGCAGCAGCAGATTTGACTCATTTGGTTTCTGTGAGAAGTGTAATACTCTCCCCTTACTTAAACCCGGAAATGCGCTGTCCCAGAAGTATGAAACGCTTGCGGACGTAGTTGCTAATATGCTGCGAAACAAAGTGACTTCAGTAGGAACAAGGAGAGCAGAAAGTCTGACGCTGGTCCGTTCACCGAACTCTACTTCAAGCCCAATCAAAGACAGAATGTTACAGTAATAAAGTTGCTCCCCCAATTACTGCCAATAATCCAAAACACCCATGCGTTCTCAAATGCTTCACCATCTGTAGATCAAAAAAGTTTTTCGCCAAAACGACTTCCTCTCACTAAAATATGCGGAAACCCAAGAAACATGCAAATCCCGGTAGCTACTTGGTCGTTGTTGCATCAAGGTGAAATCAAAAATCAGACGCTGCCGTTTTTATTTCCACACCTATAACAAACCTTAAATGCAAATTTTCACGGATGAACAAATAATCAGGAAAAGTTGGATGCCCTATCTGTAATACGTACCAACGTTCTTGAGTTAACATTGAATTGATTGAAGGAGAAGCAGGTGGATAACCTGAACTATTGGAATACCATGAGGAA
The DNA here is from genome assembly GCA_944474145.2 of Dicrocoelium dendriticum. Taxonomy (NCBI): domain Eukaryota; kingdom Metazoa; phylum Platyhelminthes; class Trematoda; order Plagiorchiida; family Dicrocoeliidae; genus Dicrocoelium; species Dicrocoelium dendriticum. The sequence goes on along the minus strand of OX104064.1, from coordinate 102,694,120 downwards.
CCTCATCTATATTCTGTCTAAACCCTCAAAATTGACGAGGTTAACCCGACACCCGAATTTCAGGCATTACATAAAAGCCAAAATTCTTGTGTTGTGCTAAACACTGTTTACGACTTGAAAGCAGGGTTGATTTCGACTGCTCGTATTCAGAACGAAATCTGTTTGGTCTGGGTCCTTGCAGACGTTTCATGAGACAAACCCGAAGTGAGCGAGGCAGAGTTTAGCATTGGTCCGGCAGCCAGAAACACCGTAGTCAGAAACACTTTTGTCCACGGCGTCCCCCAGTCTCATGACCAAGATAAATGCGCAGTAAAGCCACACGATCAGGAGCAGTGGTGTAATATTCATGAGACATCTCTCTTGAATGACTTTTAGTTACTTCTCTTTCAATACTGCCAAGATCAGAAAGCTACAGACGGTAGGTTCCACGAGTTATTAAAATTATGAAACAAACCGGGCAGATAACAATTAGGCTACAGGAACGCTTACATTCACTCCTGGACAGATTAACAGGTTAGCTCCAGTTTAAAGCTGCAAGTGAAAAACTCGTCCGACCAAATGCACAACCATAGCAGGCAAATACATTCTTGATATCCAAAATTCACACAGGAAGTAAATATGAAGGAAGTGAGGTTCTTCCTGTGCAATCCTGCAGCCACTTTGGAATCATTGTTAGACTGATATTTCAAACGGGTATTCAGAAAGCCACTGATCCTAAATTTAAGCTACTTGCCGCTAATAGCAAAAAAATACACTAGCCGCCTACCATACAACGGTCAGCACAACCTCCATCTAAGCCACAATGGTCTCGCATCGTTACTGAGAACCGAACCACCTTTCTGCATGTACATGAACGCTCAAGACCACCTGACCCAAATCGCCCATTTACGGTTACTCCAGGAAACAAACGCTTGGGATCGCATATCCACAACCAAGATTTGATACACTCAGCGGACATAAATATAGAGAACGCTATTCAGAGGATGCCATTTTTCCGACACCATCGTCCCAGCAGGTGAGGTAGTGCGTGTGATCCTACACATTCGCAACCACTAAAAATGCGAACCACTGGATCATCCGGAGACGCGATTCACCGATTCGCCATGGTGCCAATTGCCCCTCAGACACAAAGACAAGTGATTTGGGGCAGTCGTATATGGCTTCCGTCGTTCACTCCATTGATGGATTCCCACCTAATATAATCACTGAGGAACTGCTTGCTTCCCAACTAAAGCCGCGTCCTTGTCTGGAGCGATGCCGATGTACACGACATGAGAAACTTGACATCTTCCAGCAAATAATAAAGGCCTAAGTACAAGTCCTTATTGCACGTGTCCCGCTCTACAATAACATGACCTCACCCGCCAGGTAAACATCTGATAGCAAACGATCGGTGCCTGTCCTCGTACTTCCAAATGAGGATCCCATGATTGACAGGCCATTTATTGACCCAGTACTACTGCTAAGCTATCATGTCACTATACTTTATAACTGTGTTAACCTGAATATCAGGAGGAAGACACAGAACTAACAAGTACTATCACACGTTGCAACATCACGAACAGCCTAGTTGAGACGATGGATTGGGAATTATTGGAAGGTGGCTCACTTGGCATCGCCTAGAATCGGGTTATTTGACGCTTCAGAACTGATTCAGAAACGAAGAAGGTTAACTAAACCAATCTGTCGTCTATTATCAGCATTAGAACGGGCAACCATATGTGTAGAAGGAAGACAGGATAGCAAAAATACAGTGCTTATGCTGAAACCTGGAGCGGATACATGACGCTGCGCAAACATTGCAACCTGCTTCTCCGTGAAAACAAATTACTCAGCAGCAATGTTTGACCTGGAACTTGATAAACAAGCATGGTAATATTATTCAAAAAAGTAAAGACCAGTCGCACCTCACTTAAAAACAATTAGGAGTAGCACAAATTGCGAAAGATGAAATCCCTAGGAATTCAGTGCTTTCCAAGCTTCATCTCACGGAGACGAAGGGACCAACTACAATGGTGCACTCCAGTCGGTTGCAGCCTAAGAAGGTTAAATCCGATTTCGAGACATCTGTTTGTAACACACGGGTTGCTACTTGACTGATGGTATCATGGCTCGGTAACACCAAAAGCTGATGAAATCAGTCCGCCATCATCACACGGATCGCCAGTTGACAGGCCGCGACAGCTGCTGGCCCGTGCGGACCGCAAACAGGTTTAAACCATGTCCAACGCAAGTAGATTGTGTCAGTTCAGGAACTTACTACAGTAGATGATAGCATGTGCCCTATAAAATTAACCGTGTTCTGTGCCAAATATACCTCGGTCTATCTGGTTGTTGTGTTCTGTTTATTCTCAGTCTGGCTTGGCATTGCAGAAATCAGAGGGTAAGCAGCGCTACAGCACTTCAACGTGACGTCAGCAAGTGTTATACCCCCACATCACTAGTACCTACTTCAATACTTATTAACATCGATGGTACTGCCACAGTCATGTTGAAGGAATTGTTCTCATGACGCACATACAGCTCACATGGAATTAATTATATTCAATTGAGGGCGTTAAACAGAGCAGGAAGCACGTGCTTGAATAATGAAATTTAACCCGCCATGTAAAGACATGGCTAACTCACTTCATGCGTTACCAACCTAGTGATTGCACGCAGTAGTTAGATGAACACGCCCGACGTAGGTAGAGTTACAGACCTCATTTTACCTTTTATAAGCTTTCGACCGACTGGTCAACGGTATACTGCTTCACAGGCTATGAAGTTGTTGATCCTGTCCTTGGGTGTACAAGGAATTTCATGCAGGATCCGCAACTGCATGTCTGTGTTCGGAGTAACGTGTCCGGCCCTGGTAATGTCTAATATGATTTTTCATAAGGATCAGGTCTGGGGCGCGTCTTTTTCTCCTGTTCATTAAGGGATTGACGCTTTGGATTACTTTACATTTCCTGGTGTTCACAGATGATGTTAAAATGCGGCGAATGATCGCCGACACAGCAGATCACAACGCACTTCAGCAAAACTTGCACCTGAAATTGGGGTACATGTTTAGGTTATTCTGGGTTGATCAGAACAACCTGAGTAGGTGAAAACTACCGGGATCCGACACGTTGGCATTCTGCGAAGGACATTCGCGTGGTTTGATCTCTCCTTATTTTTGCAGTTGTTAAACATCTGAGCAACAACACCAATTTGAAGGGCGACAAGCATAAGTTAGCCACACAAAATACAGTCAGCTAAATTGTCTACTGAACTTTTATTCTCTACGTATGTACCAGCGATGGGAACTCCTCCCAAAGTACCTGGTTTCCGCCTCCTGTTTACCTGTGTGAAAAAACGTCGTGCTGTTGCCCTAAACATTCTACATTACGAGAGATAGGCTATGGGACCCGAAAACAATATAATGCGAGGAAAAATGTACAACTTGTACTGACGTACGCAAAAAAGGTTGGCCGTTTTTGCATAAAACTTTTAAAACTGAAAGGGACTATCCAGATAATAGGCTACCTTGTGATTGAGAGCGAATTAGAACTGGGTATTTCATTGTCCGAAATAGAACGGCTCCTGCTGATAAGTACATCGAATGTGAAGTACTATTTTCAAAAGCAAGGGTTTCGGTAGGTGGATTGTGTTGCAACGGACATTCCACTCGGACCGCACATGACAGATATTTTTATTGTTCACCTTGAAAATCAAATCAAGGACGAAATCACCTAATCGGTACTATTTCGCCGGTACATGGACGGTATATTGATCATCTGTGACCAAGAGGAATAATCGACGCAAATGAACACCATATTAAATGATTTGCATCGAAAGGTCAGTTTGGCAATAGAGCGAGAGCAGAATGATAGCACGCCGTTTCTTGGCGTATGGTCGAACGCAGAACTGACGGATCGGTAAGTAAATCAATACATCGTAAGTCGACGTGGACGGGCGGGATCTAAACTTTATAGTTTTACCCAAACGCTATAAAATGGGATTGTTACAGACCCTGTTTGACAGGGCAAGAACAATTTGCACGTCAGAAACGCTAGAGGAAGAGGTGCAATACCTCACTAACACCCTAGAAGAAAACAGATATCTAAATTCTTTCATCGCACACTTCAGGAAGAAGAGGGAGAAAGAGAAGGTGCCTACTGTGCTAATACTTAACTTTACCTTGAAGCTCCCGTTTACAAGAGATGATGTGGGCCAACTATTCCAATTGTGTTTGAAATCCGCTGTTACACGAGAGTATCCTGCGGCGCAACCCGTACTGGTATACACAGCGACGCGTATGCCCACACCTTCGGTTAAACAGCAGATACCTCTGTCCAATCAATCAAATGTGGTGTCCACATATTTTCCAAGGGGCGAGTATTTTGAATATAGTACTCATTGGAAAGCCTTGATTTTACGCACGCATATTAAGGCAAGGATAAGGGCGTAAAACAGGTTGAAACCTTAGCGAAATAAAAGATCCCAGATTTTACGTGTTGTAAATTAGCCCTGTTTCAACGTCTAATATGTGACATGTACTCCTTGAGAATACGTGTACAATTGAATGTTCCAT
>OX104064.1:102670081-102689229 GCA_944474145.2 Dicrocoelium dendriticum | reverse complement strand
CATCCTCCACTGCTATGCAGGCACCTGCCATGCAGTTGACAGCGGTCCGCCTTCCGGCGTCAGGACTTCCCGGTTACGGCAGATATGAATCGACATAGCATTTTGTTGAATCCGTACGGGCGAATTGGTATTACTTATGAGTGGAAGGATTTTTGTGGGTAATTATGTCCGTCGCAAGCAGCCGACAATTCAGATATGTGGACCAGCTATCCAGGAAAAGCAGTAGAAGGCAGTTTCGCCCTATTGGGGCTCATCAGTGGTGCGCATCTGTCGGTCCTCTGCGGAAGGTCGAACCCATGAGTGCTAGTGGCTCTTGCAAACTAGCCCGCAGCTTATGCAACTGCGCCATGGAGGACGGTATCTGACTATCGTGAATGGTTAGCGAAATGATAAATAGATCGACGCATCCTCCACTGCCATCCAGTGGATCGAAAGATGCGCACCACTGATGAGCCCCAATAGGGCGAAACGGCCGTCTGGTGCTTTTCCGGACAGCTGGTCGACATATCTGAATTGTCGGCTGATTGCGACGAACAAAAATACTCACCAAAATCCTTCCATTCATAAGTAATACCAATTCGCCCGTACGGATTCCACTAAATGCTATGTCGATTCATAGCTGCCGTAACCGGGAAGTCCTGACGCCGGAAGGCCGACCGCTGTCATCTGCATGGCAGGTGCCTGCGTGGCAGTGGAGGATGCGTCGGGCTATATCGCATTTAGCTAACAATTCACGATAGTCAGATACCGTCCTCCATGGCGCAGTTGCATAAGCTGCGGGCTAGTTGGCAAGAGCCACTAGCCGTCATGGGTTCGGTCCTCCGCAGAGGACCAAAAGATGCGCACCACTGATGAGCCCCAATAGGGCGAAACGGCCGTCTGGTGCTTTTCCGGACAGCTGGTCGACATATCTGAATTGTCGGCTGATTGCGACGAACAAAAATACTCACCAAAATCCTTCCATTCATAAGTAATACCAATTCGCCCGTACGGATTCCACTAAATGCTATGTCGATTCATAGCTGCCGTAACCGGGAAGTCCTGACGCCGGAAGGCCGACCGCTGTCATCTGCATGGCAGGTGCCTGCGTGGCAGTGGAGGATGCGTCGGGCTATATCGCATTTAGCTAACAATTCACGATAGTCAGATACCGTCCTCCATGGCGCAGTTGCATAAGCTGCGGGCTAGTTGGCAAGAGCCACTAGCCGTCATGGGTTCGGTCCTCCGCAGAGGACCAAAAGATGCGCACCACTGATGAGCCCCAATAGGGCGAAACGGCCGTCTGGTGCTTTTCCGGACAGCTGGTCGACATATCTGAATTGTCGGCTGATTGCGACGAACAAAAATACTCACCAAAATCCTTCCATTCATAAGTAATACCAATTCGCCCGTACGGATTCCACTAAATGCTATGTCGATTCATAGCTGCCGTAACCGGGAAGTCCTGACGCCGGAAGGCCGACCGCTGTCATCTGCATGGCAGGTGCCTGCGTGGCAGTGGAGGATGCGTCGGGCTATATCGCATTTAGCTAACAATTCACGATAGTCAGATACCGTCCTCCATGGCGCAGTTGCATAAGCTGCGGGCTAGTTGGCAAGAGCCACTAGCCGTCATGGGTTCGGTCCTCCGCAGAGGACCAAAAGATGCGCACCACTGATGAGCCCCAATAGGGCGAAACGGCCGTCTGGTGCTTTTCCGGACAGCTGGTCGACATATCTGAATTGTCGGCTGATTGCGACGAACAAAAATACTCACCAAAATCCTTCCATTCATAAGTAATACCAATTCGCCCGTACGGATTCCACTAAATGCTATGTCGATTCATAGCTGCCGTAACCGGGAAGTCCTGACGCCGGAAGGCCGACCGCTGTCATCTGCATGGCAGGTGCCTGCGTGGCAGTGGAGGATGCGTCGGGCTATATCGCATTTAGCTAACAATTCACGATAGTCAGATACCGTCCTCCATGGCGCAGTTGCATAAGCTGCGGGCTAGTTGGCAAGAGCCACTAGCCGTCATGGGTTCGGTCCTCCGCAGAGGACCAAAAGATGCGCACCACTGATGAGCCCCAATAGGGCGAAACGGCCGTCTGGTGCTTTTCCGGACAGCTGGTCGACATATCTGAATTGTCGGCTGATTGCGACGAACAAAAATACTCACCAAAATCCTTCCATTCATAAGTAATACCAATTCGCCCGTACGGATTCCACTAAATGCTATGTCGATTCATAGCTGCCGTAACCGGGAAGTCCTGACGCCGGAAGGCCGACCGCTGTCATCTGCATGGCAGGTGCCTGCGTGGCAGTGGAGGATGCGTCGGGCTATATCGCATTTAGCTAACAATTCACGATAGTCAGATACCGTCCTCCATGGCGCAGTTGCATAAGCTGCGGGCTAGTTGGCAAGAGCCACTAGCCGTCATGGGTTCGGTCCTCCGCAGAGGACCGAAGGATGCGCACCACTGATGAGCCCCAATAGGGCGAAACGGCCGTCTGGTGCTTTTCCGGACAGCTGGTCGACATATCTGAATTGTCGGCTGATTGCGACGAACAAAAATACTCACCAAAATCCTTCCATTCATAAGTAATAAGGACCGTTATTTGCACTGCAGTGAAACTTGGCCGATCAGACCACTGGGACCGTACAAAGCGAAGCATATGAATATTAGTTGTAGTTGTCTGCTCGAGAACACCGCAATTCATCACAGGATTCAAACATGTCTGCTCACTGCAGCCAGATATCAAAATGATCAAATTAAACAAAGTTTAAAAGCAATGCGAATCCTGTTTCAAAATGAGATGGTGCGTCACATTCCAGTCACATGACGTGTGCTTTAAATATACCGGCAGTCACTCACTAATTGTTGTTAAAACGCTACCCAACTTGAAGTGGTGGCCTTGCGAAATATGTTTCTTGCAGACTTCCTGTAAGCTCAGGTCCAAAAACATGTTAGAGTTAATAGAGGAGAACAAAGAAAATGGAAATTTGTCATGAATGAGAATTTTAGCTTGGGAAACCTACAGCATACATTCTCAACAGCAAAATAATAGTAAAATCCATAAATCAAACAGCCGCGCGATTTAATTCCGGAAAAGGTATTCTGCATATTCGAAAGTGCGTACTAAAAACACGTGAAAATTAATTATATCATGAAGAGTCAGGAAAGTTAAAATAGCAAATTCACCAGCGTACGTACCACACCTACACACGCAAACATGTCTTTGTCAATTCATCAGCTGTCCATTGGCTTACTACCAGGGTAGAGCCAGTGTGACGAACGCGTCCTTCTGCACTTACAGGCTAGGGTCAGGCTGTTTGATTGCAACCGCCTCAGCGTATCGCAGCACATGAGTGTTGCGCTGATGCGTAGATCAAACTGAACATACTCGTGGAGTCCACACAGTGTTTGTCGTACAGGAGATGACGGGCGATGGATGACGCAGGCGTCTTAAAAGTTTGACTACGCGTTCTTTGGCTACGCACGTTGGGTGGTATACGGGGCTGGGTTTGAAACGTGATTCTTGACCCACGCTGGGATATGCTCCGCGATTCATCCGCAAATGGCGCTCTGTTATGCCTATGCAATTGGCCTTGCAATTATATATACATTTGTAAACAGTGTGTGAATGGCTGGACAGAGGTAGCTGCGGTTGTGGAATGCGCATCATTGCGTATAACAGTACGGGTTGCGCCGCGGGATTCACTTGTGCAACCGCGGATTCCAAGCGTTGTTGGAATATTTGGCCTACGTCATCTCTTTTAAACGGTAGCTCCAAGGTAAATTTAAACTTTGGCACGGTGAGCACCTTCTTTCTCTTCCTCATCTTCCTGGATTGTGGATTAAAGTAACTGGATACCCGTTTTCTTCTTGGGTGTTAGTGAGGAATTGCACCACTTCATCTAGCGTGGTTGTCGTGCAGATTGTTTTTGCTCCGTCAAACAGAGTCTGCACCAATCCCATTTTGTAGCGTTTGAGTAAACTATAAAAATCCAGATCCTGCGCCTCCAGGTCGTCTTACGATATACTGATCTATGCACCGGTGCATCAGTTCTATTTTCGATCGTGAGTCAAGAAACGGCATGCTATCATTCTGCACTCATTCTGTTGTCAAAATGATGTATTGTTGCAGATCATTTAATATGGTGTCCAGTTGCATCCATTATTCCTCCTAATCACAAATGATCAATATCTCGTCCGTACATCGGCCGTCAACTCTTGTACGACAACCACTGTGTTGACTCCACGAGTATGTTCAGTTTGATCTACGCATCAGCGCAACACTCATGTGCTGCGATACGCTGAGGCGGTTGCAATCAAACAGCCTGACCCTAGCCTGTAAGTGCAGAAGGACGCGTTCGTCACACTGGCTCTACCCTGGTAGTAAGCCAATGGACAGCTGATGAATTGACAAAGACGTGTGTGCGCGTGTACGTGTTGGTACGTATGTTGATAAATTGGCTATTTCAGCTTTCCTAACTATTTAGGATGCAATTACTGTTCACGTGTTCTGTAGTATGCACTTGGGAATATGCAGAATACTTTGTCCGAAATTGAAAGATTCGATGCTTTGGCGTTAGCGTTTTACTGGAAATACCGTTTGGAAATAGTTCCTTCAATTATCTCCATCACCACCTCTCGAAATACAGCTTCAACACCTCGAAGGTCTGGTAAAGCTGAAATGAGCAGTTGCCAAATTATGCGTGCAATTGCAGTTTTCGGAAAGGTGTATAAACATGGACTAATTCCCGGCTGCTTACATTTGCTTGCGATTCCAGTGTCCAGATTGGTGAGTTGTGGTCAATCGAGGTGATGGGGCCGTTCCTCTTAAGGAGACGAGGAAATCAATGGCTACTCCTGATGACTGAGCACTTGTCGGCTGGATTGAAGCCGCGGCAATTCCGGACCACCGGGTAAGCACCAAAACAAATGCGGTCATAATGCACGTGAGAGTGGGCCACGTTATTCCGAAAGCCATCTGAACGAGCAGGGCTTATGCTTTGAAAGTGACCTGTTCCAGACATGTCTGGAGAAACTGGGCAACAGTAAGATATGAACCACTCCTTACCACCCCTAGACAAATGAATTGACAGAGTAGAATAATAGGACAAACAAAGAATGGCTGGCGGCGAAACGTGAGATCAGGAAGATGCTCTACCATTAATCATGCTATCCCATTGGGAGTCCAAGTGAAAAAGCACTAGGCAATCCCCATTTCAGTTACTGTTTTCCGTGCTCCCTGAAGTCTTGTAGATTTACAGGTGAGAATGTGGCCCACCTGCCAGTTACCGCCGATGGAAGCACGAAACAAATAAAGATAGCAAACTAAAAGCTGAAGGCAGCACAGACGCGGATGATGGAGAAATCTCGTGTAAACATGAGAAAACCTTCCGGAGACTTTCCAAAGCGCGTTCTCGTGTGACACAGGTGAGGGGAAGCTCCAACTTAAGTGGAAGGGACCATAAGACGTAATCGATCAACACGAGTCTGTATACACTATTGCTCGACAGGGAGGTATGCGGCGGGTTCGCGCTAGCAAATTGAGAAAGCGGTGGGAACGAGGAGAGGAAAGTACTGCTAACTTATGGCCGCCCCAAATGTCGGAGTGACTGTCTGCAAGCTCGACTGCCGCGGAGAATTTAAGTTGAGGAGTGTCGTGCACCACTAGTGAGCAGTATGGTGAAACTAGCAGCAGCGATGAACTCAGCGAAGAATGGATCACCGCGGACGAAGAATGCATGGTGCACGGTGCAAATATCCCTGAAAATCGATGGTGCTGGGGCGGTGAACCTATAGTCTATCTTCACGGCAAGCTAAGTCAGTAGCACACGGTGCAGCGTGGAATCAAGTCACACCAAGAGTGATGTATTCAAAAAATTTCGACTGTTCTATGTTGGAAATGTTATACCATTTATTTATTCGCTCTCTAATGCCTAACTTGTTCACGCCCTCCTGCCTTCTCCACACCAGTCGTTTACCATCAAGAAATAAGGCAATGTAGTGGGTGAATTATACAAAGACAAGGAAGACAACTGGGTGGCATGTCATCGTAAGCGTAGAACGTAGAGCAGGTTTAGTGCGAGATCACGTGTTTTCAAAGTTTGTCAATAGGCTAGATATTACCCGGCTGCCTAGACCGAAGTGGGTAATTGTCCGAAGTTAAGTTACTCCAACCCTTTGCATACATTGCCTTTCCAAAATGCTGTGAAGCGAATTCCGGGAATCGCGCCCTCAGAAAGTCGGTGACCGAGTTTTCAGTTCATACGCCTTTCAGTTGTTTTGTTGGCAAACTGGAGCCAACTCCTCTCCACAATTTCAGCAACAAGCTGCTGGGATACGCTGTTCCACCGAAGGGAAGCAAGTGGCAGTGACGTTAATTAGCGGGTCATGTCCGCCACAATTCACTGTTGTTAAAGGGACATTTGTGGAATTTAGTTTTATATATCAAAATAATGTATAGTTAGCCCACGATTATTTTGCACTTTACATTATTGCTTGCTCGTAAAGTTGACCACAATTATCCTATTTTCATGACGTGGTGTAAGGTGATAGCGGAATGTTGACTAATGGAAATATTGCCATTTGCCGTGCATGCTTACAATAAAAAATGGCGCCAAGTGCTTTCAACCATACCAATATGTTCATAATATCCTATTTACGCACTGAAAATCTACAGGGTCTATCGGAGTTGCCACTGCGTATTATCTGATAGGAGATCGTAAACAAAAGGGAAAACGAAGCTGATCCCTTAAGAAGTTAGCGCAAAGTAATATTGTAGATAGGAAAACATTCGAAACCTACAATGTGCAAGCGAGGTATTACGCTAAGTTCGAGCTAAATTGACATGCACATTTGTTACAAGGCAATGCAATTAAGTTTTTGGTAAACAAGTGGTCATCACAAGCAGATACAAAGGGAATAATATATGCTACCTGCAGATGGAATCGAAATGTGTAAAGTGTTCTGCCCTCCGTAGAGATCATTTTCACATTGATCCTTTAATTTTTGGTTGAACTGCTTTTTTAGTTTACGTACTTACCTGATGCACAAATTTTCCACCCACTAATATCGCTTGTCCTATAACATTGACCATGTAGTGGACGGCTAGTCTCATGAGAGTGTTCAACATAAGATAAAGTATGTTAGAAAAATGCACACAGTTCTAGCTAACATGAGCCACATCGATTTCAATGCGACAAGATATGACAGAAACTACCATGTCCAGAAGTCGCTAATACTCGAGTTCAAACAACTGTTGCAGATTGGATTGATCGACGGGAAAATTGTGACAAATTTTCCAAGCACATCGTTGAAATTCTGGGTCACAGGTTCGATTGCGATGACATCAAACCATATTCAGAAGCCTAGGCCGATTCTTAGGTATAGTCAATTACTACGACAGATTCATACCCAACTCCTTGGACATCCGTTACATAAACGATCCCAACCACACTGTTGCTGATACATTAGCGCGTGCTCATCTGCGTCAACTGTCACTGATACCCATCGACCTGGAGAGAGCATCTTCCGCACAAGCCAATGAGCTTCTCCAAATCCGATCAAGTGACTCATTACAATACGTGCATTCACCATCCTTACTGATCGTATGCCCCGTCTTTTTGCTTCCATGGTTCATCTGATAGCCTCTCACCTCGAGAACTTCGTCAGTTGGATTACAAATCACAGTTTGCCACCGCATTCGACACATTGATGCAGCTGACAGTGTTGTAGCCGACGCAGTGTCCGGCATTGGAATTCATGAGGCTTCGGGCCAAGCAATCAAGCTAGAAGACATCGCTGCCCATGAAGAAAGAGATCCTGGGTTTGGGCAGTTGCAATATAATCATTATATTAAACTTTCTCAATTGCCTGTTCTCAACTCGGACTCTTTAATTTACTGTGATTTAATTACCCAAACATTGACCATTCGTTTCGCAATAATATCGACAAGTTGCGTTTGACCATTTGTATGGAATCTCCCATCCGAGCAGCCACGCTACCATCAAGCGGGTTACAGATCTCTACATCTGGCCTAGCATGCGCCCTGATATCCAGCAGTGGGCGAAACACTGTAGTACGTGCCAGAATAGCACGATACGTCGTCACACGATTACATTTCCTGGAACTTTTTCTCTGCCCGGCGCTCGATTCAAGCAGGTCCACATTTATTTCGTTTGACCTCTACCGTCATCCAACGGTTTTATTTATGTGTTGACATGTGTCTATCGCTTCACACATTGGCCACACGTCGTGCCACTGCGGGAACTCTCAGCCGAGACGGCGGCACGAAACTTCATCGGAACTTGGATCTCTGTATTTGACCCCCTGCCACTATCACCACGGATAAAGGACTGTAGTTTAATTCTGAACTGATGGGCGACATTAACTGCACGCTTGGCTGTGCTCATCTACGCACGACGGTATATCACCTGGCTGATAACGGTTTATTCGAGCATTTTCACCACCAACTCAAAGCCATACTCAAAGCCACGTAATCAGATATCTAGTGGTCAGAGCGTTTAGCGATCATTCTCCTCGATAACCGCAACACTGTGAAGGAAGATGTCGGTTGTGGTGTTCTCTACGATGCTAAGAATTATTACTAGATTCTAGGGTCACCGGCGACATCGATTTTATGAGATGTGTTGCACGACTGGAACAATACTTCAGCGTCATTCGTCCAACACCATCGCGATTCACTTCTGAAAACCACCACATTCATCCCGAATTGTACACCTGTCCCTTCGTTTTCGTACGCATCGATGCGGTTCGCAAGCATTTTCGAAGACGCTTTCAAAGTCGTCACTCGCAAAGAGAAGTATTTCCTATTGGACGGAAATGGTTCTCACGACTCTGCCAGTATGGAGCGGCTGAAACCAACCTACGTCAAATGCCAGTCACCACAACAGACTCCCGACACTGAGGCTGAACACACTCCGGCACAGAGCCCTGCACCCACCTAATCGATACGCGGCTCCAGTGCTCCCTCTCCTCCCCAACCAGCACTTTTCATAAAATCAGTCACAATAAAGCGTATACTTTTTGACGTGCAGTTATTCTTCCTTCTAAACTAGCTACACACGTCAGATGACACATATTTTCTTGACTCAAGCTCTAGGTAGGCGGAAGTTCTTTATACGCAACGAGTTTCCTCGACATTACATGAAAACGGTTATCCAGAAAAAGTTAAATGCACGGCAATCAAAGGCAAGCGCGTGTACCACGAACGAACGGTGCCCGACGTCCTTAAAATAGTTTTCATAACGCTATTGTTCGAAGGCGAGTAAAATGACAGGAGATTCCGTTACAGTTACTGTTAATCTCTAAATATGTGTTATTACGTCGATGTGCTTGTGTATCTGCAAGGTAACAACTTGCGGTTTAAATCCAACCTGGACAAGCCAAACTATCCGTTTACCATCGTAATCATTTATCTGTTTCACTCTACTTGCGCTTGCGAGTACGTTGGCCGAAATGTGCGAACACTGTCCACCAGGATTTCAGAGCATATTCCTCGAAACCTGTACAAAAATTGTTAAACGCTGCCTGCCAGTTCGATCTCCCGACACCTACTTGACTGCTTCATGTGTGAAGTTCCTTGTAACTTATTTAGCATAATCAACTAACAGTGCGTCTCTTGATTGGTTCAATTCACTGAGGCTTCAGCACATAAGCAGGTGAAACATTTTATGTACACAGATTGAGTTTGTCGCCAGTCTTGCCCCGTGTTAAAGAGATTGGTGCCCACATTCCTCTAGGTGGATTGCCGGTGAGCTTCAGAAGAACTGTGAATTTAACCCACTTTTTTGAAGTGACTTTCGGTCGGGACGTATGCATTGATCATACTGCAAATCACCGAAGGCTGTGGTAACCAGTATATATGATATACGTCCAGGAACGTGTACAATTTTGTCTAAGTTAATTTGTGGGCGACATTTCTTCGCACTATCAGTAGCTCTCTAGGTACTAAGTAACGACCGGTTAACAACACGTGGTCCATCATTGCAGCCAGAACCCAGTGTAATTTTATTTTAGAGTAAATATTAATAATCCCGATTGAGCCTTACCAGAGCCAGAGGCAATTCTAACTGAAAGCCACGGTGTACCCCACTCTGGGTGTACCCACAATCCTTTTAACTAAAAACATCAGTGAACTTTAACAAGAAATACATCATTGGAGTTGAATAGATCACAGATCGAGTGAGTGCAAAATATGTGCATAGTTAATTCGTAAATGCTACACCATTTGTTGACAGTGGTGCAGCGTTTCGCAGGCACGTGCTTCCGTAACAGCCAGGTCCAACAAGTTGGAAGATGAAATTGAGATCCGGGTGACAGGGTTCATTATCACGAATAAGCAGACAGCTTCCGGCGAAATGGATGCCATCTATACCAAGCAGTAACAACTACTACCGCGCACATCTTTCTTTAGTATAACTGCCTCTTAGGACAGAATATCCGAGCATTATATCCTAATTCATCACGCTAATCAGTTGCAGATTTTGTCCCTGAGTTTTCGGCACGGCACAGTGCGCACGGGCGCCAACTGCTGAACGTCCCCTTGTGCGATCGGAAAAGAGATTACATTTCGTATCACCTATCCATAACGTTCACCGTCCTTCTGCCTCCAAGTTTATCAACTTCAACAAGTACGACTTCCTTAGCCTTTTGTTTTTCAACATATTCATGGATTCAATATTGCATGTACTTTCTTCCTTATCATAATGCGACCTTCTAGGTAGCGAGCGATTATGCTGCCGCCCACGTCCACCTCGAATTCCAACTTCAGTCGTAACCGAAGAGTTTCCAAGGTAACCGTAAGATTCGATTCCTCACATTCCACCAAGCAATTCACGTGACTGTCTAACAGACAATTTCGACGCGACGCACTACGGTCTTTTGTCAATTCATACAATTATAATATTATAATCCAGCTTCTATATGTTTTCAGATATACCAGTAAAAGAGATGCAATGCCCTTTCAGTCGTTGACCTCTTCATATGTCTTTAGAATATGAGCATTTACATCGGACGGATGACGGGCATACGTTCCTCTTCTTCCCATTGCGCCTAATGTGATCTCAAGGTTAAAAAACCTTTTCAATCAAATTAAAGGCAGGTGAACAATAAAGAAAATTTTCTTTTCGCCTTGACCGCTGTGTGCGGTTTTCATGAAACCAACCGATGACCAGAGACGGGCTATCGGAACCGTGTGGACGTTTCCACTTGAAAGTCCGACGCGTGAAATCATCTTGACGTTGCGGAACTAAAGTCATGCCCCCGTACGCCAATCGCGTGTGATGTCCGCCGCTTGACTATCAGGTTTTCCCGCTCAGGCCATTGGGAGTAATGACCCCGAAAATTTTGCACCGTTGACACATTCCATAGGTAAGCACACTTATTTAATGTCGCTCAGGCTAGGTCCACGGCTGACCCCTCCGTGCGATCTGTATTAACTTTCCATGGGTATTTGATTAAAATTCCTGCATTAAGGACGAAGGCTGATGAGTTAAAGGCTAAGTAGTTTGCGTTAATGTTGAAATCAATCGAGGTATCTTATAGAATACTTTTTATCAGTTTACAACGGTCGTACGACATGTCTCAGATGCTCCCAATTCCGTTGCTTACACGCTTTCAAGCATACATCAGATTCGATTACCGCCTGGTGCTGACAATGATCTGGCCGCAATGGCTGCTGTCCAACAAGGTAATTCCGACATAGATAAGGTTCGAAGTAACACTTCCTCAAAATTAGACGCAGTTCAACTAACAGGTTGCGTTAAGTGCGAAATAGATCGGGAAATGGTATAAATGTCCAGTTTCTCGTGGAGTACACTTTCTGCTGCGCATTTGATTGCGTAGCTCAATGGCTTGTGATAAGTGAAAACTGTGATATGTCGACCTTTGTTATTGTGACGTAACTGCCTTATACGTTAGTATATTGCTAGTAGTTCCTTACCGAAAGTGCCGTTACGAGGTTCTACAGGCCGTTGAGGTTTTGGGAAAAACCTATCGGTATCCATCGATGGTAGCTGAGGTTTTGTAAAACTGCATCGACGGCAGTGCCTGACGCGCTAGTGGATAGAGAATGTGACGCTTTTGGTTCTGGGTGAGCGAGAATCGCTATGTTGGAGATGGCGTCTTTGAGCTTCTCGAAATGCAGTCTAGTGACGTCTGGAAAATTATTAGAGCGTTGTTTACAATCAAGCAAGTCAGGCAATGTTTGCATTATGCTCGCGCAGTTAGGAATGAAAATTAGGTAGCAGTAGACAAGGCCAAGGAAACTGCGTGGCTGTTTGAAGGGACTAGAAGCAAATTAGCTTTTCGATAACTTTATTTTGTCTGGCAGGGCTTTAATGCGAAATGCTAATATTCTGTAGCCAAGAAAGCTGATGGAGCTTTGGTCGTGCTCGCGTTTATCTTGTCTGACGGTAACCCGATTTTGCGACAAGCGTTAAAAGAGCGTAAATTTAATGAAGATGTTCATTGTCAAATGAGCTGGCGACGTGGGTGTCGTCTAAGTAATAATAAATTTCTTCGAGTCTTTGCGTTAGCTTATACATAAAAGCAGTAAAGTTTGATCAGCGCTGTTGAGGCGGGAATACAATCTGATTTACTCGAAAAGGCCAAACGGCATGATGATTTCAGTTTTAGCAATATCGTTTAGCGCCACAGATATTTGTTGGTAGAAGCGGACTAGTTCTATTTTGCTGAAAATCTTGCCAGCTAGAGCTGAGGTCAAGTCGTGCATGTAAGGGATTGTTTATTTATCCGGGGCAGTAACTGTTTGAGCTCCCTATATTCACCTCAGGCGCACCAATCACCTGATTTCTAAGGTGTCATGTATAATGGGAATGCTCATGGACTTTCGGATGGGCGGATTGTTCCCATTTCGAACATTTGCGCGAATTTCGCCTTAGGCGCTGTGAGCTTTTCCAGGGCTAATCCGAAACGGTTAGCCGAAACGGGCAGACGCTAAGTTCAGAGATGATGCGCGGCGTTTAACGGCACAGGAAACAATTCGTTTGGAAAGCAAACGGGTTTTTGGAATGCTTGATGTTAAAGCATATCTATATGCTGTAAAGCTTGAGGCAGGATACGAATGGAAGTGACAGCGACCACGTTAGCATTAGTCTCGATAATATTGAGCTGTGCCTGAGAGTAAATATGCTATTCCCTTTAGCGACGACGATAAGTTTGAAGTGCAGAAGAAAGTCTATGCCTATGATAGCGAAGGGCACAACTGCTACTGTGAAAGACCAGCGAAAGTTGTGCCGGAGGCCTATATTGAGATTTAGCATCTCGTTGCAGATATTACGATTGGCATGCCATTGGTGACACGTAGTCTGGTGGGCGAGATAGTGAACCACTCATCTGACCTACGGGGTATAACGCTAACCTAGGCTCCGGTTTCAACTAGGAACTTGGTACTGGAAGATAACTCCCTAACACGGAAGATGTGACATTAGTGTTGACCGGTCGCGTCCGTCGCCGAGCATATTCCCTGCTTTTTGGCTAAGCTACAAGGCTTGACACACGTACGAGCTGCAGTATTAAAGCGTTGTTGGTACCAACAGCAAGCCTACCTTTTGCAGGACCTGGATAGTTTTGAGGACGAATTTGCTCTGCTGTTACGATGACCGTTGATGATGAGTTGTTGGATTGGCGGCTAAGTGTCGCAGGGATTGCAGGGATTGTATGGCAGGGATTGTATTGTTGGCTGTACCCCAGTGATAGAAGTGCCTTATACGCAGTGCTCAGATTATCTGCAGATGAGCTGGGTGAGGAATGTGAATTACATTCCGTAGTGAACATTGCTCAGTGATTTAAACTCAGGGAACCCTATATCAACAGCGTAGTACAGCTTACAGATCATAAGAGTAGCTGTACACTGACTGCCGTTACGGAACGCAGTCGATATTACCAGAAGGCGATGAATTAAATGCTAGAAGTATGGTGAAAAGTAGCGCTAGTTTGTTGAGCGATTGAGTTTTACATTTGAGTGGTTTGCAGCATTCAAGCTTGACAGGCGGTCCCTGGATGATGGGGCACAGTGTGGTCGGCCTGTGGAAAACACCACCGCGGACAACATTGCTGCTCTCCAAGCGATGCTGGAGGAAAATGCGCAAGTGTTTGTAGTACAGCTGGTAAAAGTCATTGGTATCTCATCGCGATCAATCTGCACAATTCTGCATGTGAACCTCAACCTCAGAAATGTTTGCGCAAGCTAGATATGCTATCAACTCAGTGAGTAACAGAAACCAGCTCGGGTGAATTGGGGCCAAACCATGCTTGCCGGGTTTGACGGTGGACGTAACAATACGGTCTAGGAAATCCTCAGTGGTGATGAGACCTAGGTGTACAGTTTCGACCCAGCGATCAAGTAACAATCGGCTAAGCGGGCGGCCGTAGTTGGGTCGCCGACTCAGATAATCCGGAGTAAGCGCCGCGTGGCCAAACAGATGGTGGTTATGTTCGTCGTTACGACCGGTCATGTGGCCCCTGTATCTCCGGTACGGAAACGCACCGTCACTGGAGAATGGTATGCCACCCATTCTCCGCCACAAGTGCTGAAAGCTCTAGCCAAGCGACATCCACGTACTCGAGCACGAGAATCCTTGCTGCATCATGACAACGTAGCTGCACAGATGTTCCATGTTGTCGTAGCATGGCTGGAGAGAAAATGCATCCAGCACCTTTGTCATCACCCATATTGTCTATGGCTGGCTCCGTTCGATGCTTTTGCATTCACAGATGCGCAGTGTTAGGGTAGTTAGCGGATATGACAGACTTCATAATTTTAGAAAGCACAGGAAGCAGCGTTATGAGACTGTAATTGGTCAGTGCGGCTACCTCTCTTATAAATATTAATCGTGATTCCTCGCCTCCGTATTGCTGAAATTTTACTCTGCTCCAAAGTGCACTGAAAACAAATAGCAAAATGTTTGCTCTATCACTGGGTTCAGCCTTACAACATTCGTTTAAATGCTATCGACTCCAGGAGAGCTGTGGATACGCGGGGACAACAGCTTCTCTAACACAGCTACTCTACTAAACTGATATTAACTAAAGCTACGGTGAGACAATCGAAACAGGGACAATCATCGGGTTTGTTACTCACTGAAGCGCAAGTGGTTAATGGCAACACAAGAGCCCGGAAGCTTCGGTTGCTAATCACGTGCACTCGTCAGTCCTGACCAGTGTTGAAATTTGGCGCTGAACATTACGAAGGCCCTCAACCTGCTTTCATATGATTTTACGGTTAGTGAAAAACAGGTCCAGTAAATTCTGCTGCTGCGCCACATTATCACTGTGGATAAACTTCACGCAAAATTTACGCTGTGCCACATAGACAGTCCAGGCTTCCGAATTCAATACTTCCTTGTGAACTCTCCATTCTAAGTCCCTGAAGTTCATGCATTTACATGTTCTGTTCTTCATAAATGGCTTGTTATTCCTTCGACGACAGAAGGATTTCTGTTCTCGCGCTTGCGCTATCAGTGTGCTTAATGTCCTTGTGAACGTTTCCCAGGTGATTTAGGGGAGGATTCAGAAAAGAAGGACAAGCGTAGCTAACACTTTGTGGTACGTGACAGTGTACATTTTACCATCCAATTTTTCAATATATTTCGCATAGCATACATAGTTAAACAATGAAGTTACATGTTCGTTAAAACCCAATGGTGGGCTTGTAATTATTACCTCGACCATATATTCTTCGTTTGTGAGCACATGATCAAGTATCAAAAGCCCGTTAGCATTTTGAAATCTGGTGGGGAGTTCGCGCGATTGTAAACAGGATAGCTGGAAATTAGCTCTTGGAAAAGATTCGCATTGTGTGCTATAAATTGTCGTCATTTTCAGCTCGTGCTTATTAATTTTGTCTGTGGTTAGAATGTCACTAGGTGACTTGTTCAAAACAACCTGATGAAAGTGGTTCAGTTTGCATTCATTTTCAGACATGCATATTGGTGGACGGTAAATCAAGACTACAAGTCACGTATAGCTGTTCCTCAACCATAACGGGCACCAAAGCGAATCAGGAGCACGGATTTCTGGGTGATCAGTAAGTTCCCATTGGAGATTTAAACTGTCTGTTGGGCAGCAGTGCTTACGCAGTCATCACTTTCAAAGTCGTCCGCTATGCGGAATACCGGAATAAGAACAATGAGGCTATGCGAACCATCACAAGCTAGGATCGATTAGTCCTGCTCGTCAGCGCTACAACTTTTTGTTCCTTGCCGAAGTACGCCCGTAAGTCGCCTAGCTCGAGTTCGTCAACAGATGCAGTCAGATGATTGCAGAGGATGCAGGAATAAGAGTTTGCAATAAGTTTACAGTAGTTTCTTTTGTTAGGAGCAGGACTCGAAATTGGAGGGCAGTAGGCAACGCAGTATGGCGAGCGTACAGAAAAGCTCCAGAAGTAGAAAGCTGGCACTGCTACGTAGCCCACCATAACCAATGCACTTAAATGCTGAGAGAAGACAAAGCTGCCTATTAGCAGAACCCCGCGTAAACCTTCAGTGCTAACCTGCTCTACAAGTACGACAATAGCCCACGAAATGTGAGGCAAGGATTTCCTATACTCAAAACGGCTGTTGACCCAACACTAACGGCTATGAAGGCAGCAAACGCGCTGCGGATGTAATACGCCACTAAATTTCAGAGGGTCTTGCCACCAAGCGATCTTCCGGCCTTTGTCGTCTCCTCACCAGGACTAACCCACCTCAGTTTTACCGCAGAGGCTGTATTGCAAAAGCTGACGTCTCTACGCAAACACAGCTCGCCGGGTGTCGACACCATTCGTCCAGAGGCACTGGAGGCAGTAGCAAGCCAACTGGCAGGATTGTTAGCCCAGTTTTTCCAGCGCTGCCTAGACGAGAATCAAGTTTCCGTAATGTGGAAGCTTGGAGTAATAACCCTGATTCACAAGGGCGGAAGCGGAACTGAACCCTCCAACTACCGCTCAGTATCCCCTCTTCCTATACTTTCCAATGTCATAAAATTCATAGTTGTCGATGTACTGGAATGCTATCTGGCAAATTGTAACATCATTACGCCTGAGCAGTACGTTTTTGCTGACAGCGGTCATGTACAACGAATTTACTAATCGCAGGCAATAGATGGACCGAGTCAGCTGACACTGGAGAAGGCGTTGATGTGATCTATCAGGATTTTTCGAAATCTCGATCGTCTATATCATGGGATACTGCTCTCGAAGCTCCAACAATATGGGATCGGCAACCTTGCTTTAAGCTGTATTGCCAACTTGCTAGTTCCACGGCAATTAGCTTTCAGAGTTCGGAGCTCTTTATCGGACCACATACAAATCAAGTGTGGTATTTCGCAAGGTTCAGTTCTAGATTCACGTTTGTTTACGGTGTTTATTAATGACCTTGCACAGGGGATCGCTTCAAACTTCCTAATGTTTTCCGATAATATCAAGATTTGGCGCAGTAGTCAGGCGAACACCGATCAGCATCTGCTTCAGGGTGACCTAGCTAGAATGCATAGGTGGTCAACCCAAAACTTATTACATTTCAACGTCACTAGATGCAAGATACTTTCATCCGACATCAGACCAGCTATTCATACAGGCTCTGAACGAATATACTGCAACAATCAACTCTCGAACGTGACTTGGATGCACCGGTTCTAGATGCCTTGGGTTGCTCCAGGCAATGCGAGAATGCCTCGAAGACTGGGAACCAACATGTCGGGCTGTTGCTACAAGCCTTTGGCCAACCAAACAGCTCCATATTTCGACAAACGCTCAGTGAGTATATTCGCCCCTGTCGAATCCGAAATCCAAGCCTGGCATCCTTGGCTGAAACACGACCTTAGTGCACTGGAGCAGCCAAAACTTCGAGCATTTAGGAAAAGTAATTGGAATGATCAATCTTTCATACCAGAAGAGGCTGCAACGTTTGGAGGTATTCCGTGGAAGTTATCGCGAACTATGGGGCGAACTGATTATGGAATGCTTGATTCTTCGAGACCCACAACATGTGTGCCGCCCTTTGCTGCTACTCAGCTCCAATACAACACTCAGGAACCACGCATTTAAACTCGCTGTACAGTATAGCCGCCTGGAGCGCCGCAGACATTTATTTTCCATTCGTGTCTGTCACCCGTGGAATGCTCTCCCAAAATCGATCGTCTCTGCACCGACACTACTAGTATTTAAAAGACGGTTGGAGGATGCACTCATCCACTTACACTTTGTCACTTAGCACTACGTCTCCATCCTACAACTGGAGTTTAACATGGAATTATTTGTTAAGTGTGGGTGCTGTGAATCTAAGCGGACTGCAGGACTATGGAGGAACAAACGAGTAGTCCTTACTTTCCTATTTGAAGTACTAACCGTTTTACTATTATCTTTGACATTCTTGTTATTTCGATATCCCCACCAACTATCCAACGGGACTTATAAAGCAACGCTCCTTAACCCGCATAAATGCATTATTCATTGCTCATTGAGGTTAGTGTTGTAATAAGTAATTACACTGCTAATGCTTCCAGATCTCTGGTACGCAAGCAGCGACAACACACGTAAATTGCATAACAAGCAGCAATATCAATGCATAATCAGATGTCCACTTTCAGACTGAGATCCCGCAGTTGTGACGCCTGGCGTTCTCTATGTTCGGCCAACTTGCTAAGATGGTCTCGGCATTTCCATACAACCAGAATAGTGCCTGGGATGTTAGAAGTGTACTTGTGGGAGCTGAATTCTTGTTTAGCTTTGTGTCGACCGTTCTTTGATCATCCGCTAAATCATTTTGCGTGGGCGGTTTGTTCTTAAATTTCAATCAGATTACATATTGGAACAGAGCGTTCCTGATCGCGATGTTCTCTGGTGCGTTTCTCTGTCCCGCCGGGTGTCGTGGGTTCTACTGTGACTGTCACTTTGCAGGAAAGTGAAGGCAATGGTTTTATGCTGGTTGCATTTTCTAACAAATTTCTGACTACTCTTGTCCGTACGCCTGCTATATATAGCTTAATATTTGTTAGTAACCTGCAGAGATAATCCAACCGGCTATCTAATTGAACATTTGTCAATCGTTTCGGATTGTAGTGTCACTTTTAATACTTTTTAAACCGCATCCCTTGTAGTTTGGAGATGGAGGAATTCTCGTCAATGATTT
>OX104064.1:102502303-102669583 GCA_944474145.2 Dicrocoelium dendriticum | reverse complement strand
AACTCCATAGTCCTGCAATCCGCTTAGATTCACAACACCCGCAGGTAACATCAAATAATTCCATGGTAAATTCTAGTTGTAGGATGGAGACGTAGTGCTAAGTGACAAAGTATAAGTGGATGAGTGTGTCATCCAACTATCTTGCAAATACTGTTATTGCTCGTGCAGAGACGATCCATTTTGTTAGAGCATTCCACGGGTGACAGACACGAACGGAAAAAACATTTCTGCGGCACTCCAGGCGGCTTTACTGTACAGTGAGTTTCAATGAGTGGTTCCTCAGTGTCGTATGGGTGCTGAGTCGCAGTAAAGGGCGGCACACATGTGGTGGGTCTCGAAGAATCAAGCATGCCATAAACAGGTCGCCTCGTAGTCCGCGATAACTTTCACTGAATACTCCCCATCGATGCAGCCTCACCTGGTATGAAAGACTGATCATTCCAATTGTGTTCCTTAAATGCCCGACGTAGTGGCTGTTCCATTGCACTAAGTTCATGATACAGCCAAGGATGCCAGACTTGAATTTCGTATTCGACAGGGGGCGAACATACTCACTAAGCCTTTGTCGAAATATGGAGCTGTTTATTTGGCCAAACGCTTGTCGCAAAAGCCCGACGTGTTGGTTCCCAATCTTCGAGTCTTTCTCGCATTATTTGGCGCAACCTAAGTCATCTAAAACCAGCACACCCAAGTCACGTTTGACAGCTGTGTGGCCGTATATTCGTTCCGGGCCTGTATGCATAGCTGCTCTGATGTCGGATGAAAATACCTTGCATTTAGTGACGTTGAAATGCAATAAGTTTTGGGTTGACCACCGATGCATCTTACCTAGGTCGCATTGAAGCAGCTGCTGGTCGGCGTTCGCCTGACTACTGCGTCAAATCTTGATATCTTCGGCAAACATTAGGAAGTTTGAAGCGATCCCCTGTGCTAGGTAATTAATAAACACGTAAAGCAAACGTGGATCTAGAACTGAACCTTGCTACACACCACACGACTTGTATGGGTCCGATAAAGAGCTCAGGACCCTAGAAGCTAATTGCCGTTGAACTAGCAAATTGTCAATGCATCTTAAAAGAGGGTCGCCGATCCCGTAATGTTGAAGCTTGGAGACCAGTATCCCTTAGTCTAGACGATCGCGCTTTCGAAAACTTCGGATAGTTCACATCACCGCTTTCTCCAGCGTTAGCTGACTTGGTCCAACTATTGCCTGTGGTAAGTAAATTCGTTGTACATGACCGCTGCCAGCGAAAAACGTGCTGTTAAAGTGTAATGATTTTACAGTTTGCCAGATAGCACACCAGTGCATCGACAACTATGAATTCCATGACCTTGGAAAGTATAGGTAGAATGGATACTGGGCGGTATTTTGAGGGTTCAGTTCTGATTCCACCTTTGTGAAGCGGGGTTATTATTCCAATACACCTCATTACGAAAACTTGATGCTGGTCTAGGCAGCGCTGGAGAAACTGGGGTAACGATCCTGCCAATTGGCTTGCTGCTGCCTCCAGTGCCTCTGGACGAATGGTGTAGACATCGGCGAGCTGTGTTTGCTTAGAGACGACAGGTTTTTCAATACAGCCTCTGCGGTAAAAGTGAGGTGGGTTAGTCCTGGTGAGAAGACGACAAAGGCCAGAAGATCGCTTGGTGGCAAGACCCTCTGAAACGTAGTGGCAAGTTGCATCCGCAGCGTGTTTGTTGCTTCCATAGCTGCTAGTGTTGGGTCATCAGCCGTCCTGAGTAAAGGAAATTCTTGTCTCACATTTTGTAGGCTATTGACATGCTTGTACAGCAGGTTAGCACTGAAGGTTTTTCGAGGTTCTGATGATAGGCAGCTTTGTATTCTCTTAGCATTTAAGTGCGGTGGTTACAGTGGGCTAAGTAATAGCTCTAAGTTTCTGCTGTTGGAGCTTCTCTGTACACTCGACATACTGCGTTGCGTACTGTCCTCCATTTTCAAGTTCTGCGCCTAACGAAAGTAACTGATTTACACTTATTGCAAACTCTAATTTCTGCATTCTCTGCAATCAGCTGACTGAATTTGCTGACGAACTCGAGCTAGGCGAATTCCGGGGGTACTTCGGCAAGGAACAAATAAGTTGTAGTGCTGACGAGCTGGGCTAAGCGATCCTAGCTTTTGATGATTCGCACAGCCTTACTGTTCTTATTCCGGTATTCCGCATAGCAGACCACGTTGAAACTGATGACTGCGTAAGCACTGCGACCCAACAGACAGTTTAAACCTCCCATAGGAACTTACCGATCACCCAGAAATCCGTGTTTCTGCTTCGCTTTGGTGTCCGTTATGATTGAGAAACGGCTACACGTTTCTTGTCTTGCCTTGTCTTGTCTTGCCTTATCGTCCACCAATATGCATGTCTAAAAATGAATGCAAACTAAACCACTTTCTTCAGGTTGTTTTGAACAAGTCACCTAGTGACATTCTAACCACAGGCGAAATTAATAAACACGATCTAAAAACGGCGACAGTTTATCGCACACAATTCAAAGGTCTTACAAGAGCTAATTTCCAGCTATCCTCTTTAGAATCGCATAAACAATCCACCAGATTTCAAAATGCTAACGGGCTGTTGATACTTTATCAAGTGCTCACAAACGAAGAATTCATGATAGAGGTAATAATTACAAGCACACCATTGGGTTTCAACGACCAACTTACTTCATCGTTTGGCTATGTATGCTATGCGAGTTATCCTGAAAAACTGGATGGTATGCGGTATACTGTCACGCACAACGACACTTTAGCCACGCTTGTGCTTCTTTTCTGAATACTCCCATAAATCAACTGGGAAACCTTCACAAGGTAATTAAGCGCACTGACAGCGCAAGGGTCGGAACAAAAATCCTTCCGTCGTGGAAGGAATAATAAGCCATTTGATGAAGATCAGAACATGTAAATGCATGAACTTCAGGGACTTAGAATGGAGAGTTCACAAGGAATTATTGAATTCGGAAGCCTGGACTGTCTATGTGGCACAGCGTAAATTTTGCTTGAAATTTATCCACGGGGATAATGTGGCGCTGCAGCAGAATTTACTGGACCTATTCTTCACGATCCGTAAAATCATATAAAAGCAGGTTGAGTGCCTTCGAAATGTTCAGAGTCAAATTCCAACACCGGTCACGACTGAGGTGTGCACGAGATCGACAACCGAAGCTGCCGCTCGCTTGCGATTCCATTAACCACTTGCGTATCAGAGAGTAACAAACTTGATGATTGTCCCTGTTTCAATGGTCTCACCATAGCTTTATTTAATATCACTTTAGTAGAGTAGCTGTGTTAAAGAAGCTGTTGTCCCCGCGTATCCACAGTTCTCCTGGAGTCGATAGCATTTAAACGAATGCTGTAAGGTTGCAACCAGTGATATGGCAAAAACCTTTGATATTTGCTTTCAGTGCTCTGTGTAGGAAAGCCAAATTATAGCAATACGGAGGCAAGGGATCATGATTCATATTTATGAGCTAGCCGCACTAACCAATTACAGTCTCATAACGCTGCTTCCTGTGCTTGCTAAAGTTATGAAGTCTATCATATCTGCTAAGTCTCCTAACATTACACATTTGTGAACGCAAAAGCATCAAACGGAGCAAGCTATGGACAATATGGGTGGTGACCAAGGTTCTGGATGCGTTTTCTCTCCAGTAATTCTACGACGACATGGAACATGTGTGCAGCTGCGTTGTCATGATGCATCAAGGATGCATTAAGTGGATGTCGCTTGGCTAAAGCATTTAGCACAGCCGCCAGAGAGTGGGTGGCATATCAGTCGCCAGTGACGGTGCGTTTCCCTACCGCAGATACAGTGGCCCCATGACCGGTCGTAACGACGAACATAGCCACCGTCTGCTTGGCCACACGGCGCTTACGCCGGAATATCTGAGTCAGCGCCCAAACCATGGCCGTACGCTTAGCCGATTGCTACTTGATCGCTGGGTCGAAATTGTACATTTAGGTCCCATCACCACTGAGGATCTCCCAGACTGCATTGTTACGTCCACCGTCAAACCCGGCAAGCATGGTTTGGCACCAATTCACCCGAGCTGGTTTCTGTTCCTCACTGAGTTGATAGTATATCCAGCATGCGCAAACATTTCTGGTGTCGAGGTTCACATGCAGATTTGTGCAGATTGATCCCGATGAGATACCAATGACTTTTACCAGCTGTACTACAGACACTTGTGCATTTTCCTCCAGCATCGCTTGGAGAGCAGCAATGTTGTCCGCGGTGGTGTTTTCCACAGGCGGACCACAATGTGCCCCATCATCCAGGGACAGCCTGTCACGCTTGAAGGCTGCAAACAACGCAAATACAACACACTATCGCTCAACAATCTAGCGCTGCTTTACAACATATTCCTAGCACATAAATTCCTCGCCTTCCCGTGATATCGACTGCCTTCCGTAACGGCAGTCAGTATATAGCTACTCTTATGATCTGTAAGCTGTACTGGGCTGTTGATATAGGGTTCCCTGAGTTCAAATCACTGAGCAATGTTCACAACGGAATATGGTTCACATTCCTCACCCAGGTCATCTGCAGCTAATCTGTGCACTGCGTATACGGCTCTTCTATCACTGGCGTACCGCCAAAAATACAATCCCTGCAAACACAGGTTGCGACACTTAGCCGCCAATCCAACAGCTCACCATCAAATGTCGTCGTCACAGCCGAACAAATTCGCCCTCAAAACTATCCAAGTCCAAAAAGGCAGGCTTGCTGTTGGTACCAACAAAGCTTTAATACCGCAGCTCGTACGTGTGTCAAGCCTTGCAGCTTAGCCAAAAAGCAGGGAAAATTCTCGACGATGGACGCGACCTGTCAAAACCAATGTCCCATCTTCCGTTTTAAGGCGTTATCTTCCGGTACCGAGTTCCTAGTGGAAACCGGAGCCGTGGTTAGCGTTATACACCGTAGGTCAGATGAGGTGGTCTCTATCTCGCCGACCAGACTACGTGTCGCCAATGACATACCAATCGCAATATATACATCAAGATGCTAATGCTCAATCTAGGCATCCGGCAAAACTTTCGCTAGTCTTTCACAGTAGCAATCGTGCCCTTCGCTATCATAGGCATAGATTTTCCTTAACACTTCGAACTTATCGCCGAAGGTAAAGGGAAAAATCATATTTACTCTCAGACACAGCTCAGTGTTATCAAGATTAGTGCCAACGTGGCCGATGTCACTTCCATTCGTATCCTGCCTCAAGCTTTACAGCCTTTTAGATGCTTTTACATCAAGCATCCCAAACCCGTTTGTGTTCCAAACGAATTGCCTCCTGTGCAGTTAAACGCCATGCATTATATCTGAACTAAGGGTCCGCCGGTTTCGGCTCCACCTTTCGGATTAACCATGGACAAGCTCACAGCGCCTAAGGCGAAATTCGCGCAAATGTTCGAACTGGGAATAATCCGCCCATCCAAAATCTATGAGCATTCCCAGTATACATGGTATCTTGGAAATCGGGTGATTGTTGCGCTTGTGGTGAATATAGGGCGCACAAACAAAGTTACTGCCCCGGATAAACAAACAATCCTGTACATGCACGACTTGACCTAAACTCTAGCTAGCAAGTGCTTTTTTCAGCAAACTAGACCTAGTCTGCTCCTACCACCAAATATCTGTGGCGCTAAACGATATTTCTAAAACAGAAATCATCATGCCGTTTCGCCTTTTCGAGTACCTTAGAATGCATTTCCGCCCCAGCAATGCTGATCAAACTTTTCAGCATTTTATATATGAACTAACGCGATGATTCGAAGGCATTTATTATTACTTAGACGACACCCACGTTGCCAGCTCTTTTGACAATGAACATCTTCATTAAATTGGCGCTCTCTTTCAACGCTTGACACAAAATGGGGTTATCGTCAGACCAGATAAACGCGAGCATAGTCAAAGCTCCATCAACTTTCTTGGCCACAGAATATCAGCATTTAGCATTAAAGCCCTGCCAGACAAATTGAAGTTACTAAAGGACTAGTCTGCTTCTAGTCCCTTCAAACAGCCACGCAGTTTCCTTGGCCTAGTCTACAGCTGCCTAATTTTCATGCCCAACTGCGAGAGCATAATGCCACCATTGCCTGAAATGCTTCTTTGAAAACAAAGCTCTATTCCTTTTCCAGACGACGTTAGGTTGCATTTCGAAAAGCTCAAGGACGTCATCTCCAAAATAGCAATTTTGGCTCACCCAGAAGCCACATTCTCTATCGACTAACGCATCAGACACTCTCGTCGATACAGTTCTATAAAACCTAAACTGCCATCGATGGATACCGATAGGACTTTCCAAAAGCATCAACGGTCTGCAGAACCTAATAGCCACACTTTCGGTATGGAACTACTAGCAATATACTTAGGTGTAAGATAGCTCCGACAAAATAACAAAGGTCGACATTTTACACTATTCACTAATCACAAGCCATTGAGCTACGGAATCAAATGCGCAGCAGAAAAGTGTTCCCCACGGGAAACTAGACATGTTTACCATTTCCCGATCTATTACAGACTCAAAGCAATCTGTTAGTTGAAATTCGTGTAATTTCAAAGAAGTGTTACTTCGAAGCTTATCTGTGTCGGGATTTGCTTGTTGGACAGCAGCCATTGCGGCCAGGTCATTGTCAGTACCAGGCGCTAGGTTGATCTGATAGATGCGTGAAAGAGCGGAAGCAACGAAATTGAGAGCATCT
Source organism: Dicrocoelium dendriticum (assembly GCA_944474145.2). Taxonomy (NCBI): domain Eukaryota; kingdom Metazoa; phylum Platyhelminthes; class Trematoda; order Plagiorchiida; family Dicrocoeliidae; genus Dicrocoelium; species Dicrocoelium dendriticum. The sequence continues at coordinate 102,662,871 of OX104064.1, read as the reverse complement.
GAGACTTGTCGTACGTCCGTTGTAAACTGATAAAAGTGGTCTATGATTTCAGCATTAACGCAAACTGCTTAGTCTTTTGCTCATCAGCTTTCGTCCTTAATGCAAGAATTTTAATCGAATAGCCATCGAAAGTTAATATAGATGGCACCAAGGGGTAAGCAGTGGACCTCGCATGAGCGACCTTAGGTACGCGTACGTACGTGTGGAATGTGTGAGCGGTGCAAAGTTTCCGGCGTCATTACTCACAATAGCCTGAGCGGGACAACGTAATAGCCAAACGGCGGAGATCACACGCGATTGGCATACGGGGGCAGAAATTTAGTTCCGCAACTTCAAGATGATTTCTCGCGTCGGAATTACAAGTGGAAACGTCCATACGGTTCCGATAATCCGTCTCTGGTCATCGGTTGGTTGCACGGAAACCGCACGCAGTGGTCAAGCCGAAAAAACTTTCCCAATTTCACCTACCAAGTTTTCTTCAATTTGATTTGTATGGTTTTTTAACCTTTAAATCACATAAGGCGGGATGGGAAGACGAGGAGGGTACGTCCGTCATCTGTCCGATGTAAATGACATTATCCTAAAAACATGATGAGGTCAATGACTGAAAGGACATGGCATCTCTGTTACAGGTATATCAGAAGACATATCGAAGCTGGATTAGAATATTATAATGGTATGAACCGATAAGAGACTGTAGTGTTTCGCATCGAAATGGTCTGTCAGACAGTCACGTGGATTGCTAGGTGGAATGTGAGGAGTCGAAACCTACGGTTACTTTATAAACTCTTTGCTTACGACTGTAGTCGGAATTCGAGGTGGAGGAGGTGAGCGTCAGCACAATCGCTCGCTACCTAGACGGTCACTTTTTGGTAATGAAGAAATTACATGGAACACCGGAATCCATGAATACGATGGATAGCAAAAGGCAAAGGAAGGTGTACGTGTTGAAGTTGCTGAACTTGGAGGCAGAAGGACGACGAGCGTTTTTAATAGGTTATACGAAATATAATGTGTTTGGCGTTCGCACAAGTGGAGGTTCAGCACTTGGCGCCCGTGCGCACTGTACGGTGCCGAACCCTCAGGGACAACATTTGCAACTGATCAGCGCGATGAATGAGGAACTAATGATCGAACATTATATCCTAAGAGACAGTTATACTAAAGAACAATGTGTGCGGTGGCAGCTGCTACTGCTTGATATCGATGGCATCCATTTCGCCGAAACCTGTTTCTTATTTGTGATAAGGCACCCTGTCACACGGATCTGGATCTCAGCATATTTGTCACAATTTTCCTGTCGATCAGTCCAATCTGCATCAGCTGTTTTAACTCGAGTATTAACGACTTCTTGACTTGTTAGTTTATATAATAACTTGTTGCAGTGAATACGAAATGGCTCATGTCAGCTAGAACTGTGTGTATTTTTCTAACGTACTTATTTTTATTCATCATAACTACTGCTGTTCCTTTATCCGGTCCCAGTATTAACACATTCCCTTTTCGCCGTAATTCCGTTAAGTAGTCCCAGTAATGTTTTCTCAAAATTCTACACATTTTAGTTTGGTTACACAAATTTGGTTGACCAGTTTTAATGATTTATCCTTAAACCAACCGATAGCGTCAGCAGTGGCAGGTGTAAGAGTGGATAATTGCTTCTATAGATTTTCAAACTTAGTTTCAATATCTATTCTGTCACCTTTACTTGATGCCATTGAGAAATTAAACCCAAGTGATAGCGCCTCAGGTTGTGGACAACATAGTGGAACAGCGGAAATATTAGGCACGTAGCTTCAGGTTCAGTTGGCATCTGACCACTGAAGCGCTCTACTGACGTCCAGTTCAGTTGTTGACTTGTTGACGATCGTGGTTTTTAAGCACATCATGGAGAAAGTTGGAGAATTTACTCCGCACACAAAACGCAAACTGTCTAGGTCATGCTCGGCACATCCTATTCTGGCCATTGACTAAGCAGGTTGAATGTGAGCTCGGCCAGATCATTATTCGTCTGCTATGCGTATTTGACTCCACAACCAAACCTTAATTCATGGCTGCAACCGATGCGTAAGTCAGCGTTCCAACCGTTCTTTGAAAAAAAGCACCCCGAAATCTGTTGGTTCAACGCTACAGATGGTCAACCAAATTAAAATCGCAACTTGCGGCCAGAAACTACTTACCGTAAGCCAAAGACAACGAAGTAATTTTCCTTTTATTTTCACCATCGTCGATGTGCACGGCTCAGGTCCTACGTGGCCTATATTTTGTCTACGTGTACATAAACGAAGCTTTGTTATCAAGCACGAAACTACGTCAGTATATATCACATATCCCAATGGTTTTTGTACGCTTCTCACATCACGAAATAACCAACAACTCCGACAAACGCAGTTGGTGAGCAGATCGTTGAGTTCCTGGGTCACAGGTTCGATAGTGATGGCAACAAACTTCTTCCGGATGAGACCCAAGCGATCCCATGCCACCTTCTTCAGAAGCCTACGTCGATTCCTCGAAATAGTCAACTACTACGGCTGATTCATACCCAACTCTGTGGACGTCCGTTATATCCATGATCCCAACAACACTGTTGCTGATATATAATCGTGTACCCAACTGAGTCAACTGTCACCGACACCCATCGACCTGGAGAGAATTTCTGCCACACAAGCCAATGATCCTGAGCTTCTCCAAATCCGACAAAGTGACCCATTAAAATACGTGCATTTACCATCCTTACGGATCATAAGCCCTTGTACTGGTATACACAACGAAGCGCATTCCCACACCTTCGGTTAAACCTCAGCTACCTCTCTCCAGCCATTCCCACATTTTTACAAATTTACATGTAATTGCAAGGCCACTTACATAGACATGACAGAGCGCCATTTGCGGGTGTGAATCGCGGAGCATATCCCAGCGTATGTCAAGAATCACGTTTCAAACCTAGCCCCTTATACCACCCAACGTGCGCAGCCAAAGAACGCGTGCTCAAACTTTTAAGACGCCTGCGTCCTCCATCGCCCGCCATCTCCTGTACGACAAACGCTGTGTTGATCCCAAGCGTACGTACAATGTGTTCTACGCATCTAACAACACTCATACGCTGCGATACGCTGAGGTGGTTGCAATCAAACAGCTTGGCCTTTGTCTGTGAGTGCAGAAGGAAGTGTTCGTCACAGTGGCTCTACCCTGGTAGTAAGCCAATAGACAGCTGATGAATTGACAAAGACGTGTGTGTGCGTGTACGTGTGTGTACATACGTTGGTGATTTTGCTATTTCAACTTTCCTGACTCTTCATGATGCAATTAATTTTTCCGTGTTCTGTAGTTCGCAGTTGAGAATATGCAGAAAAATTTTCCGGAACTGAGTCGCTCGGGGCCTGGCCTTAACGCTTTTACTAATTTATTTTGCTGAAGTTATTAGATGGTGTTGTTTTCCCAACCTTAATTTCTAATTCATGACAAATTTCCATCATTTCTCTTCTCCTCTTTTAATCCAAACACGTTTTCAAACCTGCTGCTTTCTGGAAGCCAGCAAGAATTTTATTTCCCAGGTCGCCACTTCAAGACGGGTAACGTTTTAACAACACGCAGTGACTGACTGCAGGTATATTTGAACACACGTTGTGTGATTAGCATTTTAAGCACCATCTTATTTTGAACCACGATTCGCATTGCTTTTGCATCAATATGAATAATATGCTTAATATCTAGCTGCCGTGAGCAGACATGTTTGAAACCTGTAGTGAGTTGCAGTGTTCCCGAGCAGAGAACTAAATCCAATATTCACCTGCTTCCTGTGTACCGCCCCAGTGGTCCGATTGGCCAAGTTTCACTGCAGTGCAAATAACTGTCCTTATTTGTATTACGTGTTCAGTATTTCGGCGAGTATTTCGGAAATAGTTCTCATTTGTAATCCTTGATTTTACGCACGGATATTAGGGCAAGGATAAGGGCGTAAACGTGGTTAGAACCTTAACGAAATAAAAGATCTGAGATTTTACATGTTGTAACTTAACCATGTTTCAATGTGTAGTATGTGACATATGTTACTTGACCATACGGGTACAAGTAATTGTTCCCTGATAGCGCTAATTAATTTTAGTTACTGAGATAGGATGATTTGGTATTCCACTCGCCAATTTTATTAATTAACAGTATAATTTAAATCAAGGTTGGTACGTTTTTTTCTAACAATAAGCCTACCTCGTCTGCATCACAATGCGCAACTGATAATAATATTTCGCTTTCTTCAAGTCCAAGTTTTGTATTCCTTTCCATTGTACCAAGCGTTGCTCGCGGATCGCAGTGGCATAGTGCTTATGGCGTCAACCGTGAGCCACTAGGTTCTGAAATCCAGCCCAGCTCAGGTTATCTCCACCTGATGTGTCCAATCCAGGACGAAGCCGCAGTCGTGGGGTGCCAGTGTTGGGATGAGCAACACCATATGGTTTACATTTTACTTACGGTCCTTGTGATCAGAATGACCGAGGTGCACCTCAAGTGAACTGAGGTCCCGAAGTGGTTGCTTGCAGCAACCCAACAACACAGCGGGTTCTTCAAGTCCAACTTTGAATATTTCGCTTCTACCGCACCTCGTTCCACAACTGTTTCGCGGCACCTGATAACCAATGCTCACCGACAGCTGACCAGCTGCTTCATCAGACTCCGGGTTTTGGAAATCTCAATATCTAGGTAGCATTGAGGCTAGGTGTGCATTTCTAATTACGGCATCCGTGCCATTTCTGAGAGAAATGCATTAACAACATATACTCAAGAGCCAACATTAGTGACTGAGGGTGCCTATGTATCACACACGACTTAGCTGTAACTCGCCAGAAATTGACAACAAGGAACTGACAGTCGGGATCCGATCTTTGCTCACGAGCTTTCTATTATTAGGATGTATACGTTAGAATGAAGTTACGCAAAAATAGTTATTAGATACTTCAGTCACTTTTTGTTGAAAGCATATTATATTCTATCTATTTTGTAAATTTTAATGAGGAAAAAGCAGAGTATAAGTAAGCTTGTTTGATTGTGTTGAAAAATAGTAACTGAGTTTTAATACATAGGTCAACATAATCACAACAGATTACTAGCGCCGAACATAAGGCACAATCACGACTTACAATGGTACAATTTTTGCCTCCGTACTGGCACCCTACCAATAAGCTATGGAGAGGTTAGAAGACAACGGTATAATTTGCGTTACGCGTAACTCGAGAACAGTTTACTTGATCGTTCAAGGGTCTCTAACCACACGATACCTACATATACACAATTACGAAACTTGTTTCCTAGTCCGTATAACTGGTGATCATACACACCAAGCCAGCGTTACGATAAGTAAGTACACTTTTGATGCTCTGCTGACTAGGATGGTCGTTTGATTTGCATTCTTAATACTGAGCCAGGGCTCAGCATAGTAGAGATTTGGAGTTTACGTCATTGGATTCTGTGTGGTCTGGTGCTTCAACAGTAACATCATGAGCCGTAGTGCCATTCGAGATTGGATAACTCACAAGCTAAGAACTACAGCGTAGGATCAGTGGTCATCTCACGGTCAAATGCAAATGAAAATATGCATGGCTACTAACGGTCAGCCAATGACAAGTGTTAATTTGCCATTCAAAAAGGGATTTAACCACCAAATAGAACCGTGTCAGAAGGGCAGCACAGTAAAACGATTAAACTGAACAGGAAACTTCGTACTCAATGTTCGCTAGACTACTGGTAGTTGGTCTAATGATTGCCACCGTTTACTGTGAAGAATTCTGTAAGCAAATTTTAATCGATGTTGCCATCTAATATCTTGTAATTGATGAAAACCAATTACCTATGTAATGTAAAATTACATAGTCTATCGCAGTGCTCAAAGTGTTTTACAAAAACGAAAACCTATAACACAAAATATGGAAAGCTGATACACTATTCAGTTAGTTTAAAGTGGTATCGTACAGGGGAATGCAATTAGAACGTAATAGGTGAAAACCATTTTCCCTCTAATTGTGAGAGTTAAATTGACACGCCCGCACATTTGGTAAAACGCTTGACAAGTAATTTAGTGCTGGGCAGGCGGTCGTCGCAAGCAAATATTAAAAGAAATATATATGCTACAAGCATAGGACACTGAATGTTAGGAACTGTTCTCTTCTCCGCAGAGTCATTACATCATTGTGGTTAATTAGGTTTACTAGAACTGCTCAGTTAGTTGAAGCAATCTGTTGCACTGACAACCTACACAATACCAACGCTGGCCCAAGTATTGACTATGTGGATAAGGGCAAAATTTCTCGCGTGTTCCTTAAGACTGAGCTTATAAAACGCTCACCATCAATAACTAGCACTCATTTGAATGCTTAATTTTTGTTGCTTGCTCAATAAAAGCAGCCAACATATTTCCGCGTTTTGTCCATCTTTATACTGTTGTCACTGTGCATCGTCGCTATCTAAATACATGTTAATTAACTGTATGAGGTCAGCCAGAAATAATTTACAACAGCTGTAACGCTTTGTGCATGGAAAAGCACTTCTCCATTCCATTGTAAACATTTATATCGCAAGGATTCTTTGTTTTATCATACCAACTACAAATAGGAAACCAATAGAAGATTGTTTAAATCTCATTTTCAAATGCTTTTCATGTTTTAATTGAATCCCATAGCTGTCGAAGTGCGTCTTTTCTCGTCTTGGACACATAGAGATGCAAGAAAAGTTTGTGATCTGGTAGGTCTGCTAACCGGGTTCGTGGTCACATCCTTCTTTGAAGGTTGATTATGAAGTTAACCATGTCTTCATTTCAATTCATTCCAGCTTATTATGCGATCAATACCACTTTGGAACAAAGGAGGTTTCCGGAAATGTCTTGCCGGTGTACCCATTGAAATAGATGACGGCGGCTTCATCACGCCTTACGTTATAACAGTAAACACGACAAACATCAAGAATTTCGCAAGAAATGCAAGAAATAACAGAAAATTTGCATTCATTAACCGGAAACTTAATTTTAATACACAAAGCTGTGCCACTGTGACTGGGCCGAACTGGCAGAAGACTTTGGGCAGCCTGCGTAAGATAGTATAGACAGCGCATAAGATACGTTTGCCACTTTTGAGTTATTAGTTCGTTTGTTTGCACCAGACCACCGTGTGCACAAACATCGTCTCGCTACAAATAGGCGAGTTGAAAACCAGACGATTTGCAGTTAAATGTTTCTAAATTATCAATAGAATTGAGGAAGCACATGAGGGACTTGTTATTAAGCTAGTGTTAAGCGAATCAATATGCTCACTACTGAGCAGGACAGTTGTTTGTGTTTAGTTTATTCTTTCATCCGCAGAGTATAGTATGCAAGCTGTAACAGATGGAGAATGTAAATAGAGGGCATATTAGCGATGCATCTGAAAAGAGGATTAATTTTTGCTATTCACTTTGTCAATAAACTTGGCATTCGCGCAGGTGAAGCACACTAAGACGAACAAATATCGCGAGATTCCACATTTATAAAGGTTATGCTATCAACCTCGTACAGTATGATATTAATATTTATTGTTCATGTTAATTACAGCTTTCAATGTTTGGCATAGTGTGCGTTATTCCATTGTATGTCATCTTTTGTTTGGAACATTTGAACTAATTGTCCTAGTTCATACCATTGTAGCGACAAGTTACCCATTGGAAATCAACGTCTACACGACAGCTGCTGATCAAGAAGACGTAACTTGTACGACTGTGAGTATTTTGAGCTTCAGTGCATCTAAAACTATGTGTAAGGCGCGTTACCGTGTTAAAATTATGGTGCCTAATTAAATGCGCTCTTTGTTTGAACAATAGTTAGGGTTTTCTCTATATTTTTCTGGAAAAAGCAAATTGTGGTGGTTGTGGTGACTGCACCTGCAATTGCCAGTGGTTACCTTTCGCTCACTATTTGGGATCGTTCTTAGATATTCAATATAATTAGGAGCGAATATAACTTAATTGTTGCAGCTTGCAGTATTATACTCACTGAGGTAGAGTATTAGTTCCATAGACTTCAAATGCCTCCGTCCTCAATCTACTTGATATCACTATGAAATCTAGAGAGAGTGGGTTTTTAGTAGTCGATGGCTGTTTAGCATGCGTAGGAATCTCAGTCTTACGTTACTCATGAGGAATGTCACCAAAAATATCCTATACATAGTATAAACAGTCTAGTGGATGTACATACAGGCAAAAAAGAGTGTGGAAATAAGTCCATTTCAAATAGAATCGCCGCCACATCACCATTATGACAGAGTAACTAAAGATGATGGGCACATTTAAGATACTCTGCCGCAAGAAAAAGGAACATTTGTGTAAGACAAAGTCCATTATTTCAGATGCTGTCGCCATATGGATTGTTAACCGTCACGTGGTCGGTTACACTTGATTCCCACAAGAGCAAGCGGGGCGCAATGAGTTAAACGCCCGGCTGAAGTACGCAAGACGTCTACATTGGTGCCGTAAAACCAGCTTGTTGAATGATATACACGCATCCCTCAGGACAGGACATCTGGCTCCATCGTGGCAGATATCTTCTTACTGCCACATATGAGCAATATTCCTCAAGCACACACCATCAAAGGTCGAGGGCAGGCACTTGCAATCAGCGCGTCAACAATGGAGACAAATGCATTGATGAAGGAATACTTGGTGATAATCCTCAAATAAGGTTGTGTAAAACATTTATACATAGGAAAATCAGTGATTGAAAATATTTAAGGGCACTTTAATTAGTCTTCGGTCTGTATTACAGGATGCAGACCTGACGGCGGGTGTTGATCGCGAGATTGAGGAAGAGCGTTATGCGGGGGCTGAACGTGGTGCAGTTTAAGCATGAGCCAGTCCTACTCTATCGAATCAGAAGCGTCACACATTCACAATTGTGTGTTTCTGATGACAAAAACGCTGCTGTTGGAGGGCTTTGTGTGTTCATTGTACTAAAATACCGTATCTGTTTGTGTAAATGTTTTGACAGCTTCTGCGTTGAAACTTACAATAGCGATAAAGTGATACATCTTGTCCGGCAACTCGTTTCGTCTAATGGTGGAATGACGTTTAGCGTCATGTTGCGGTAGGTGTTGGTAAACGCCGCGCAATTACTTATGTGTCTCACGGTGCGTGCGTAAAACCATGAACAGGGTAAGTGCGCAAAGATATCCAACTTCAGAAGAGTTACACAGAGACGGATTCGATCACAAATGAATGGCTGTGACAATCGAACGGAACGAAAAAATTTTAAATATTGTATTGCAGCATTTGCAGTCGCAATATAAATATTCTCAGCGAAGTGTCCTTGAAACGTTTGTGTATCCAATGAGCAGTCATGTTAAGCATTAAATTGACATCAACACGGGAAGAAAAGAAGCTATCTAAACCAACTGCATTGGACTCTAACGAGTCATTAGGTAGGAATCAGTTCTCCCCGAAGGCTACAAGCGGTGTGCATCGGTAGGGTATAACATTAATTTGTTTATAGTGGTAATTTACTTGTGCTATGACAATCGATGAGGCCATAATATATGTTCGTCCTACACGCGAGTTTAGCTATTTCTTGTCTGAATGCTAGCATGGATCAGGTAATACATGCGTTATTGCTACCCTTGCAATTAATTGCATCTAAATTTAAGAAATTGCAGACGAGCGCCGGTGAACAATTGATTTCTTCACATGTGTTTGGTGAACTTTTTTAATCATGTAAATGCGTACCAGCTATATTTGCAGCTGCACAGCAGAGCAAGTATTTAAAGCGGAGCAGTTTATGTAGTTCTGTCTTCATATTCCCTTAAGTTGGAGGATGATATCATTTGTAATGTATATGTTCAACTCGGCATAGACATAGGCATTCATTGATTGTACATGTTAGCCGCAGGTGGAGAACATCTCAGCTGTTGTGACACAATACAAAAGAAAACAAAGAAAAGATGAAACAGAGGAAGGCCGGCTGAGTAACCAGTAACGGATGGACATCGTTTCGGATAGCTAATTGCCGACTATTTTTCTAAAAATTAGTCATGTTATCCCTAATAATTGAGATTGTGGTTGTAGAGAAGGCTAAGCCAGAGTTGAAGATCAATGAAAATCACAACATGAAAGCTGCTGAAGTCGGCTCCTAGTCATAGCAACAAGTGCATCCAGCCAAATGGGTTCACCGTCCTTCGGTCCTCAACCAGGGAACCGAGTGGCTCCAATCAAAGCCATCTTTGGAACAAGGGCCTTCGTTCGTCTTGACGAAGTCAAAGCTTGGCATACAACGCACGTCGCGGGAGTCGGTGGACTGGCATGCGTAACACGTGACCCAGCAATCGGAGCATGCTGCGAGAACTAAGGACAGGCGATGTACACATGAAATGCATTTATTAATGTTAAAACTCAAACTAGCTACACGATGTGTTACCTTCAAATGAACGAAGAATGTATCGTATGTGATCAGAAATTTATTTCTTTGATGAACAATAATGGGATCTTGATTAACTTATATCATTCGTAAATGTTTCTGCACATGGGTCATTAGCAATATAAGAAAGGCATCTCCACTACTAAGACCAATCGATTGTCAACACGAAACAACCAAGTCTGAAACTGCACAAATGTACCACCACCGATTTGAGTGTGGGCTTCATCTGTTGAAGAATGGTGTCAAACATCCACTTGCCTTTTCGTTTATTCCTTCGTGTCTACACTGGATTTGGGATGTATAGATGGAGCTGTGGGTGTTGAAGTGCAAGGTACTCATGATTCATATTTAGTCGTAGCCGTTCTATGCCTGTCCTATGTGGGCCGTATTGCTAGGCAATCGGAAATCGGATGCCGCGAACCATGTTTCTCCAAATCCATCAATACGAACGCCATTCTACGCACCTTGGTAGTAAGCTGATTTTCTTCTTAGCAATTTGAATTTTGTGCAAATGATCTATTAAAACCTCCTTACATTCTCCACAGCAACATGAAATTTCCTGCACAACACAATAATTATTTACCCTCAACTTCATCAAGTTGTCAGAGTCCTCAAATTTTCGCGGAATACATATACAGTACCCACTTGTCCACTGAAGTCCATTCAGAAGCAGCAGCCATTCAGATACGGCTTTTAACATTCGTAAATCTGTTTTTGACATTGGAGTGCTCTTCTATGCCATGCCTTCTCCATCTGAATAGCCTAGCCGAGTATGAAAACGACAGTGGGGTGTAAGTGTTGCGAGGTAGCGTCCCCGAAACAGTTATACATTTAATACCCTCGTGGAGGTCTATTTAGGAGGATACCAATATCTCTAAATGCAGTTCGGGTCTCAATCCAGCCACAAGGCCAAACACAATTTTGAACTTATAATGTCAGTACTGTTGGATAACTTATTTTCCTGCATGTCATCAAAACTATTTGCCTATTTCCAAACAAGCAAATGATATCTGCGAATATCAAGCAGATCAATTATAGTGCAAGCATTTTCGAGACTCATTTTGAATACTGGGTAACTGGGTAAGTTTGCACTTTCCGGACCTCTGAATAGCAAGAATGATGTCAACGTAGGCAGAAAAATGTTGCTAAAGGCGAATGAAGTTATACACAACTAGCGAAGTGGGCACTTTATGTACATTCTAGACTGTCAGGTGTCTGCCAACAATTGATGGATTTTTATAAGAAATTTCAATACAGCGTGTAGACAAACTTTAAGTTGATTACGTTTTCCTTTATATTCCGTTAGTGTCTTCAGGCGTCTGAGAATAACCCAACTACTTTCCTTGGTTTCCGTCTTGTATATCCAAGTATGTGAATTAGATAGGTACATTGGATCGGTATGCTATTTGCGAAAATATTGATACATTATGCATATGGGGATAAAGCCATCGGATAGAGATCCTTGAAGGAACTGGAGGCGGCTTACACTAAACATTCAACAGCGGCTCCCGAGTATTCAACATTTGAGCAAAAACAACAGCATGTTTGCGAGACAGAATAGGAGTAGTTATCCTGCATGGGAACGTAACCCACAATGGGGTGGTTTGTGCCTACCAGTCAAAATGGGTTCAAATCGCAGCGCATTTTGGATAGATTGCGGACGGTTGAATCGGGAACCCTATGTTTGTGTTGTCACGGAGAAAAACGCCAGTTTTTAACGCATAACCTATCCGTTGCTGGTAGAGCAATAAACTGGCGAGATATAGGTGCAATGACATGCCAAGTTATTTCGGACAGAAGTGATTACACATAACTTGGAGGCGTTTATTTTTGTGAAACATGATCAACTTTATGTGCTCATACACAACAGTGCGTACACATTGTCCGAACATGCAGCACTTTGCGGCATAGTTTAACTACTTTCACTGACTAACAGTAGGCGAAAACGAAACAGTGCAGGCAAATGCAAGCTAGTTGCGTTGGTGGGTATCTGGAGCATAGTCCAATATTGTTAACTTGGCCAAATGGTGTGATTCTTGCAAAGAACACAGCTACAGATTCCGTATACAGCTTACGCAGCACCTATGAATGTGCGTTATATTACATATACAGCGTAGCTTCATCGTGAAAATAGGTCGTGAATAACGAGTAACTCATGGCCCAAATTAACGATACACACATCACTTGCACAAAAATGAATTCGACTTCGTTGAATTTACACCCAGGTGTTGTCAGATATTCATATGCTATTGGAACATGTAAGATTACACGACCAGAGGCGGCAGATCGACATTTTTGATGGTTCAATAACAGTGAGATGTATTCAAGCTATTTCAGAGGAGAAGAAATGTTGCACATTCGCCAAGTAGCACCACACGGTGCCCATAGAAATAGGTCGCCATATTAACCAGGTGTCATATTGTTTAGCTTGTTAGCTTCATAAGATAAAAATTCAAATATCCACCGTCAGAATTCAGCCATGGTTAACCATGTAAAAAGGATCTGAGAAACCTCGCCTGTTAAGTGGTTTGACGCTGTCACCTTGGTAACGACAGGGATGAAATATCTGGTTTATAAGTATAAGTATATCTACATAGGTCTGTGCTTCTATTGCTAACGGATGGCTATTCCTAATGCTTAGATAGTTAAGAATGGAACAATTGTTTATTACCCATACGCAAACATTTGCGTATTAAACTGCATGGTCAGTATTCAAACGTCCTTCATTAAGTTCATAGATTGATCTTTAAAACAATAAGTAGGGTTATGGATGTATTTTTAAAATATGAGACCCTGTAACTGCAATGCACCTAGTCCATATTGATTCCAAAAGATTTCTGAGGAAGTTCGACTTTTGATCTTTTGGCCACAGGGCATCATAAGCACAGGCAAATAAGCTTCTACGAACTCGATAGTTTGTAGGCAAAAACAGAAAAGACAATGGGAGCAGCATTTGGAGAATACATGGATGTCTAGCTGTTCGGAATACAAATTCATAAATTTCCTTCATGACAGATCGCGAATTGTGACTTGGAGCATTTGCATGACGGGGTCAAATCATACCTCTCTCATAGTCCCGTCACTTCAACTTAATTAATCCCCGAATTACTTGAACTAAACTTGAATTACATTGACCAAACTTAATGACACACTTGTTCACATTATAAGACAATGGATGATTGTTGAGCCCCAAAAATTAATTAATTAGCTTGTGTACAGATCGACCTCGGTGGATAAAAAACAAATTATTGGCCTCGATCAACAAATCCGTGGTTCAGTCTATTGTTCAATGAGGATGAGCTCCTTTTGTGCCGCAAAGCAAGTTCCTTCCTCTCACCGCATCCAATTGAACGCTGTTCTCGATACTCTTGACCGATTATTCACTTGGTGTCATGGGTACACTTATTCGGGATCGATTTGGGAATTCGAAGTGAGAAGATAAAGGTCATTCTGGAGTCAATGCTGTTTGCTCACCAGCCATCAACACATCTTACACTTTTCTTTTTTCGTAGTTTTGGTGTTGTTGTCTACACATACCCTTCCATCGAAAACGAGCGTTCTCGCTAGTAGGATGGCAGTAAAATTTACCTTCGGTTTGTAGTAGAAAGTTAACTTCAGGCAGCGACAACGTTCTGCGACCCGATGGAAGCTGAACTGGAATTTTACATACTTTGGTAAGAAAAAACTATTTCGTTCCATTATGACGCGGATCGTTATGCGTCTAACTGACTCTGATAGATTGTTTCTTTATATTCGTGACAGCCTTTAAGACAGTTTTCATTTTCGGCCGTATCATCGGGTCATTCGCACTTTTAATGCAACTGTATTTTACACTGCAACTCATCGAGCTGACTATGCACACTACGAGATATTCCTGGGAAATGTAGGTTAAAAGAAAAAGACTACCATGGTGGCTCTTCCGCAAAGTAGAGCAAAAAACCATAGTTGTTCATGGTGATTCAGACTAACGAATTCTCTTGTTCACAAAGCGCAGGCTCAGTACTGAGAACAGTGCTGCTACCTCCGCGAAGCAATCTCTCTGGACGACTTGATGTAAAATCATTGACGAGAATTCCTCCACCTCCCAACTACAAGGGATACGGTTATAAAAAATACCAAAAGTGGCACTACAATCCGAAGGAGTGACAAAAGTCCAATTGGATAGCAGGTTGGATTATCTCTGCAGGTTACTAATAAATATTAAGCTATATATAGCAGGAGTACAGACAAGAGTAGTCATAACTTTGTTGGAAAATGCAACCTGCATAAAATCATGGCCTTTACTTTCCTGCAAAGTGACAGTCACAGTAGAACCCACGGCGCCCGACGGGACAGAGATACGCACCAGAGAACATCGCGATCAGGAACGCTCTGTTCCAATATGTAATCTGATTGAAATTTAAGAACCAACCGCCCACACAAAAACATTTAGCAGATGATAAACGAACGGTCGGCTTAAAACTAAACACGAATTCAGATCCCACCAATAAGCTTCTAACATCCTAGGCACTAGTCTATTTGTATGGAAACGCCCGAGACCATCTTAACAAGTTGGCCGAACCTAGAGAACGCGAGGAGTCACAACTGCGGGATCTCAATCTGAAAGTGGATACCTGGCTATGCATTGATATTGCTGATTGTTAGGCAATTTACTAGTTTTGTCACTGCTTACGTACCATAGACTTGGAAGAGTTGTCAGTGTACTTATTTATTACAAGACTAACCTCAATGAGCAATGAACAATGAATTTATACGGGCTAAGAAGCGTTGCTTTACAAGTCCCACTGGATAGTTGTTGGGGACATCGAAATAACAATAATGTAAAGGATGCTAGTAAAACGGTTAGTACTTCAAAGATGAAAATAAGGACTTCTCGTTTGTTCCTCCATAGTCCTGCAATCCGCTTAGATTCACAACACCCGCAGGTAACATCAAATAATTCCATGGTAAATTCTAGGTGTAGGATGGAGACGTAGTGCTAAGTGACAAAGTATAAGTGGGTGAGTGTGTCATCCAACTATCTTGCAAATACTCTTATTGCCCTGCAGAGACGATCGATTTTGGGAGAGCATTCCACGGGGGACAGACACGAACGGAAACAATATTTCTGCGGCGCTCCAGGCGGCTTTACTGTACAGAGAGTTTCAATGAGTGGCTCCTCAGTGTCGTATGGGTGCTGAGTCGTAGTAAAGGACGGCACACATGTTGTGGGTCTCGAAGAATCAAGCATGCCATAAACAGGTCGCCTCACAGTCCGCGATAACTTTCACTGAATACTCCCCATCGATGCAGCCTCACCTGGTATGAAAGGTTGATCATTCCAATTATGTTCCTTAAATGCCCGACGTAGTGGCTGTTCCAGTGCACTAAGTTCATGATACAGCCAAGGATGCCAGACTTGAATTTCGTATTCGACAGGGGGCGAACATACTCACTGAGCATTTGTCGAAATATGGAGCTGTTTATTTGGCCAAACGCTTGTCGCAACAGCCCGACGTGTTGGTTCCCAGTCTTCGAGGCATTCTCGCATTATTAGGAGCAACGCAAGTCATTTAAAACCAGCACATCCAAGTCAGGTTTGACAGCTGATTGGCCGTATATTCGTTCCGAGCCTGTATGCATAGCTGCTCTGATGTCGGATGAAAGTACCTTGCATTTAGTGACGTTGAAATGCAAAAAGCTTTGGGTTGACCCCCCGATGCACCTTATCTAGGTCACGTTGAAGCAGCTACTGGTCGGCGTTCGCCTGAGTACTGCGTCAAATATTGATATCGTCGGCAAATATTAGGGAGTTTGAAGCGATCCCCTGTGCAAGGTAATTAATAAACACGTAAAACAAACGTGGATCTAGAACTGAACCTTGCTACAAACCACACGACTTTTACGGGGTCCGATAAAGAGCTCGGAACTCTAGAAGCTAATTGCAGTTGAACTAGCAAAATGGGAATACAGCTTAACAGAGGGTCGCCGATCCCGTAATGTTGGAGCTTGGAGACCAGTATCCCTTAGTCTAGATGATCGAGCTTTCGAAAAATCCGGATAGATCACATCAACGCTTTCTCCAGCGTCAGCTGACTCTGTCCAACTATTGCCTGCGGTAAGTAAATTCGTTGTACATGACCGCTGCCACCGAAGAACGTGCTGTTCAGGCGTAGTGATGTTACAGTTTGCCAGATAGCACACCAGTGCATCGACAACTATGAATTCCATGACCTTGTGGAGTATAGGTAGAAGGGATACTGGGCGGTATTTAGAAGGTTCAGTTCTGCTTCCACCCTTGTGAAGCAAGGTTATTATTCCAAGCCACCTCATCACGAAAACTTGATGCTGGTCTAGGCAGCGCTGGAGAAACTGGGCTAACGATCCTGCCAGTTGTCTCGCTGCTGCCTCCAGTGCCTCTGGGCGAATGGTGTAGACAATCGGCGAGCTGTGTTTGCCTAGAGACATTAGGTTTTTTAATACAGCCTCTGCGGTAAAAGTGAGGTGGGTTAATCCTGGTGAGAAGATGACAAAGGCCAGAAGATCGCTTAGCGGCAAGACCCTCTGAAACGTAGTGGCAAGTTGCATCCGCAGCGTGTTTTTTGCTTCCATAGCTGCTAGTGTTGGGTCATCAGCCGTCCTGGGTAAAGGAAATCCTTGTCTCACATTTTGTAGGCTATTGACATGCTTGTACAGCAGGTTAGCACTGAAGGTTTTTCGAGGTTCTGATGATAGGCAGCTTTGTATTCTCGTAGCATTTAAGTGCGGTGGTTACAGTGGGCTAAGTAATAGCTCCAAGTTTCTGCTGTTGGATCTTTTCTGTACACTCGACATACTGCGTTGCGTACTGTCCTCCATTTTCGAGTTCTGCGCCTAACGAAAGTAACTGATGTACACTTATTGCAAACTCTAATTTCTGCATCCTCTGCAATCAGCTGACTGAATTTGCTGACGAACTCGAGCTAGGCGAATTCCGGGGGTACTTCGGCAAGTAACAAATAAGTTGTAGCGCTGACGAGCTGAGCTATACGATCCTAGCGTTTTATGGTTCGCACAGCTTATTGTTTTTATTCCGGTATTCCGCATAGCAGACGACGTTGAAACTGATGACTGCGTAAGCACTGCGACCCAACAGACAGTTTAAACCTCCGATGGGAACTTACCGATCACCCAGAAATCCGTGCTTCTGCTTCGCTTTGGTGTCCGTTATGGTTGAGAAACAGCTACACGCTTCTTGTGGTCTTGCCTTATCGTCCACCAATATGCATGTCTGAAAATGAATGCAAACTGAACAACTTTCTTCAGGTTGTTTTGAACAAGTCTCCTAGTGACATTCTAACCGCAGGCGAAATTAATAAGCACGACCTAAAAACGGCGACAGTTTATCGCACACAATTCAAAGGTTTTACAAGAGCTAATTTCCAGCTATCCTCTTTAGAATCGCATGAACAATCTACCAGATTTCGAAATGCTAACGGGCTGTTGATACTTGATCAAGTGCTCGCAAACAAAGAATTCATGATCGAGGTAATAATTACAAGCACACCATTGGGTTTCAACGACCAACTTACTTCATCGTTTGGCTATGTATGCTATGCGAGTTATGCTAAAAAACTGGATGGTATAGTGTATACTGTCAGGCACAACAACATTTTAGCCACGTTTGTGCTTCTTTTCTGAATACTCCCATAAATCAACTGGGAAACCTTCACAAGACAATTAAGCACACTGACAGCGCAAGGGTCGGAACAAAAATCCTTCCGTCGTGGAAGGAATAACAAGCCATTTGATGAAGATCAGAACATGTAAATGCATGAAATTCAGGGATTTAGAGTGGTGAGTTCACAAGGAATTATTGAATTCGAAAGCCTGGACTGTCTATGTGGCACAGCGTAAATTTGGCTTGAAATTTATCCACGGGGGTAACGTGGCGCAGCAACAGACTTTACTGGACCTATTCTTCACGTACCGCCAAATCATATACAAGCAGGTTGAGGGCTTTCGTAATGTTCATCGCCAAATTCCAACACTGGTCACGACTGACGGGTGCACATGATCAGCAACCGAAGCTGCCGGTCTCTTGCGTTTCAATTAACCAATTACGTTTCAGTAACAAACCCGATGATTTTCCCTGTTTCGATGTCTCAACGTAGATTTATTTATTATCACTTTAGCAGAGTAGCTGTGTTAAAGAAGCTGTTGTTCCCGCGTATCCCACTTCCCCTGGAGTCGATAGCATTTAAACGAATGCTGTAAGGCTTCAACCAGTGATATGGCAAAATATTTTGCTATTTTCTTTCAGTCCTGTTTGGAGGAGAGCCAAATTCCAGCAATACGAAGGCGAGGAATCATGATTATTATTTATAAGGGTGGTTGCCGCACAGAACAATTACAGTCTCATAACCCCGCTTCCTGTGCTTCCTAAACTTATGAAGCCTATCATATCTGCTAAGTATCTTAACACTACGCATTTTTGAACGCAACAACATGAAACGGAGCAAGCTATGGACAATATGGGTGGTGACCAAGGTTCTGGATGCGTTTTCTCTCCAGCAATTCTACGACGACATGGAACATGTATGCAGCTGCGTTGTCATGATGCATCAAGGATGCATTAAGTGGATGTCGCTTGGCTAAAGCATTTAGCACAGCCGCCAGAGAGTGGGTGGCATATCAGTCTCCAGTGACGGTGCGTTTCCCTACCGCAGATACAGTGGCCCCATGACCGGTCGTAACGACGAACATAGCCACCGTCTGCTTGGCCACACGGCGCTTACGCCGGAATATCTGAGTCAGCGCCCAAACCATGGCCGTACGCTTAGCCGATTGCTACTTGATCGCTGGGTCGAAATTGTACATTTAGGTCCCATCACCACTGAGGATCTCCCAGACCGCATTGTTATGTCCACCATCAAACTCGGCAAGCATGCTTTGGCACCAATTCACCCGAGCTGGTTTCTGTTCCTCACTGAGTTGATAATATAACCAGCTTGAGCAAACATTTCTGGTGTCGATGTTCACATGCAGAATTGTGCAGATTGATCCCGATGAGATACCAATGATTTTCACCAGCTGTACTACAGACACGCGCAAATTCCTCCAGCATCACTTGGAGAGCAGCAATATTGTCCGCAGTGGTGTTTTCCACAAGCCGACCACAATGTGTCCCATCATCCAGGGACCGCCTGTCACGCTTAAATGATGCAAACCACTCAAATACAACACACCATCGCTCAACAATCTAGCGCTGCTTTACACCATATTTCTAGCATATAAATTCATCGCCTTCCCGTGATATCGACTGCGTTCCCTAACGGCAGTCAGCATATAGCTACTCTTATGATCTGTAAGCTATACTGGACTGTTGATATAAGGTTACCTGTGTTTAAATCACTGAGCAATGTTCACAGCGGAATATGGTTCACATTCCTCACCCAGGTCATCTGCAGCTAATCTGTGCACTGCGTATACGGCACTTCTATCACTAGCGTACAGCCAACAATACAATCCCTGCAAACACAGGTTGCGACACTTAGCCGCCAATCCAACAGCTCGCCATCAACCGTCGTCGTCACAACCGAACAAATTCGCCCTCAAATCTATCCAAGTCCAGCAAAAGGAAGGCTTGCTGTTGGTACCAACAACGCTTTAATACCGCAGCTCGTACGTGTGTCAAGCCTTGCAGCTTAGCCAAAAAGCAGGGAAAAGTCTCGACGATGGACGCGACCAGTCAAAACCAATGTCCCATCTTCCGTTTTAAGGCGTTGTCTTCCGGTACCGAGTTCCTAGTGAAAACCGGAGCCGTGGTTAGCGTTTATACACCGTAGGTCAGATGAGGTGGTCTCTATTCGCCGACCAGACTACGTGTCGCCAATGGCATACCAATCGCAATATTTGCATCAAGATGCCAATGCTCAGTCTTGGCCTCCGGCAAAACTTTCGCTAGTCTTTCACAGTAGCAATCGTGCCCTTCTCTATCATAGGCATAGATTTTCCTTAACACTTCGAACTTATCGCCGAAGGTAAAGGGAAAAATCATATTTACTCTCAGACACAGCTCAATATTATCAAGACTGGTGCCAACATGGCTGCTGTCACTTCCATTCTTTTCCTGCCTCAAGCTTTACAACCTTTTAGATGCTTTTACAACAAGCATCCCAAAAACCCGTTTTCGTTCCAAACGAATTGCCTCCTGTGCAGTTAAACGTCATGCATTATATCTTAACTAAGGGTCACCCGGTTTCGGCTCCATCTTTCGGATTAGCCCTGGACAAGCTCACAGCGCCTAAGGCGAAATTGGCGCAAATGTTCGAACTGGGAATAATCCGCCCATCCAAAATCTATGAGCATTCCCAGTATACACGGTACCTTAGAAATCGGGTGATTGTTGCGCCTGTGGTGAATATAGGGGGCTCAAACAAAGTTACTGCCCCGGATAAATAAACAATCCTGTACATGCACGACTCGACCAAAACTCTAGCTAGCAATTGCTTTTTTCAGCAAACTAGACCTAGTCCGCTACCACCACCAAATATCTGTGGCGCTAAACGATATTTCTAAAACAGAAATCATCATGCCGTTTCGCCTTTTCGAGTACCTTAGAATGCATTTCCGCCCCAGCAATGCTGATCAAACTTTTCAGCATTTTATACATGAGCTAACGCGATGATTCGAAGGCGTTTATTATTACTTAGACGACACTCACGTCGCCAGCTCTTTTGACAATGAACATCTTCATTAAATTGACGCTCTCATTCAACGCTTGACACAAAATGGGGTTATCGTCATACCAGATAAACGCGAGCATAGTCAAAGATCCATCAATTTTCTTGGCCACAGAATATCAGCATTTAGCATTAAAGTCCTGCCAGACAAATTGAAGTTACTAAAGGACTAGTCTGCTTCTAGTCCCTTCAAACAGTCACGCAGTTTCCTTGGCCTAGTCAACCGCTACCTAATTTTCATTCCAAACTGCGCGAGCATAATGCAACCATTGCCTGAATTGCTTTTTTGAAAACAAAGCTCTATTCATTTTCCGGATGACGTTAGGTTGCATTTCGAGAAGCTCAGAGACGTCATCTCCAACGTAGCGATTTTGGCTCACCCAGAAGCCACATTCGCTATAGACCAACGCATCAGACACTGTCGTTGATGCAGTTCTATAAAACCTCAACTACCATCGATGGATACCGATAGGATTTTCCAAAAGCCTCAACTGCCTGCAGAACCTAGTAGCAACACTTTCAGTATGGAAGTACTAGCAATATACTTAGGTGTAAGACAGTTCCGGCACAATAACAAAGGTCGACATTTTACAGTATTCACTAATCACAAGCCATTGAGCTACGCAAACAAATGCGCAGCAGCAAAGTGTTCTCCACGGGAAACTAGACATGTATACCATTTCCCGATCTATTTCAGACTTAACGCAACCTGTTAGTTGAAGTTCGTGTGATTTCAAAGAAGTGTTACTACGAAGCTTATCAATGTCGGGATTAGCTTGTTGGACAGCAGCCATTGCGGCCAGATCATTGTCAGCACCAGGCTCTAGGTTAATATGATAGATACGTGAAAGAGCGTAAGCAACGGAATTGAGAGCATCTGAGACATGTCGTACGTCCGTTGTAAACTGATAAAAGTGGTCTATAATATATCTCGATTGATTTCAGCATTAACGCAAACTGCTTAGTCTTTTACTCATCAGCCTTCGTCCGTAATGCAGGAATTTTAATCTAATAGCCGTCGAAAGTTAATATAGATGACACCAAGGGGTAAGCCGTGGAACTCGCATTAGCGACCTTAGTTACGCATACATACGTGTGAAATGTGTGAGCGGTGCAAAATTTTCGGCGTCCTTACTCCCGGTAGCCTGAGCGGGACAATGTAATAGCCAAACTGCGGAGATCACACGCGATTCGCATACGGGGGCAGAAATTTAGTTCCGCAACTTCAAGATGATTTCACGCGTCGGAATTACAAGTGGAAAGATCCATACGGTTCCGATAATCCGTCTCTGGTCATCGGTTGGTTGCACGGAAACCGCACGCAGTGGTCAAGGTGATAAAAAGCTTTCATAGTTTACCTACCAAGTTTTCTTTAATTTGATTTATATGGTTTTTTAACCTTTAGATCACATTAGGCTCGAAGGGGAAGACGAGGAGCGTACGCCCGTCATCTGTCCGATGTAAATGCTATTGTCCTAAAGACATGATGAGGTCAACGACTGAAAGGGCATGGCATCTCTGGTACAGGTATATCTGAAGACATATAGAAGCTGGATTAGAATATTACAATGGTATGAGCCGCTAAGAGACCGTAGTGTGTCGCGTCGAAAGTGTCTGTCAGACAGTCACGTGGATTGCTTGGTAGAATGTGAGGAATCGAAACCTACGGTTATCTTGGAAACTTTTCGGTTACGACTGAAGTTGGAATTCGAGGTGGACGTGAGCGTCAGCACATTCGCTCGCTACCTAGACGGTCCCCTCATGACAATGAAGAAATCATATGCGATACCGGAATCCATGAACACGATGGATAGCAAAAGGCTAAGGAAGTCGTACGTGTTGAAGTTGATAAACTTGGAGGCAGAAGGACGGCTAGCGTTTTGAATAGGTGATACGAAACGTAATGTGTTTTGCGTCTGCACAAGGTGAGGTTCAGCACTTGGCGCCCGTGCGCACTGTACGGTGCCGAGCACTCAGGGACACCATCTGCAACTGATCAGCGCGATGAATGAGGAACTAATGCTCGGACATTATGTCCTAAGAGACAGTTATACTAAAGAAAAATGTGTGCGGTGGCAGCTGTTACTGCTTGATATCGATAGCATTCATTTCACCGAAAGCTGTCTCCTTATTTGTGACAATACACCCCGTCACATGAATCTGAATCTCAGCATATTTGCCACAATTTTCCCGTCGATCAGTCCAATCTGCATCAGCTGCTTTAATTCGAGTATTAACGACTTCCTGACTTGTTATTTTATATCATAACTTGTCGCATTGAATAGGAAATGGCTCATGTCAGCTAGAAATGTGCGCATTTTTCTAACGTACTTATTTTTATTCATCATAACTACTGCTGTTCCTTTATCCGGTCCCAGTATTAACACATTCTCTTTTCGCCGTAATTCCGTTACTTAGTCCCAGTAATGTTTTCTCAACATTCTACATCTTTCAGTTTGGTTACACAAATTTGGTTGGCCAGATCCAATGATTTAGCCTTAAACCAACCGCTAGCGTCAGCAGCGGCAGGTGTAAGAGTGTATAATCGCTCCCATAGATTTTCACACTTAGTTTCAATATCTATTCTGTCTCTTTTACTCGATGGTACTGAGGAATTAAACCCAAGTGATAGCGCCTCAGGTTGTGGACAACATAGTGGAACAGCGGAAATATTAGGCACGTAGCTTCAGGTTCAGTTGGCATCTGACCACTGAAGCGCTCTACTGACGTCCACTTCAGTTGTTGCCTTGTTGACGATCGTGGTTTTTAAGCACATCATGGAGAAAGTTGGTGAATTTACTCCGCACACAAAACGCAAACTGTCTGGGTCAAGCTCGGCACATCCTATTCTGGCTTTTGACTCAGCAGATTGAATGTGAGCTCGGCCAGATCATTATTCGTCTGCTGTGCGTATTTGACTCCGCAACCAAACCTTAATTCATGACTGCAACCGATGCGTAAGTCAGCGTTCCAACCGTTCTTTGGAATAACGCACCCCACAATCTGTTGGTTCAATGCTACAGATGGTCAATCAAATTAAAATCGCAACTTGCGGCCAGAAACTACTTACCGTAAGCCAAAGACAACGGAGAAATTTTCCTTTTATTTTCACCATCGTTGATGTGCACGGCTCAGGTCCTATGTGGCCTATATTTTGTCTACGTGTACATAAACGAAGCTTTGTTATCAAGCATGAAACTAAGTCAGTATATCCCAATGGTTTTTGTACGAAATAACCAACAATTCCGACAAATGCAGTTGGTAAGCAGATCGTTGAGTTCCTGCGTCACAGTTTCAATAGTGATGGCAACAAACTTCCTCGGAATGAGACCCAAGCGATCCCTTGCCACCTTCTTCAGAAGTCTACGTCGATTCCTCGAAATAGTCAACTACTACGGCTGATTCATACCCAACTCTGTGGACGTCCGTTATATCCATGATCCCAACAACACTGTTGCTGATATATAATCGTGTACTCAAGTGAGTCTACTGTCACCGACACACGTCGACCTGGAGAGAATTTCTGCCACACGAGCCAATGATCCTGAGCTTCTCCAAATCCGACTAAGTGACCCATCAAAATACGTGCATTTACCATCCTTACGGATCATAAGCCCCTGTACTAGTATACAAAACAAAGCGCATTCCCACACCTTCGGTTAAACCTCAGCTACCTCTCTCCAGCCATTCCCACATTGCTTACAAATGTACATGTAATGGCAAGGCCACTTACGTAGACATGACAGAGCGCCATTTGCGGGTGTGAATCGCTGAGCTTATCCCAGCGTATGTCAAGAATCACGTTTCAAACCTAAACCCATATACCACCTAACGTGCGCAGCCAAAGAACGCGTGCTCAAACTTTTAAGACGCCTGCGTCATCCATCGCCCGCCATCTCCTGTACGACAAAAGCTGTGTTGATCCCACGCGTATGTACAATGTGTTCTACGCATCTAACAACACTCATACGCTGCGATACGCTGAGGCGGTTGCAATCAAACAGCTTGACCCTAGTCTGTGAGTGCAGAAGGACGCGTTCGTCACACTGGCTCTACCCTGGTAGTAAGCCAATAGACAGCTGATGAATTGACAAAGACGTGTGTGTGCGTGTACGTGTGTGTACATACGTTGGTGATTTTGTTATTTCAACTTTCCTGACTCTTCATGATGCAATTGATTTTCCCGTGTTCTGTAGTTCACAGTTGAGAATATGCAGAAAAATTTTCCGGAACTGAGTCGCTCGGGGCCTGGCTTAACGTTTTTATTAATTTATTTTACTGAAGTTATTAGATGGTGTTGTTTTCCCAACCTTACTTTCTAATTCATGACAAATTTCCATCATTTCCCTTCTCCTCTTTTAATCCTAACACGTTTTTAAACCTGGGGCTTTTTGGAAGCCAGCCAGGTCGCCACTTCAAGACGGGTAACGTTTTAACAACACGTAGTGACTGACTGCAGGTATATTTGAACACACGTTGTGTGATTAGAATTTTACGCACCATCTTATTTTGAACCACGATTCGCATTGCTCTTCCATCAATATGAATAATAAGGTTAATATCTAGCTGCCGTGAGCAGATATGTTTGAAACCTGTAGTGAGGTGCAGTGTTCCCGAGCAGAGAACTAAAACCAATATTCACCTGCTTCCTGTGTACGGTCCCAGTGGTCTGATTGGCCAAGTTTCACTGCAGTGCAAATAACGGTCCTTATTTTTGTTGCGTGTTCAGTATTTCGGCGAGTATTTCGGAAATAGTTCTCATTTGTAATCCTTGATTTTAGAACCTTAGCGAAATAAAAGATCTGAGATTTTGCATGTTGTAAATTAACCATGTTTCAATGTCTAATATGTGACATATGTTACTTGACAATACGGGTACAAGTAAATGTTCCATGATAGCGCTAATTAGTTACTGAGATAGGATGATTTGGTATTCCACCCACCAATTTTATTAATGAAGAGTATAATTTAAATTAAGGTTGGTACATTGTTTGCTAACAACAAGCCTACCTCGCCTGCACCACAATGCGCAACTGATTTTAATATTTCGCTTTCTCCAAGTCCAACTTTTGTATTCGTTTCCATTGTACCAAGCGTTGCTCGCGGATCTCAGTGGCATAGTGTTTATGGCGTCAACCGTGGACCACTAGGTTCTGAAATCCAGCCCAGCTCAGGCTATCTCCACCTGATGAGTCCAATCCAGGACGAAGCCGCAGTCGTGGGGTGCCAGTGTTGGGATGAGCAACACCATATGGTTTACATCTTACTTACGGTCCTTGTGATCAGAATGACCGAGGTGCATCTCAAGTGAACTGAGGTCCCAAAGTGGTTGCTTGCAGCAAACCAACAACAAAGCGGGTTCTTCAAGTCCAACTTTGAATATTTCGCTTCTACCGCACCTCGTTCCACAACTGTTTCGCGCCACCTGATAACCAATATTCACCGACAGCTGACCAGCTGCTTCATCAGACTCCGGGTATTGGAAATCTCAACATGGGTAGAATTGAGGCTAGGTGTGCATTTCTAATTACGGCATCCTTGCCATTTCTGAGAGAAATGCATTAACAACATATTCTCAAGAGCCAACATTAGTGACTGAGGCTACCTATGTATCACACACGACTTAGCTGTAACTCGCCAGAAATAGACAACAAGGAACTGACAGTCGGGATCCGATCTTTGCTCAAGAGCTTTCTATTATTAGGATGTATACGTTAGAATGAAGTTACGCAAAAATATTTATTAGACATTTCAGTCACTTTTTGTTGAAAGCATATTATATTCTATCAATTTTGTAAATATTAATGAGGAAAAAGCAGAGTATAAGTAAGCTTGTCTGATTGTGTTGAAAAATAGTAACTGCGTTTTAATACATAGGTCAACATAATCGCAACTGATTACTTGCGCCGAACATAAGGCACAATCACTACTTACAATAGTACAGTTTTTGCCTCCGTACTGGCACCCTATCAACAAGGCATGGAGAGGTTAGAAGACAACGGTATAATTTGCATTACGCGTAACACGAGAACAGTTTACTCAATCGTTCATGGGTCTCCAAGCACACGATACCTACATAAACACAATTACGAAACTTGTTTCCTAGTCCGTATAACTGGTGATCATACGCACCAAGCCAGCGTTACGATAATTAAGTACACTTTTGATGATCTGCTGACTAGGATAGCCGTTTGATTTGCATTCTTAATACTGAGCCAGGGCTCACCATAGTAGAGATTTTGAGTTTACGTCATTGGATTCTGTGTGGTCTGGTGCTTCAACAGTAACATCATGAGCCGTAGTGCCATTCGAGATTGGATAACTCACAAGCTAAGAACTACAGCGTATGATCAGTTGTCATCTCACGGTCAAATGCAATTGAAAATATGCATGGCTACTAACGGTCAGCTAATGGCAAGTGTTAATCTGCCATTCAAAAAGCAATTCAACCACCAAATAGAACCGTGTCAGGAGGGCAGCACAGTAAAACGATTAAACTGAACAGGAAACTTCGTACTCAATGTTCGTTAGACTACTGGTAGTTAGTCTAATGATTGCCAGGTTTTACTGTGAAGAATTCTGTAAGCAATTTTTAATCGATGTTGCCACCTAATATTTTGGAATTGATGAAAACCAATTATCTATGTAATGTAAAACTACATAGTCTATCGCAGTGCTCAAAGTGTTTTACAAGAACGAAAACCATTAACACAAAATATGAAAAGCTGCCTTAACTATATTAATCACAAATTCAGAAGTTGAGCTTCACACAGTACTCAATTAGTGGAATAATCTTTTTTTCTTTGCAGTGCAATATGAAGGATATTACTGTGAGTAGTGTGCACACATTTTAACGAATGCTTTTAGTGACCTGTATTATTTCCTTTAGGTATAAACAAACTGAGCCGGTTAAAAATCATTATATGCGTACAATTTATTGGAAACTCTAGCCGCTGTATCTAATGAATTACACTGCAGACCTCATGCCCGTATTTGTCACTATCTTGTAAACCAACATGCGGAATTTATGTTTGCTTTAATCTAATGATCTGGAAATTTACGACCATTAAGCTATTGAAATTTTGAAGGTTACATTGGTGAAATGCGATAAAAATTTCCGTCTCAATTTCACCATAAACAAACGGGCTACACATGTACCGATATTTTGGATATGTCCAGGGTAACTCGCCACTTTAGAATTGTAACCCACATTGACACACGTAAACATGTGCTGAGGTAAGTGAAACCTGCTTCTCACATGCCATTAGCACTAACTATAACAATTCGTTAATCCGCCTTGTAGGTTACTATCGAGCGAACTAGACTGTCCTTACATTTGCCATCATAGTGCCACGTAGTTTATTATTCCACTTATGTTTTCCGATTTTGCAAGTCCTGCCATCACAAACCTAAGGGACATGTTAGGTTTCTTAAACCAGTGCATTATTGTTCGATTGTAGAAGTGACATTTATGTGACCGCGCCAAATTATGCCCCATAGCAATCCTGCAACTGAAGGTTGACATATCTCATTAGTAAACATTACAAAATTGCATTGCCTCAAATTTCAGGATCGTTTGTTCGATAACATATCAGTATAAATAAGTTGTGACCTCAATCGCCTCCACATGCATATGTACACCGTTGCTCTTCAGACCCTGCAAGGAAATATTTGTCCCAATTGCGGAACACCTGCTGGGAGTACGTTTTAAACGAAGGGGCATAATAATCCAATTGTATTGCGTTTATTTATAAATGAGAAATTAAACTGACGTTTATAGTTTTTAGCATTAGGAAAAAGTTAGTATTATGGTTCTCTTTTTCTAAAGGTGTTCTAAGAATACAAAGACTTACAGTGTTATGCTTGGTAACCGCAGCCCATGCACCTTAGTAATATATGTGCGTTGACGATATCGATGGCATCTCTTGATTCTAAAGTTTAGCATGCTATAAATTCTACCGCAACACCGTTATCCATGGGATTATTTTGCGCTTTTCATAAATATTGGGAATTTTTCTCTGGACTAGAAGCTTATGAAATGAGCAAGACAGACAGATTTCATTTTGGCGACGTCATGGTAGTGCAACTCAGCGTAGATGGCAAGCTTAACACACAGAAAGTGTTTCTCATGAACTTTACTTCGGTCAAACAACCTCACTGTAGCGCAACCAAATATCCACAAATCAGCGTAGACGTGGAAACATGTAGTCACTTAACCAACTGTCGCGTTCACTTGTGGAAATCAAGCTACAAGGCTCAGCAAATAAATCTGTCTATTCCCTCTGGTTGCACACACATAACATATGCCATATTTAGAAATAACTAGATAACTACACAAATCAGATTAGTTTTGCATTTCGGGTTAGGTATGTTTCCACGAACGTTCAGGATATCCAGTTTTTAACCAAATATTCCGCTGGATTCAATGTCTGCCAAAGCGCTTGCCGTATACCAAATAATTTCGAATTAGAAATTAACACTGTTGTCGCTTAATTAAGATGCGCATTTGAGCTGTATACACTCAAGTCCTTCATTTGCTTCATCTAGTCTATCTGGCGATCAGCAACATTAATTAATTAAATCAAACATGCACCTTCCACCTACAAACGCTATAGTCTCTGGTCCTTCACACGTGGATGTTTGCCGAAAGGTAAGATCAGGATAGGTTACCAGCATAAATGTTCAACCTCTTCTGTACGTTTTAATTTTCATGCTGAAAACAACCTGCAGCAAGATTTCTTCAACTAAATTTTAACCATCTGCCGCCTTCTTTAACATTTGAGTTAGCACTGTTCCCCTCCACTTGAAGCGATTGCTAGACTGGCGGCTCTTTTCTAGGTACGTTTGCCGCCGATAGCATTTGGTGGTTACAGAATGTGGTAACGTGACCATGGATTTGGCTGTCAACAAACATAAAATATCGCGAGAATTTTGCGCAGGCCGTTGTTCACACTGCGGTTACACTGTGCAACAAAACTATTTATTTTATAGGATAGAAATTCCGATGATTTTACTCAAATAATACACTCCACTAATCATAGAAATGTATACCGATATTACCTAGCACGTTAGGTTACACTGTTATAAGTAAGTGAATATTTGCAATAATGTCAAGGCTACGCCGTACGAATTATAATTAAAAGTAACGAAGCACAACATATAAATAATGAAGCTTTATGGCCAGTTGGTTTAAAACAACACTGCAATGCCCGCCGCTAACCACACACTGCAGCTCAGCAGCACCGTCATTTCACGCACTAGGCTCCGATGGCTCGGCCATGTGTTACGCATGCCAGCCCACCGACTCCCGCGACGTACATTGTTTGCGCGCCGGGGGTGTGGATAGAAGAAGAGGAGGGGTGGCCAAGCGATGACGTAGTCGAGAGGAATGAAGGCCCTCACTTCTGAGCTAGCCTCGGTTTGAGCGTCTCGGCTCCCTGGTTGGGGTCCGAAGGACGATGAACACGTTTCGTTGGACACACTTGCTTATATAGCAAGGAGCTGACCTCAGTGGCGTTCGTGCTGAGTTTCTTTGTCCCACCCCATCCCTCTTAGCCTCCCTCTCCAACCACGATCTCATTATTTAGCTTTATATAATGTCGCATAGTATTTTTTGATGCACAGTAGCCGGCTGGTAGCTTACCGGAACGATGCCCATCCGTTACCGGTAGCTCAGCCGGCTTGCACCAATTGCATTTGTTCTCCTTTTGCTGTGTATTGCGGCACAGTAGCTGAGGTGTTCCCCACCTTTAGCTAAAGTGTATGATGATGATAATAATGAGGTAATGCATCGCGATTAGTCGTAACTTTACACGAGACGTTCGAAGCAGCCACGGGCCTAGTGGCTTCGTCGACAAAAGCTGGTTTGAGATGATTGACGGTGATGACTGCCTTTTGGTTACCGAGGTCAATGGTGTGGGTCGTATTCGTAGGATGTAGCATTTTAAAAGGATACGTAAGGTCTTGAAGGAGCAGCCTAACGCCGTCTGTTCAGCGAACGATGTGTGCATAAATAGACAGCAAGTACACCGGTGTTTTTTGCGGTTGAAGCGCGAGCGTACATTGCTCACGCATTTGTTGTACCAATCATTCGGTGCAACTTCCGTAGTCAAAGGAGAAAGTGGTTGGGGTTGGCACTACCGGTTGTCCAGGCAGACGCAATGTGCAGCCGTAAACCAAATGCGCTGGCATTGACTTGAAGTCGGCCTTGGCAGTGTTTCTTAAGAGTAGGAGGACAAGAGGAAGGGTTTTTGACTATGTAGGATCTGCTAGTGTACGTAGCGCTGCGTTCAACCGCCGGTGCAAGCGCTTCATCTTGTGGTTAGGGGCCGCATGATACTCAGTCTGCTGGCAATGACGGCTACCTAAGTCCTTAAGCATCAAAGCCAAAGTGGCCGAAAATTTTGACCCCCCATCGGTGAGTACTATGGCAGGGCAGCCACACCGTACTATCCAGAGTACTAAAAGTACTTTCGCGACGGTATCTGAGGAGCAAGTATATCTAGGGATGGCCCCAAGCCGTCTAGCGCATCGATCGACATAGGTTAGTAGATACACAAAACCGTTCGAAGGCGGCAGAAAACCTACGTGGTCTACCTGCAGGGAAAGAAAAGTGCGCCTAGCGCCTTAAACGTGCCTGATAGGATTTCTGTGTATTTATGTAACCGATTTTTGACACGGAAGGTAAACAGGTTTGCAAGCACAAACGTCCTAATGAATGTTGCGCCGAATGAATCGTGTCGTTAAGCTTTTAACCCATGCAAGACCGTCTGGGTGCGAAAAGTCACGTCATGTCTCAGACACTCTTTGCTGAAACTAGCTTGAGACGTAGGGGCGCAGTGTGCCCAAGCGCAACTTACAGTTCCATCTGATGATGTCATCGGAACGGTCCGTAGGTACAATGAGGTAAACCTGGGTAGTGGGCAACCTCTGGACCATTTGACTAAGCTAGGGTCAAGGCTGCCAGGTCAGTAGCAGTGCCGGCGTTAGCGTTGATGGCTTGTATCCGTGAACGTGTGTCGGTGATGGCGTTGTGCACACCTGAGACTCGTCATAGGCCGGTTGTAAATTGAGCAAGGTAGTCCAGGTGACGCGGCTCTCTAGGAGCGTATTAGTCAGTTGTCGAGCCAGGCACGTAGGTTGGGAATTTGTGGTATGTGTGGACGACAAATTAGCGGACTTCATAGACATTTTGGTAGTAATTATGGATACGTTGATGTCCACTAGTTCTCTAGCAAACGTACTGAAACGAGTGTCGGCTGGTTGCATGCATTCAACGCAGAAAGCCAGTGGTTGCCGAGCGTCACCTACATTTTGCTGTTGGACCTCGTCAAATGCCACTTCAGAAACCTCCGTGCGAAGTGGCCATGGAGCTTCCGGGTCATGTTGCGCTATGAAAGCCGTTAGCGATAGCTTCCTTTACTCCTTGTATTGTAGCGCACGCTGCAGCAGGTAAATCGAACCTCCCGCGTTCCACGAACATGGTCCACGTCGGGCTGCATCCGTGACGCACAGTTTGGTAGTAAATTGTCGGTAAAAGTTAAATAGCCCATCCACTCGCCCAAGTTGTTTGAAAGAAAGGGCTTGAGGTAGTCCATGTTAGCTCGGATCTTATCTAGCAGTGGAACGCCTGCAGAGGTGTTACTATGACCCAGCAAACTGGTCAAAGTGATGCCAAATGAACAATTTTGTGTGTTGACTTTTACTCTTTGTTGAGAGAAACGTACAAAATCTGTTCGAACGTAGTACAAATACTCTTTGCTTTAGGAGCTTGCAAGCAGTAGGCGATTGAAATACACATAAACAAATTCCAAACCACGATAAAATACACTTAATCTATGAGCTGGAAAGGTTTGTTCGGCATTCCTTAAACCAACAGCACGCAACGAAACGCGGACGGAGCAAACGGGCTGGTCACGACAGTTTTAATGATATCCGCTTCTGCAACCAGAATTTATTGGTAGGCGCGTGCCAAGTCGAAGTTGCTAACATTTGCCTTCCAGGCTGAAGGTGGTATCCACAAGGTGTGGGGTCGCATAGTATTCAAGCGTGCTAATCGTTTTCTTGGTTCGATATTCGCCACAAAAATGCAAGCCCACCATGACCTTCTTCAGAACCACGTAGCAAGTCAAGGCTCATAAGCTGGTTGGTTGGCTGACGATACCGGTCTGAACCATGGGGTTGAATTGGGCGCGTGCTACATATACTTTCTAAGGCGCGTGCCAAATGCACCCGGGCAAGCTGGTTCTAACGCGCGTGACTACGTGGTGTGTGACCATTGTCGTAGTTAGTGAAGGCTCTGCAGCTGGTCAACGCATTCGCGGGACTTCAGAAAGGAGGCTCAAGTAATCGAATGGTGTGTCTGCGATCCGTAAAACTGAGCTGATTATCTGGGTAGCTGAATGGACACCAGAAGTCCCTAGTTTGTACGGTCATCCTAGAGTCTATAGTGACCAGCATTGACAAACGATTGGAAATGGCAGAGTTAGCCGATACCGATAAATTCAAAGGGTACGGACGCAACCAATAAAGCTCACCGATAATCTCGGCAGAAGTTAAGGTTCAGAATCAGCTTGCAAAGATCGGATGAATCCATTGAACTCTTAACCGCTCGCTGGGTGTACGGGGGTTTTGAAGGCTTATTGCTAGCGTTCACAGAGTTGATGGGTGGTTAAGAAATGTGGTGAATGGACGTCGAACCCTAACGTAAAACATGCGACTAATTTTTTTATGTTAGCTTCGTTGATCATGCTGGGATGCTGGCACTTTGCTTTCCCTGTATGGGTTGTGCCGTGCCCAATGCAGGGAGCCTGAGAACATCTAACTTCTCCAATATTTTGGCGGCGACGACATCATAACTCTTTGACTGATTTGGTAGTATCTGGTTATGGACGTACAAAAAATGTTGCGGATTTGTGGCGAACAAGGTGTACTCGGTGCATGCAGAGTGGACCCCTGATGGTCGGTGACCAAATCCTGGTCAGCGTATGACAGTGACACCCGCTGCTTCGAAGCCTTCATTGCTGCTATCTTGCTTCGAACCAGAGCATTTTCCCCTTACTTTGATAAATTCGGCCTGACGACTTGGGCCAAATGTAATACCCAATTTTCCGCCGTGTGCTAGGTTACCCAATATATTGGTCGTCTGCTGTGGTGGACCTTAAAACACAGCGCCTGCTTTGGTAACTAAGTCTTTCAGTAAGGCATCTGGAGATGTGGTCTGCATCGCCGGCTATAGTCTTAGGAACTGAGTAATCACTTCAACTCAATATTCGCTGAAAACGAAGGGACCACAGATGCTCTGAATTACGCAGAGAGACGTATACTGATTGCAATTTCCCAGCTTGAGA
This sequence comes from Dicrocoelium dendriticum, assembly GCA_944474145.2. Lineage (NCBI taxonomy): Eukaryota > Metazoa > Platyhelminthes > Trematoda > Plagiorchiida > Dicrocoeliidae > Dicrocoelium > Dicrocoelium dendriticum. Next base: position 102,628,405 of record OX104064.1, on the reverse strand, counting down.
CCGTTGTTGTTAAAAGTGGGCTTGCGCGACGGGCTGTAAATCATTTAAAGCTGAGTGTTTCTTCGTAACATACATGTATAATTCATAAGGCAGTAGAGAATATCCTTTAACGTTTGCACAACCGAGAGAAGGCGTGAGACAATCTTAAATTAACCACAATAGAGGCTTTCTAGAGCTTTAAGGACCTCAACCATTTGTAATAGTTCAGTTATTCTTTTGCTATGAAGGCAAGAACAGCCAACCATATCCTGCATACTGAGTCGTAGTTACAACTTCCATCTCCATGTAAACTTAAACCTACACTTAGATTAGCGGCACCCGTATCCTGATTTGCCTGTCAGTGTGGCCTCCAACCGAAAAGCCACAGGTTGCCAGCGCCAAAAAAGACCGTTAGTGGCTAGCGCTGCACTATACAAAGTTCCAAACGCACACCACAAATACGATGTAAACCCAATGGAATAAGACCAGAAGGCGTGTGGATGGGCGCCATGTTTCATAAACGGAGCCGGCCCAAACTCCTTACACTAGCAGAACAGACGTATTCCGGCCCAATTGAGAAGGCATGTATACCAGGCATACACAAGGCGGTGGTTGGCTCGTAGCCCGTTCCACACAGTATGCAACCACTCTTTGGTCTAGTCACTGTCACGAGGACGGTGCACTTCGTCCCCACCAGCAACGAAAAACTGTCTCATGGAGCCAGCGATCGAGGTGGAGGGTATAAGACAGGTAGGTAGCTTGTCAACAGCCATCTCAGGCGCAGTCACACAGGGAAGCTCAAACAACAGCTACTGCTAAAATGCCAACAATACTCATCATGCAGACAAACGTACCACACACGCCGTCTTATTGGCGTAGATCAAGAAATCGAATGGGAGCGTACGCATCGGGCTTCTATCCCGCGTGCGATATTGCATTCTCCCTCACCTGGTCAACAGTCCTTTTGACCTGTTCAGGGTAGCCACTTCGATCACCATTGCTTTGGATGCGTAACACCTGAACTCAACATACAATTGTCATAAACACACCTTCTATATCCCTTGGTACTGTAAGTTTGGGTTTGCCCCAGTGCCGTATCCTTGCACTAAGTTAGTCCTACAAAAGCCATACGAGCCTCCTCGTCGAATGCATTCGGTATACATTTATACATGGTTTGGTGTCATGCATGTCTAATGGCAGTTCGAATACAACATATGCACCTGCTCTTGTTCAGACCTGCGAATTAATTATTACAGGCTGGATAGAGACGCATTAGATCTCATGAGCAACAATACTAACCACTGCTATTGGTATTATTTAGTGGTCAGGCTGACAGCCAATTGCACAGTCATGAGAATAAGTATCCAGGACCACCTGTTGGTTTATTCTTTAACACATAGACGTCACGGCCTGCAATCTTAGGCAACAATAGTTGAACTAAACCGAACTAGAAATAGGGACTCAATTGTTGTCATTGGGGTTCTCAGGTAAAATGATTAATAAACAAGTGGTACATTAAAATAATGTGTACTTAGATGTTGCCTCCTAAATGCAGAGTCGCGTTTGCGTAGCTTATGTGAGAGAGCGCACAGCATGCGAATGCGATTGGGTGTTCACTTCAGTCTCTCCGGGTCTCTGATCGGTCCGATGAACTGCTTCTCGAGGTTCGTTGTTTGCGCAAACTTAAGCACCAACAATTGTCAACACCACATGTTCGCTACTTACGGTCTCAATGGAGAGACAAGTACCGCCATTCTAGAGCAAATAATTCTCGTTGCTCACTGTCAAACATACGACTTTCTAAACAGGGTGTACTCGGTTTTGCAAATGTTCGAGGCGCTGCATGGCTGTCATGCAAGGAATCAATTGTTTGTACATACCCCTGCATACACTGCTGGGGCCATAGGCTATTTGTAACGATCTCCATGTTACGCCTCGAGTGCAGTCATTCGGTGTTCTGATAACGGTGGATGCTATGCGCCTAATTATTTCAATGTAAAATACCAAGACAATGACATAAAATTGCTAGTAACATTACCTTTGTCTTAGTCTATCCAGATGATTGGCCAGATCCAATTCAAATGCCGTTAAGCGTCTCTGCACTTCCGTCTGTAATCCGCTTGGTGCTTGCGTTGTCCTAAGCTTAGGTAAATTCAGTATGGCTGATGAACAACAGAAAAACTTGTGCTCTTTCCCATTATTAATTGCCGTCCTTATTTAATTTTCACGGATATCCCCCGGGTAGTTTCTATTCGGATGTATGGTCTAGCGTCTTCACACGAGTAACCATCGTTGAGTGCTGTGTGCTCTAGATGTCAAATTTTTCTCTGCGCCTTGTACGCGGTCAAAGGCTTGTAACTCATGGGTTCACACGTATCTATTGAACTGGAAACATACTCAATAATTTGCATCCCTAGCGTAGATTTATATCAGCAGTCCAGTTTGCTCGGAAACTCCACGCGCACGTCAGATACAAAGGAGCATATGAATGGACTAAACCTTTATCCGGCGATACTTGGGCTCCCTAAGCGTCCTGCTTGTAAGCAGGACAGCTGGTCGAGCTGGCATCATGTAATCTACCAAGTGAATTTAAGGAGCGGAACCTAGGTAGGAGAGTCTGGTGAGCAGTACCATGGAGCTTACATACGAATGTGAATCGCGACCGTATAATACTACGAAGAGAAAGGTGCCGTAGCCAGTCGTCTCGGTATGTCACCGTAATAGGCTCTACTTAAGACGGTTTTAAGTGTATCATAGACCACGACGAGTACAACAGTGTAACCGGTAACACTTGAAATAACCGGGAAATGCAAGATAGTTAGGTTAGCCTTATAAAGGGAGGTTAGGTATGACTCATTCGTACTAGACAGGTGCAATAAATATACTACGTTGCACCACTTTGGTTATTAATCTGTCTAGAGTGAAACTGCATGCAAGCGCGACTTACATGCGCGATAGAATAAGAATGACACAAAGAAAATAACGGAGATGAAGTAAGCAACTTTATAGGGTAGCAGGGAAATGATGCGAGTAAGTCCACTGCTTATAAGCTCAGTTGTTAACGTCCGCGCTGAAAGAACGGAAATCATAGTTATGCTATTTGACAAATAAATAGAAGCATAGTGAAACAGCGATGACTTATTGTTGGTGTGTACTGCGAATGCAGTCTCCGATATTAACTGCAGGTTGTCCGTGTCGAAAGGTGGACCAGATCCGGTTATGATCCTCGCTAGTCTAAAGTTAGGAGAATTAACAGGTATGTAGCACCATCAGGCAGTCCGTCGTGTGTTACCATTTATTTTCCCCTGTTCGTTCGTTCTGATCGCTAGCATATTTTGACCAATCCATCAGTGCATAGAATGCTACCTGTGCCCAAGCTTTTCGACTTGTATTTCAAGTCGTGTTGCCGCTGTTCCGGAGTCAACCTTGATGAATTGTCTGAATGGCAGTGCGCTTACCTGCAGGCGTCAACAGTACAAGGGTGTGTATAGGGGCACTTGACATGGGATAGACTGACCTCATATTGCAACCCGCAGTATGTTACAGTGTCAAACGAGATAAAAGGTGATAATACCCATCGGTCAAGTGAAAGCGAAGCGAGAAACGAACAGATGTTATCTCAACTGGTAAATTCGGTGAGTCCCAGTTAGACATCAAGTCTCTGGTTCTGGTAGCAATATTGCAGCGTTTCAAGCGGGCATTTGTTCACACTAGTGTATGCACTGCCACAAGTTGCATGGAAAAACTATAACCCACCTGAGCAATAACATGAAGAACGTGTGTGAGTGTGGATTCAAGGCAAGCCTAACAACCATATTCCTCTAGCGTTGGCAGATCGCACCTACAATTATAAGCAACCAATGCGACCGTTGGAGGTTAGTTAACGCTTAAACATGAACCTATAGGGCAGTCATACAATTAGTCAGAAACTTGAGCATCAACAATAGCTAGAGACAGGTATAAGAATAGGGAAACAAGTGCCCTCAATATGGTTACCAGGTAGAATGGAGCACAGATAACTTGTGCAGTAAATCAGTGACGTCATATCGTTAGTGTATGCTGCAGATGTCTTCCGCTATATGCGTTACAAGTCGGTAATATGACACATTCTCTGCTAACGGCTTTAACGTAATCACAGGAACAGTACATCTGGTAAAGTTTGCTGCGTCCTGTCGTACATGCAGTTTCCATAAAAGGTCTAAACTGTTTTATCCAATTTAAAAGAATTGATTTACATAACCTCTGGTAGCTCTGGGAGAACGGCACCGATCATATATAGACATCCACACAAATTCTTCAACCAGCACCAATAAAGCTCTCTTCACCCCGAAACTGTCCGCGCCTTATCGCACTCTTTGCTTCCATTTCTCTTGCATTCGGATAGCACAGTGCCCTGAATGGCCTAGTCTAAGTGGACCAGTCTCTGACTGCATCCATGACTACCGAGTTGCAAACGGTCTGGGATCTGCCGTCACCACTACCATCTGCTGGAATCGCTTACACTTTATTAATGTAGTTCATTCGTGCCCATTTCAGCTATCCCTCAATATTTGTCTTCCCACCTTAACTATACACTTCAAACTCTACGCGCCGACTAAATTAGTCTTATCTGATCGGCCTCCTGCTCTACGACCACCGTGAATTCAATGGCCAATACTCGGAACACCGAACACTCTATACCACTGCACACGAGTATCTCAATGTCTTTCCCACACCTTATCGGTAAACTACTTCCTATCCAAACCTTTTTCCTTACCTAAACGCTCTCTTTGCTCTTGAGGCGCGTGCGTCGTTGGCTACCCCAAATCCCAGAAGTGTACTTTCTCCATCCCGATCCTGCGATTTGCTGCTGCGTCCTTCGTCTTCAAGACTTCTTCAATCGGACTGCCAACTCTCGTTGCCCTGCTATAACCTAGCCTCATCTGACCATTCAGCTTCCCTTTGACTTCTTCCAGCCTACCGGAACGTTCACGTCCCAGGCTCTGTAGATTCAACGCAATGCCACCCTCACCACGACAGCCTGTTGGACTTCTGCACCCTTTATTATTGTAGCCACATCCATCTTTAACCTGTCCAACTCTTGACCCACTCCAACTGTCTCCCCAAATGAACTCGCCTCAACCACAATGCGCCGACTAATCCTGTCTCGTCTGATCGGTCTCCTGCTCTCCGACTTCTCTCCGACTCCTGTGACATTACTGGCCATCGTTCAGATGACTGAGCGCCGTCTGTATTCAATTATTCTTTTATCGGACGGCCAACTCTCAGCGCCCTGCCCTAATTTAGCCTAATCTCATCAGCCAAATGCTCTGGGATTACTAACTGGCTACCAGGATGATAGCAGTTTAGGCTCGGTCGATTCAAAGCAGTGTCTCACTCACCTCGACAGCTTGCTGGACTTGTCCGCCCTATGTTAATATAACCACTTCTAGCTCTGACCAGTCCAAAGCTACTGACTCCACCTATCTTCCCAAATGAACTATACGGCTCAATTAAAATGCGCCGACTAATCCAGTCTCGTCTGATTGGTCTCCTTCTTTCTGACCTCTGTGACGTCGCCGGCCATTGCTCGGAAGACTGAACGCTCTGTCACCATTACTTCGAGAGCCAAGTTAACTGTCGCATTTCGTATCCGTAAACCTTTACTCTCGACTGTGTCCTCTACTTATCGCGCTGTCTTTATTTCTTCTCCAACCAGAGAGCGAGCTCTCAGTGCCCTGCCTATCCTCTTCTTTGACTGTTTCCTGACTAGCGAAATGCAGTTTTAGGCTCCGCCTCACAAACACACAACTTCTGTCACATTGCGAGCCTGCCTGACTTGCATCCCTTGTATTCATGTAACCTCTTGCATCCCAAACTTGTCCATCTCTGTTGACACTTTATTCATCTTCCCACCCTAACTGTTCGACTTTGTCTCAATGTGCAGAATAATCCAGGCTTGTCTGCTCTGTCCCTTGCTCTCCGAGTTTTCTCAGACTGCTGTGACGTCACTGGCATTTGGTAAGAAGACCAAACGCTCTGTCCCCATTACTTCGTGAGCCCCAGGGACCTTTCCACACTCAATATGTAAACCTCTTTTGAGCCGGACCGTCTCATCTCCTTATGGCGCTCTCTGCTTTCATTTCCTCTTTAATCGGACTGCCAACTCTCAGTGCCCTGCAATAACCTAGTCTCACGTGACCGGTCTTCTTCTTTGACCTTTTCCAGACCAGCAAGATTTATCTATCTAGGCTCTGTAGACTTAAAGCTACGTCTCGCTTACGTTGACAGCCCGCTAGACTTGTTCACTCTCTATTAATATAGGCACTTTCATCAGTAACCTGTACACGCAATCCTTCTTTAATCGTACAGCCAACGCTCAATACATTGCCCTATTTTATCATCATCTGATCAGTGAAATTCGCTGGAACTACTACCAAGCCTCCTGATGTGTCAACTAATCCAGTCTCGGCTGTTCGGTCTCCGGCTCACTGTGTTCTCTCAGACTACCGGGATATTACCGGTGATTGTTCAGAACTGAAATATTCATACTCCTTCACAGGAGAGCGTCGTTGGCTTCTCCGCACTTTAGCAGTAAACCTTTTTCATCCTGACTGTCATCTCGCTGCGCTCTTTGTCTTTAATCGGGCAGTCAAATCTCAGTGCTCTTCCTTAACGTGGCCCCATCTGACTAGTCTGCTTCTCTGTGAACCCTTCCGCACCACCGGGAGATTAACGGTCTAGACTCTGCAGACCGAATGCAGCTTTTATTCCCTCAAGAACCTGCTGAACTTGCTCATCCAATGTCGAAACAGTCTCTTCCCTCTCTTTCCTACCCCTTACGGCTGCTCCTCTCTAGTTTCTTTCCAGTCTATCTGTCCGACTCAACATCAATGCACCGACTAATAAGAGTCGTCTGATCGGTCTCCCTCACTTCATGAAGCTTGCCGGACGTAAGCGCCCCTGTATAATATAACCTCTTTGACTTTTAACATGTCAATTTCCGCTTTCCCCCCACAGTTGTTCTCACCACAATTGTAAGACCCAATCTCCGTTTGCCGACTAAACTATTCTTATCTGAGCGGCCTTTTGCACTCCCACTACTTCCAGATGGCAGGTGCCAATTCCGACCAGGGTCTGACAGCGACTTCGCTCTCTTCCACTTACGTCTAGACTCTTGTTGCTTTTATTTTCTTCTTATCCATGGCCTTCTCTGGCATTGCGCTCCATTTTTCTTCCCACGGCTTACACTCATTGCGCCGAACCAAGTTATCCTCGTGTGTGTAGTGGAAAAGGCCAAACGGAAAGGGCTTAACTACATATAAGAACTCAGTCTATAAATAAGAATGCTGTAGCTGACCTTAGGTAAGGCACGATCTTCGCTAGGCTGTCAGTTAATCGCACAATCTGATCGGAAGACGGAACTTAGTGGACACAATAAATCGATGCGTTAGATCCGATTATTGATAGACGAGGCCAGCAGACAGACGACGACCGACAGCACAACTTGCAAAGCCGAAACCAGAAGGCGAATCGATACCCGAAAAAGTGTTTTATCGGTTGTTGGTCAGTTAAAACAAAACTGTACAATAATAATGGAAATGAGAATAGGAAAGTACAATTGGGAAGAAAGATATGTACAAGCGCTACAGAACTCCCCCCTAGAGCGTGAGTCACTGGGACGAAAGCTCGATACTTGGGTGTCATTTACCGTAGTCTGGAAGGGAGAACAACTGTACGTCCGAAGCGTGTTCGATGATGCGATTTCGAGTTTGTGTCGTGAGGTGCTTGGGGTGCAGAAGAGGGAACAGAGGTGTCAGACATGGGCTGAGTAGGAGGCGTACTTGGGAAGGTGGGCTGGTCGGTGACAGGAATATCTGTGGGTTTCGGTATAGATCGCGACTCGATGTACGCCGGCTTCAGGCGGTCAATAGACAAAGTATCCTGATAACCATTTCTATCCAACACGAAGTACTTCTCTTTCCGGGCAACAACCTTGAAGAGGCCCACGTAAGACGGTGTCAGAGGTTTACGGACGGAATCGACGCGCACGAGAACGAAGGGGCAAGTGCGCAAATCCGGGTGTACCTGTTGACTCCGAAGACTGATTCGAGGTGGCGTTGGACGAATTGAACTGAAGTGCTGCCTCGGGCGTGTGACGTACGAGGTCGGATCAACTTCTCCAGTAACCCTTGAGTCTGGCACCATTTCTCCAGGAAGCCTGAGAGTAGTGCCAAAGACCAACTCAGCGGAACAACAGCCAATGTCTTCTTTAATGGTGTTACGAATACCAAGCAAGATAATCGGTAGACCTTCTGACCATTGTGAGTTCGACTGGGAAGCAGTAAGTGCAGCTTTAAGTTGACCATGGAAACGTTCAACGATGCCATTAGCAGCTGGGTGATAGGCGGTTGTCCGTAGGTGGGAACAACCGAGCAAGCGGTTCATGTCACGAAACAAGGCCGAATTGAATTGGGACCCTCTATCGGTAGTAATAGTGGCTGGCGTGCCAAAGACGGAAATCCAATTCTCAATGAATGTTCGCGCCACCGTTTCTGTAGAAGCCTCACGTAAAGGCACGGCAAGTGGCCAAGGCGTATAACGATCAACACGTGTCAATAAGTAGACAAAACCGTTGGATGGATGCAAGGGTCCAACGATGTCAAGATGAACATGTTTGAAACGAGCGTCGGGAAGAGCAAACGTGCCGGGGACGGTAATCTTGTGACGGTGGTTCTTGTTGGTTTGGCAAGTGATACAATGTTTGGCCCACTGCTGGATCTCGGAGCGCATGTTGTGCCAAATGAAGCGATCAATAAGTAGCTTGACGGTGGCACGAATGCTCGGGTGTGAGATTCCATGCAGGTGGTCAAAAACGATTCGGCGGTACTGCTGAGGGACAAAAGGCCGGGGCTTGCCAGTAGAAACATCACAGTGAATTTTGGAGTCAGAGTTAAGAATTGGCAACTGTGAGATTTTGATCGACGGATTTGATTTCAGTTGCACAAACTCAGGATCTCCTTCCTGATGAGCTGCTATGTCTTCTAAGTTAATCTTCTGTCGTGAAACTTCGTGGAGACATATACGTGACATGGCATCGGCGACAATGTTATTGGCAGCATTGACAAGGCGAATGTCGGTGGAAAACTGTGAAATATAATCCAAATGACGAATTTCTCTGGGGGAGAAACGGTCGGATGAACCACGGAAAGCAAAAGCAAGTGGTTTATGGTCTGTAAGGATGGTAAAAGTGCGACCTTCAAGTAAGTGCCGAAAATGTTTGATAGCGACATAGATAGCTAAAAGTTCTCGACCGAATGTGCTGTATCGCGTCTGTGCTGGCTGGAGTTTGCGGGAGAAAAAGGATAGCGGCTCAGGTTGACTGTTGATTACTTGCTGAAGAACATCCCCAACGGCAGTCTGAGATGCATCAGTCTTGAGGATGAGAGTGGCGTCAACATCAGTCCTCAAATGACTAAGCGCGGTAGCGTTGGACAATGCGTGCTTAATCTTGTCTAATGCATCAATAGCTTCCTGAGTTGGCTCGAATTTCCGTGACCTGCCTTTTCCTCTTGGAACGTTGCGTTACCTATGTTTCTCCCGCATTCGGCCTCGACCTAGTAGTCCTTAGTTTCACCTAAGATGCCTTGTGCATTCGGACTGCTGTCATCATCATCGGTTTACATGTTTCTCTCTAACAATCGTATTATTCTCTCACCTTTTGTCAACACGCGTTATTATATCGGTCTCTTGACCCTGCGCGTGCAGAACCTTCTTCCTAACTAGTACTTGTAGTCTGAGTCACATCAGCGACGTGATATAAAGAACGCGCTTGCAAATCATGTAAACTAAAAATTACATAAGTTTTAATTTATCATAAGCACCGTTGCGCGCCACCAGTCTGTGTTAGTACTTCTTGCTTCACTGCTGTCTCTCTGTTTGGCTGCCTCTTGTCCGTTACCGGTTTTGTCCCGAGATTTCCACAGTTACATCCGCCAAACGAATATAGTTTATCCACTGGGACTGGCCGACCCCTCCTCAATAGCCAGCTGATATAAACGCTTGATCCTTTCTCCGGGAGATGAAAAACCCACACATCGCTCCAAATGGAGCTCTTTCCGCCATTCTGGAGACGCTACCTTTACGGGATCTAGACAAATGTGTTTAGCTCGCCACATACTCACAGTAGAACAATTTACTCACCTGGTATAATATATTTACATGGATCCCCTGTTCCACAACCGAAGACAAACAATTCTGGCGTGACTACCTTCATTGTCTCAAACATTCCGAATCTCCAGTCACCTGAAGCTTTTCTGACGTCATTTCACGGACAGCGTCGCGCTCGTATAAGTGGCTTTTCCGATGGCCTTCCATGGCGTTTTTACTTGACCACGGGGACAATCACACTTACATTTGAAGGAATTCCGAATCCACTTTGCGGAGAAGGGCATTTTTGCCTGCTATGGACATATCCAGCCACAAGAAACAACTGCACTCACCATCCCCATGACATGTCCAGCGCGGATGGCTGGACACGGTTTGCGAGCCGGACAGGAATATAATTGAAAAAGCCGGCCTCTATTAGCAATGTGTTTACCCACCGGCATCATTATCATTCGACTCTGCGACCCTTTTACATCACTGACCGGCTTCAACGACTACTACCGGATCATTACTAAGCCATTCGGCCAACCAAGGAAGAATTCTGGCTGTCAACCGACTGCGAATAATAGAGTGCAAACTCGGTCTTTACGATGCATAGTTGACTAACGTTACTGTTCTACGGAGGCTACGGCAGTGTTCCAGGACGTTGTGGGTTTTTGCCTGGCAAGCGTTCTCCATACAAAATGCCACAGATATCCGCTTAACAACACTACAACGTGGCGGATGTGACTCGCCACAAAATATAGTCACTGCTAAGCATTTCAGACTGCCGCAGTCCTTAGCCTTCTACATCCAACCTGTGCAGTTGACTTGACTACGAAGAATGCTTTGATAGAACACAGATCATCCCGACCTCGTAATGGTCATTGATTGCTCCTGTGCTCATGGATTACTACATGGCGAAATTGCCCCAACTTGTATCTTGACGCAACAGTTATGACTGATTTTTGCGCCCCACAACGCCATTATGTTCCTTGGTCTGACTATTACCTGACAATATTCTCACTCGTATGGACTACATCTTTTCGTTTATTCTTTTCATTAAAACGAAATGTTTTAACGTTCCAAAGAAGCTATGCTTGTATGCGTATTTGACCCTGCCGTTGCAGCTGTCTCGTTTTACCGAGAATATACCATTTATTAAGTTATTTATCTGTTCTAGGTCTTAAATTAGACATCTCTTTTCAGCTGCAGCGAATCATTGTAGGTAGTGTGCTTCTTTGCGGTAGAAGCCCCTCCTTACCTCTCTAACGTTAATTCTCGGATTTTTTTTACATCGGATACCTTCGCCCGTTTGTCAACTTATCCTGTCACTGTAGGTATCCAGTAGCACTTAGGTTGCATCCGCGGGCCGTTGCTCGCCACCGATACTCGCCCTCCCCCAGTGCCCTTACTAGTTTCTCGTCTTATCTACGTCCCCAGTTTTCAGCTGCGACGAGTCCATGTAGGTAGCATGCATCATTCCGCTAGGATACACACCTTAGCTCCAACGTTTATTCTTTTGGACTGTTTGCATCCCATACCTTTGCTGGTTTGTTGAAATATTCTGTCACTGTAGGTATTCACTAGTAATTAGAATGCTTAATCCGAATGCCGTAGCTGGTCACAAAACTCTCTCCTAGCGCCATTATCTGTCGTTCGTCTTGTCTTATTCATCTTTCCTGCGGCAAGTCGTTGTAGGCTCCATACTTCACTGCATATATCCGGAGCTTGCAAAGAGCCACTCTTTTATTCCCCAAACTTTTACTTTGGGACTGTCTGCTACATACATTTTCTGTTTGTTGACTTATTCTGGGACATCGTAGGTATATTGGTAACTAGAAGGCTTCAACCAAACGCCATTGCTGATTACTGACACTCACGCACCTAATGCCACTAACTGTCCTTTACCTCTGTTTAGCCTCAGCTAGGTATCCACTAGTAAGTAGGATGTTTAACCCTAAGGCCGTTGCTCGCCACCGATACCCTCTCCTTGCGCCATTATCTGTCGTTCGTCTTGTCTTATTCATCTTTTTGCAGCGATTAGTTGTGTAGCAGTCTGGAGATTCCCCGGTTTGCTTGTGTAAACTTCTAACCAAAATTCTTTAATTGTACACTTAGGCAACCGGTGTGGTTTGTTGAACTGCTTGCTGCGTTCGAATGCTTTACTTGCTCATCGCCATTTTTGCTTGGCGCTCGCTTCGGTTGCAACGCGCGACTGCTCTGTGTGCTGTTTTTGCTCCGTTTCCCTAGCTAGAGCGTCCACGGTGTCGTTCGTTTATAGCTAGCTAACAGGGAATCTTTTGCTGAACCAATAAAAGTTTCCCTGCAACTCGATCCGTCTTCTCTAATCGCTCTCTGGGCTCCCGGAATAGGCAGCCCTCTAAAGTTGTAGGCTTCATATATCTCCGCGCATATCCGAAGCTCGCTAAGATATACTCCCTGTCTCTCCATCATATATTCCCATGGAAAGCCTGTATCACCTGGCTTCGCTGGCTTGTTGAGGCATGCTGTGACCCTGTAGGCATACAATAGTGACCAAGCGTCTTAGTGGAATGGCTACATTTGGTCACTGATAGTCTTTCCTAGTACCATTATCTGTCGTTCGTCTTAAATTCGGCACCTCTCTATGGAAGCAGCATGTTTTTGTAGGCCCCATGCGTCTGTGATTATCCAGAGCTTGCTAAGAGCCGCGCATTGATTTCTCCAACTTATATTATCTTGGACCGACTGCGTCACAGACATTTGCCATCTGCTGAGTTATTTTGGGACGTTGTAAGTATAAGCTAGTAACTAGAAGGCTTCATCCAAATGCTATTGCTGATCAATGATACTCATGCTCCTAGCGCCATTAACTGTTCGTCTTACCTCTGTGCGGTATCAGCTATGCTTTGTAGGCTCCAAGCATCTCCGCGCATGTCCGGAGCTTGCTAATAGCCACCCTTTTGCCCTTCCAAACTTTATTCCATTTGGGAGTCTGTCTCTTGTAGATTTGCTGTTTGTTGAGTATTTCTGGGACACCCTAGGTATACAGAAGTAACTAGAAGGCTTCATAAAATTGCCATTGCTGGCCTGAAGTACTCCCGCTCTTCTAGTGCTATTATCAGTTCTTCGTCCTACATTTGGCACCTATGTTAACAGCAGGTATGCTTCGTAGGCTCCATGCATCTCTGCTTATATCCGGAGTTTTCTAAGAACTACTCTTTTATTCCTTCAACCCTTATTATCTGGGCTGTCAGCGTCACATATATGTGCTGTTTTTGTGTTATTCTATGACACTGTATGTATACACTAGTTACTAGAAGGCTTTATCCAAATGCAATTGCTAGCCACCGATACTTCCTCTCTCCTATTGCCATTAATAATTCTTCGTCTTACCTACATTACCACTTTTCAGCTACGGCGAATTGTTGTAGCTTGCTTGCATCTTTGCGCTAGAAGCCACTCCTTAGCTCTCCAACTTTTATTCTGTTGGCTTGTTTGCATCACACACTTTCGCTGGTTTATTGAATTATGCTGTCACTGTAAGTGTCCACTAATAACTAGAAGGGTTACTCCGAATGCATTTGCTCTCCACTTGGTTTCTCTCTTTTACCCCCATTATCTGTCGTTCCTCTTATCTTCATCACGTTTTTTGTAGCGATGCTTTGTAGTTCCATACATCTTTGCGCATATCCAGGGCTACCAGGAGACACTCCTTGTCTCCTTCCCGTAAGCTTTTAGAATGTCTGTATCACTAACCTTCGCTGGCTTGTTCATGTATTCTGTGACCCTGATGTCATACACTAGTGACCAAACTTCTTAATTGACTGTTTACATCTGGCCAACGAAAGTCTTTCCTAGCGACATTATCTGTCAATACTCTTAACCTCAGCACCTCTGTCTAGCAGCAACTAATGGTCGTATGCTCCATGCATCTCTGCGCATATCCGGAGCTTGCTTGGAGCCACTCTCTATTCACTCCAACCTTTATTCTTTGGGGCTGTCAGCGTCACATGCATTTGATGTTTGTTGAATTATGTTTGGACACTGTAAGTATGCACTAGTAACTAGAACGCTTCATCCAAATGCCATTGCTGGACACTGATACTCTTGCGCTTAGCGCTGGTTTCTGCTCATTTTCTTAACTTTTGCTTCCCTGTTTGGCAACAGCTATTCTTCTTGGACTCCATGCATCTCTGCACATATCCGGGGCTTGCTTTGAGCCACTCTTTTACCTCTTCAACCTTTATTCTCTAGGCGACTCTGTGTCACATATACCTGCTAACTAAATCTGTGACACCTTAGCTATCCACTAATAACTAGAAGGCTTCATCCAAACGTCATCGTTAGCCACCGATTCTCTCTCCTCTAGTGCCATTATCAGTTCTTTGTCTTACCTTCGTTACCTCTTTTCAGCTGCAGCGCGTTATTGTATGTACCAAGCATCGTTGCGTTAGGAGCCACTCCCTATCTCACCTATATTCACAACCTTGAATTGTTTGCAGCACATACCCTCGCTGGTTTGTGAACTTGTTCGTTGTCATTTTTGATATCCAATAGTACTTGAATGGCTTAATCCGAATGCCTTTGCTCGCCACTGACACACTTTCTCAGCGCCTTTCTCTGTCGCTCTTCTTATCTTCCTCACCTTTCCGCAGCGCTTCGTCTTAGGCTCCATGCAACTCTGTGCATATCTGGAGCTCGCTAGGATACACTCATGTGCTCTTTATCATATATTCTTTTGGAATGTCTGTATCACTTACCTTTGCTAGATCTTTGATGTATTCCTGGACACTGCAGGTATCCACTATCGACCAAACATTTTAATGAAATGGCTACATCTGGAAACTGATAGTCTCCTCTAGCGCCAATATCTGTCCATCGTCTTAGCTCAAAACTTCTGTTTAGCAGCAGCTATTGGTC
Organism: Dicrocoelium dendriticum; assembly: GCA_944474145.2. Taxonomy (NCBI): domain Eukaryota; kingdom Metazoa; phylum Platyhelminthes; class Trematoda; order Plagiorchiida; family Dicrocoeliidae; genus Dicrocoelium; species Dicrocoelium dendriticum. The sequence goes on along the minus strand of OX104064.1, from coordinate 102,613,396 downwards.
GTGGGCTCCATGCAGATCTGCGCATGCCTATGGCATGTTAGCAGCCACTCCTTATCTCCATAGCTTTTACTCGCTTAGAATGTCTGCAGCCAATCTTTCCGCTGCCTTACCACCAATTGACCTTTGGATCTCTCTCGTGGCAAACTATTTATTTTTTACTTTCTTGGTCTGCGCTCCTTGTCGTATTAGGCTGGCTACATGCTGTTGCTTTACCATTCAATCACCACCAGTCTTCTAAGTTTCTTTCCTACTCCCCACCCAATTTTTGCCTCATACTAAATTAATACTTCGTGGATTACTAACTGGTACAACCTGATTGTCTCTACGTAGACATTAGCAATCTACCAATAAGGCTGTTGCTTCTTTAGGATCTTCAAAATGCATTTTCAGCATAATCATTTTTGCACACTTTACATGTTTTTTTCTCCAGTATAAATGTTATACCATACGATTTTAACAGGGTTTAATCAGACGCCTGTTCTTGCGGTCTTATCTCGGTTGTCCCTCACTTTCCCTTTTCTCCGAGGTCCGGCACTTCTTGGAGATCTGCCATTGGACTGAGGAACAGATATTGCCCGAGACGTACGTAATAACCGACAAGGACCTACATGTAGCATGGCTGTATACCAGAGCGACTCAACAGCACTCACCAACACAACCGTTGTCTAGTATGGAGGGCTGCACACGTCTTCACACTCCCGAAGAGAATACATCTGAAATATCCAGGCAGCAGAAAGTGCGAAACTTTGCTCACTTGGACACTCAACAAGACGACTCTTGGTGACGTTCTCATCCTCAAGCGGCTCAAAATATTATGGCGGCGTTGAGCAAGCTATCTGTCCAGCCAGCAGAGGAACTTGGAAGTCATTTGACTGCGAATGACTGAATATGAAAGCGGTCGTCAAGCGGCCTTGGCAGATTTACATTAGTGTCCAAATTTCTTAACGGCAGTGTTGCAAGATTTTTGTAGGTTTTTGACCTGGCAAGCGTTCTCCCTATAAAAGGCCACAAAGGTCTGTTTAACAACACTGTGAGGTGGCGGATGTGACTTGCCACTGAATAAAGTCAATCCCCAAAACTAAATACTGCCAAGTCGACTAGGGTCATATTGCAATATTTTCCCGACGCGTGCAAGAATATGATGCTCCCCGTCTACAAGTACCGTTTTACTGCGTTTATGGTGCTTTGGTCGTCTGCAGTATGCATGCTTGAACCCGAAGTAGCGTTGTAAAACACAACTGCCTGTAAAGCTTGATCATGCCTTATGTGCCAATAAATTTGAGAATAAACTATGTATTTAGTTATAACTAATGAGTCCGAAAAATCGGCGAAAACGAAGTTCATTGCGAAGCAGTTGTCCAATACATCTGCCCAAATTTGCGAGCTATGAGAGATTTGTCAGCCAAGGTAACCACTTCCAAAACCCGTGTTGTGCTTTGGGTAGCAGATTTATCTTCCAGATGACCACCAAATAAACCTCACCTTAACTTCTCCAGTAGTTTAACTTCAACCCACCAGATAAGCTGTCCTGTAGTTAGCAGGCTGACTTCCGTCATCCTAAATGAATATGCCTTCTTCCATCCGTAAGGTAATGCACAGCTGGAAAGCGATTACTTAACACGATTGCGAGCGGTTAGCTTAGTTCCGCCAACGTATGTGACAGTTTTGGGTAAATAAATAAATAAATGAACTTTTTTCTTCACAACCTGAAACCTACCTTCACCGGTATGCTCATGTTAACATAACAAGTTGTAGACATAAATGTTCAAAAATCCATGTTTAATAAAACAGTTACCATAGACTTATGGGTATATATGCATGTATATGTTATGTATGTAACTGTGTAGCTTGTGCATGTAAATATGTTGCCGTTTATTTATTGTTTGTTTTCGTCGGGAATGTGCGATGAATCGAATGGTATCCGTGGGTCGTATAGCGTTTTTCCGGCTATAAGACCCAGTTGACTTCGAAGAAAATCAGCCCTAGTAGCAGTCCATGGATCTCCATCTTACAATGGGCTGTAACATCTCGTTCACCTTCCCGTAGTTTTCGCCTCTTTATCTACTGGATACATGAGTGTACAATGACTCCGGTGCCCTTAATCATAAAACTGAAACCTATAAGAGCATGGCGCTCCCCCGATGTACATAGAACAACTAGTAAAAAGCGCAGGCAAGATGCAGACTTGTAAACCTGCAAGTTACCGAGTGTGGTGTATTTGCACACTGTCAAGCCGGGAAAGCCGGGTGAAATTAGTTCTGTAGCGCATATTCTAAACGGTTAAAGTATAAACAGCACACGCGATTTTAGTAGAACAGCTCATGAATCAATGGTACTCCTACATTTATCCTGGGGTCAGTATTGGCGGCTCCGAGTGGCGGCGTATTTGCCAAGCCTACCGTGGAAGTCGACGCTTTCTCCTTACCTTCCAGTTTATAGACTCAAGTGTTGCAGATGACACTATATGTGATGAGGCAGCAATGGTAGAAATTAGAGAAATAGGGACTCGGCACACGACGGACCGCTTACGTTTGGGCTGGGGTTTGCCGTAATTTTAGCCTTCATCCGCAGCCGTTTGATAATGACAGTAGTTCGCTGCCGTCTATCCTTAACAACAAAGTCAAACACTAGCCAACTGGTGTACTGACAGTCGATGGTAAACAAACAGATGCCGGGTTTGCCAAATTGCAGTATCATTCACTGTCTCCTGAGGGAGAAGATTTGAGGGTTGTAAGCACTTCAAAACCGATCAGTTGTCCGTCTAGCAAACACCCATGGGACGTCGGACTTTCTAGCCAAACCGGACTGCACGTTACAAGTGTGATGACCTCAGACTTGCGGGCTTAGTAGTCACACACACTGTAGAGAAAGCTCTGGCTACTATCTAAAGGACATAAGGCTTGGGATCCAAGCCAGTACAGGATGCAAGAAACAAACTGCTTCAGATTTCGAATCGCGTGCCCCCGGGTGGAACTGCAACTGTTTTGAGCCACCTTGATTTGCCACCCATATCCACTGGTTTGTTGGAAAGATGGCCCTGTGTGTATACGGCGGAAGAGACAAAAAACTGACTTATCTCATGCGTGCTCGGTAATATATTATTTATTTATGTTTCTTAATAGGAAACTTTTTCAGTAGGTGAAGTGAAGGTAAGAGATAAGCAACAAACATTTGAACCGGTTTACAGTGACCAACCATGCAATCAAACAGAGCGCCAGTATGAAAGGCCACGTGTCAAACGTGGGTTTACCACTGTGCCCAGCAAATCGTACTAAGCATCACGAAGCCGACGTAAGCTCCAGGGGTGTGACACCATATTACTTGAGAAAGAGAAAACCCCGAGTCCAGGAAAACACAAACTTTCGTTAAGAAATTCAGCCGCGACGTTAAAACCGCAAGGTGCATGCATGCCTGCATAAACAGTTTATTCTCAAATTGTTCGAAGCACACCAAATCAGGCTGCTCAAACGTTACAGGCAATTAATTTGTGCAACAGACACTTTACTATGCAGGTAAGCGGCGGTAAACCGAAAGTTGTACAGGCTGCGCAAATTGTAGAAATAAGCATGAGGAATAAAGTCGTCAAGGCTCTACGATACTTTGGGTTAACGTATGCCTAGTGCAAATTGTCATGGAACTATAATTGTAGTGCAAACGGTGGACGTAGACAGCGCGTATAATAAGTGTTGTACGTGACAAGAAAATATTGAATTATGACTCTAGTCGACTTGCCAGTAGAAAGTTTTAGGCCGTGACTTTATTCAATGGCTAGCCACACTCGCCACGTTGCAGTGTTGTTAGACGGACATTTGTAACTCTTTATTGGGCGAGCGCTTGCTAGGCAAAACCCACCACGTCCTGAAACACTGAGGATAATGCATTTGTTCACTAATGTAAAACTGGCAAAGCGGTTTACCGACTGAGTTCACACTCATTTATTCCCGGTCGAATGAATACCAATTTCCTCCGTTAATTGCTCAGAGCTACTTCAGGATCGCCATAATCGCTGAGGCCAATCAAGGATTGGAGAGTCACAAAGCGTCTTTTTGTTGACGGGTCCAGGTGAGCAAAATATCAGTTTGTTGTGTCTAAATTTTCAGGGTACGTAAAGTTTTTGGGAGTGTAAGGACATCGTGTCCAACTATCACCAATTGACAGTGGTTGTAATAGTGCGTGCAGTTGATGCCATTTGGTGTACAGCCACCTTCTTTGTAGGACCTCTTGGGTTGTTAAGTCCTGTCCCGGGTAAAATCTCTGTTTCCCAGTCAGTACCCAGATGCCCAAACAGTTCCGGACCTCGGAGAAAAAGGAAAGTTAGTGACAACCATGACCTCAAAGAATAGGCGGGGAAACAAGCATTGTTAAACTCTTGTCTTATAACTATAGAGTGGAGACAAAATGGTGTTCAATGTGCAACGATGTTTATGCGGAAAGTGTCCTTTGAACTTTCTATGAAAAGCAATGGCCGTTAGGTAGATTGCTACAATGTATAGCGCTTTGCGCTAGTAAGCAAACTACACAGTAATGGTTTACTACGACGCAAATATAGCGTGGAAAGCGAGAAAGTAGAGTTCGAAGACCGGCGGCGATTGTATGGTGTATGAACGGCCGGTATTTAGCTGTTTATTTATTCACGACTATGCGGGGCAAGCCAATGCATGCATTATCAGGTAGACACCATTGTACAGACATTTTATGGCAATTGGAACAGCGGCAGTAGAAAGTGTTCATACGTTCATATTTAAAACTCTACAACGGTAGAAACGTGAAACAATAATTGAGCTGCCGTGAGATCGGAACCGCTCTGTTTGGGCATAATCGGTCTACCATATACTGAAGTCATACCTCGGCTTATACTAGATTAAGAATCCTGTGTGATCCATTAAGGGATAACTGAAGAGCACGATCGAAAGAGGTATGACAACAAACTGAGTTCGCACTTACGTAACGCAAAGCTCAACGGTGATATCATAGAAATTAAAGAGAAGGTAGTATATGCGTGAACTCGTAGTAAGCCGAGACGACAGTATATGCGGATGTAAAATTTCCATGGTAACGAACGTGTCTCAAAGAGTGACGCTAGTTGACCTGCCAGTGTGAAGGTCGGGCTGTGAGTTTAATCGGTGGCGAGTCACCTTTGCGACGTTGCATTGTTAAACGGACGTTGGTGGCATTTTTAAGGAGAACGCTTGACAGGCAAAACCCCACGACGTTCTGCAACACTGCCGCCGAACCATTGAATGGCAAGTTGTAATTGGCTACGCTTCTTGTTAAACGTCTATTCGCTCGGTTATTCGCAGTCAAGTTGAGTCTCATTTTTCCGTTTGCTGATGCATTAAGCGAGCGCCTATGGCGTTCCTAGCTCCTGCCCTGTTTTGAAAAGATGGATGTACCTGATTGGTAGGTCACGAATTAAACATTATTTGAATATGATGTATTGATCGTCTGCAGAACCACCTGAAGTCTTCAAAGGATACACAATTAGATATTTTGAAGTCCTGAAGGATAGGACGCGGTTTCAAAAAGCAGATCAGAGATCCTCCCGGGGTAAGTTGGAAAATTGATTGGCAAGGTAGGCAACCACGTCCGATTGAACGGTCAAATCGGAGTGAAGAGCTCAGGATGATCAATTGTTCTGGCCTTGTATTAGCAGGTGCATGTGTCATCCGAAGTCAAAAGCAGGGCTCCAAGCAAGAAGTATGTGAAAGAGATAGTGTTGGGCGAACTTAACCCATTTGTCTAAGTCTTTGAAAAATTGTATCTGTGCAAACTATCTAATAACTTGTCCGGTTACTAGGTTGCAAAGGCGTCTTATAATCTTCCATTCAAATCCTGGTAAAGGAACTTTGTGCTTCTTATTATATTCTTGTCGCCACGATGGATAACTCCTTGAGTGCTCGTCGCCGTACCTGTGAAACTCTCGGGAAAACATGCAACGAACATTCAGCCAACCAGACAGACAAAGGTACTAAGACAATAATGGTATGGCCGATTGAGCTGAGAAAACCAGTGGGAGCTAAACTCCTATATGCAAGTGTCGAAACTGTTGCTGTAAGACGGAAACAGAACACCTACGAATTAGTGGTTATGTGGCGTCTGGGCTGACTAGTTGAGAGTGAATTGCTAGCTAAAAGGGAACTGATAACGATCAGTTAAAGGTAAGCAAACTTGTGGAACAAACATACTTTAAGGTTGCTGAGGACGTCACAACCTATGATACATAAGCGTAGGATCACGCAGATAAACGAGTCATTCTAGGGCTAAGGCTATGGTACTAAGTTATGCTAATCCAGGAAAAACCAGTGAGTATGTTCGACTCACGCATGAACAAGTGACGCAGACATAGCAGCGAGTAAGTGATAAAGAAAACCTAGAAATGTGCGGCTAATGGGCGTCTGTGTGCTGACCAGGTACGAGGATTATTGTACTAAAAAACTAAGGAAGCTTAATTGACGGAAGGGCAGTGAGTGGGCGGAATACAAGCATACTTCAAGGTTTCTGAGGATATCAGAGCATGAAGAATAAGCAGAGCAGCGCGCAGAAATTCAAGTCATGCTAAGGTGTTAAGGTAATAATATCAAGCTGGATAGCGCCAGGGAATGCTAGTCGGTCGCTTGCTGGTAAGAACTCGAAGACATTGCAACGAATAAGTGATAAATGAACATCTAGAAATGTGTGGCTTAATAGGGGCCGTGAACTGACCACATTACTTATGTATGTTTGACAGAAGAAAGTTAAGAAATGTTTCATGATGGAGGAACGGCGAACCGGGAGGAGCGCAAGCATACAACTAATAAATAAATCAATAAAGGGTATACTCCCGATAAAACGAGGCATACCTGTGAAGGCGCCATCAAACATGCGTACAAGCTTAGCTGCTATGAAACAGTAAAGCATGTCGTTTTACTGAACGATATAACCGCAATGTTGTGGTTCAGACGAGTGAGCATTTAGTCAGGTAATGGACCGAGCAAGGGACATGATGACTTTGGGGCGCGTAAAGCCAGTCATGACTGTTGTGTCAATGTACCAGTTGGGCGTAGTTTCGCCATATAGTAATCCATGAGCACAGGAGCCAAAACAAGATTTCGGTGCAATCGATGTCCATTAAATTGGGAATGTTCTGTGCTCTACCAAAGCATCCTCCGTAGTAAACTCAGTTGCACAAGTTGTATGTAGAAATTTGATGACCGCGTCAGGGTGAAATGTTCAGCTATGACTTTATTCAGTGTCGGGTAACATCCGCCATGTTGCAGTGATGTTAAGCGGGCATTTGTGTTGTTTTAGACGGGGAACGCTTGGCAGACGAAAGCCTACCACTTTTGTAAACAATTCAGAGCCTAAGAAGCTAAGGAGTAGCAAAACTCAGATAATCAGCTTATGCTATGTTGATAAGGGAATATTAATAATGTTGTCTTAGCTGGGAGAAACCAGTGAGGGAGCTGGACTACAATGCAAGTAGATGTCACAAGGGATTACGGGTAGCTGGACACCTAGCAAGGAGCGGTTGTGCGCTGACCTACTGCGATAAGGAAAGTTGCCAGAAGAGAGCTGAGAAGAGTTTGTATGAAAAAGGACAGCAAACAAGAAGAATGCAAGCAAACATTAAGTTTACTGAATGCGGCATCATACAAGGCAGAAGCATGGCGGCGAGCGGGTACACAACTCATGCTAGGGTGCTAAATATAACTAATGTGGTTAAAGCCAGGTAAAAGTAAACCGAGAGTTGGGACACTTGCAAGTGGTATAGCCGACGCTATAAGTAGTGTGATGTAGAAGAACGTCTAGAGTAGAAAAGCTAAGGAGCGGCTACGCGCTGACCTGATGAGTTAAGAATGAGTGCCAGAAGAAAGCTAACAAAGGATTCATGATGAAATGACAGCGAAAAGGCAGAGTGCATGCATACATTAAGTTGATTGAGGACGTCGCAGCATATGGGGCAGAGGCCCAGAGGCGCGCAGATACTGAATTCATGTAAGGTTGCTAAGGGAAGGTAGGAAGGTAGACTGAGCCGGAAAATTCCAGTGAACTATCTGGGCTCCTACATGAGCAGGTGTCACAGAGGTTTAGGCGAGCAACGATTAAATAAACCTTTAAAAAAAGAGACTAAGGAGCGGATGTGCGCAGACCACGAGTTATGTTTGCTAGACAGAAGCGAGCTAAGAAATATTTCTTGACGAAAGGACAGCAAACGAAAGCAGCGCAATCGTACCGTAAGGTTGCTAAATAGTTCAGACCATAAGAGGCGAAGTCGCAAAGATGCGCAGCTAATCGAGACATGCTAGAGTGCTAAGTAAATGTTACTAAGGTAGCCTGAACCGAGAAAAGCCAGTAAGAGAGCTGGACTACGGTATAAGTAGGCGTCATAGGTGTTGCAACGAGTAATGGATAAGTGAACGTCTAGAAAGGATAAGCTAAAGAGCGGTTGTGCGTAGACTATATATGTTATGTTTGCTCGACAGTAGAGAGCTAAGAAATGTTCCACGATGGAAGAACAGAAATCTGGAGGAGCGCAAGCATGCAATAAAGTTGTTAAATTAGTAAGAGCGTAAGAGGCTAAGACCCAGCAACGTGCTGATAATAAAATCATGTTGGGTGCTACGGGAATAATACAAAGATAGCCTGATCCGGGAAAAGCCAGTGAGAGAGCTGGACTACAATTGAATTTGGTGTCACAAATGACTAAGGGATATCTGTGCCTCTAGCTAGGAGCAGCTGTGCGCTTACCTGAGGTAAGGGAGGTCGCCAGAAGAGAGCTAAATTGGTTGTATAAAGAAAGAACAACAAAAAAGAAGAATGCAAGCTAAGTTAGACTGAGCCTGGATAAGCCAGCGAGAAAAGTGGACTACGATATATGTAGGTGTCAAAGAGGTTGCAAGCAGTAAGCGATAAATGACCGTATAAAGAGGGAGACTAAGGAGTGGTTGTGCGCAGACCTGATGAGATAGGAATGATTGCCAGAAAAGAGTCCAAAATGCTAGAAAACAGCCTCACAATGGGCGGAGCCCAAGCATACATTAAGATGGTCAAAATGTCAGAGCATAAGAGGTTAAAGCGCGACGGCGCGCAGATACTTAACTCGTTCTAAGGTGCCAATGGAATAGTGCTAAGGTAAACTGAGCCATGAAAAGCCTGTGAGAGAGCTGGACTCATACATGGGCAGGTGTCATGAGCGTTGCTGGGAGTAATGAATAACTGAATGTCTAATAGGAGAGACTAAGGATTGACGATGCGCACACTTGCTAAGATAAAAATGATTGCCAGAAGACAGGTAACAATGTTAAATGAAAGGACAACCAACAGGCAGAGCCTAAGCATATATTAAGGGGATTAAATATTGCACAGAGACTAGCACTTTCGCAAAATGTTAAAATGTATAGTCAGGATAAGGAAAATGACAAACCAGCTGTTATGGGATGCAGGTATGGTAGAGCATGGTCTCCGGTGCCTGCTGGCAGCCATACGGTGAGATGCGGAGATCCGAGGGGAGAAGATTTGTAACGACGCGTTGCGAAAATGCATTATTTTGCCTCTTGGTTGAATGAGATCTAATAGAATAGACGTTTATATGTGGTCAGTTTCCTTTTCCCACAGTTCGTCTTCAGTTGTTAATGCTTAAAAGATTAGAAACGTGACTGACTGCGCAGTATCTATTCAGTGATGAACGGAATTGGACCGCATTACCGGTTGCCCGTACGGTGTGTGGAAGCATAATCCACACATAAGCTTATCTGTAGAGATAGAATTTTGCACGCGTACTACTGCGAACTATCGTTGGGCTAACGGATTGTGGTGGATTACGGTGAGGATACGAAATGTTACCCGATGATAGGAGGGGCGTCATTTAGCCCGCAATGGGATTACTGCTGAGCAGATGCAGGAAGACGAGGTTAGTCTTCAGTCCGCGCTACCATAAAGGCTCTATTGCGAGTTTGAGGCACCGACCAGGATAATAGGGTGTAGGGTGGCTCAGAAGACGTTTGGTAAACGATCGTTGCACCCATTCAATGGCAACTCTGTCAGTTTCTGGAGTTGGTAAACACAATGGAACAGTATTCTAGCATAGGTCGGGCGCAGGTTTTATTTGGGTCAAGCATAGAGCCTTGCAGTGCCCTGGATTTGAAAATGTAGCTTATGAGGAAGCGTGCTTTTTATGAGCAATATCTCACTTGTTCTGCAAAGTTTAAAGAACTGGAGTTGTGTACACCCAGGTCTCGAAATGTGAGGTTATTAGCAAGCGGTGTACCTTGAAGCGCTAACACCTTAGACGGACCGATTCAGCGGCTTGTTCCTCTCTCCCTTTTCTCTGAGGTCGTGAACATCGGAGAGCTTCAGGATTGAACTGAGGAACTGCCTCCGTCTGGGATGGGACTAAATAAACAACAAGCACTTACCTGGACCATGGCCTCACTTCCACTCTAACTATTTGCACCCAACCACCGATGTCCAGTGAGGGTAGCTGGACAAGAATTCTTCGCTCCCCGGCAAATATACATAATCAGAGATGAATTCATGTGGTTCTGCGAAGGATCAACACATTACATTCAATAAGAATGTTTAGTACCCGACCTACCAACGGACAGGACCCAGGAACGCAATAGGCAACCAGTTATTGCATCAACCAGCGGAAAAAATGGGACGCAACCTGACTGCGAATAACCGAGCAAACAGACTTTTAACAAGAAACATAGCCAGTGACAATTTGCCATTCAATGGATTGGTGGCAGTGTTCCAGGACGTGGTGGGCTTTCGCCTGGCAAGCGTTCTCCCTACAAAAAGCCACAAATGGCCGTTTAACAACACTGCAACGTGGCGTATGTGACTCGCCACCGAATAAAGTCACAGCCCTTAACTTTACACTGGCAGGTCAACTAGCGTCACAATTCTACATAGGATCGTTACACTGGGACTTCTACATCTGTATATACTGTTGTCGTTTTACATCCTACCATACGTTGCCCTTTTCCTTCCTTGTGTGCGGGCTCTTCCATTACCTTTCAGTGGATCATTCAGGTTTCTCAATCTCTTATTAGCTGAGGTCCCGTATCTCATGACAGCCAACTTATTGTTTCGCATTTTCAACATTGTACAGTTCCAATCATGGATATATGAACAATTTTCTGCGTTACTGTTACAATTGCATTATAATGTTTGTACCGTTGTACATATTTGATCATGCCTCCATGAGCGTGCCTCGCATAGTAGAGAATAAAATATTTATTTATTTATTTATTTATTTATTTATGAGAAGACGTTGCATTTCGCCGGTAGGAAGGTAAGCTTCCAAGTGTTAAACCATACATCCAGAGTCCTTAGATTACTTTGCATCTGGGAAAGACCGGCTTGCGTGTATAATGAATGAATGGAGAACACGATTTTAATGTCATCGGTAAACAGCTAGGACTTGCCATATTGTAGTACCTGGAAAGCGTCATTGATATATTGCAAGAATAGCGGTACGCCTAGCACACTACCCAGAAAAACACCACTTGTGACCGGTTTGGGGAGTGACAGAGACTCGCCCAGTTTTACTGATTGCATGCGAGATGAGAGCTAGGATTGGAACCATAAGCGCAGTCAGTCTGAGACTCCGTATAATTCAAGCTTTGCTAATAGTTCCACTTGCGGTATTCGGTCAAAAGCTTATCTCATGTCAAGGTAGGTTATGACCGGTGCTTTTGTAGCATCAATCTGTGCAGGCACATGGTTGAGAAACGCAAAATGGCAATTCTGACAAGTTTTAGAGAGTAAAAGCTATGTTAGTTTCTATTGCTTACGTTGCGACTAAGTAGAAAGCTCAGCAAGTTTTCCTGAACTATTGTTTCCAGCTCCGTTGAGGCAATAGGTGTGTGGCTGATGGAGCGGTAGTTGTCTATGTTTTGACGGCTACCTTGTTTATGTCTGGGGATAACTATGGAATGCTTCCACTTGGTTGGATACACGCCTTATTTCATTGAGTGTAAATACGTTAAGAAGTAGAACAGAAATGTCCTGGCCACCGAGTATTAGCAGTGCAGAGGGGAGACCATCAGAGCCAGGGTGTATGGACAGCTTGAGTGATCTAATTACTCAAGTTACGAAACGTAGATCGAAGGTAATTACGCCTAACGGGTCTTGAGCACTGCAGTTGCAAAGAGCAACCTGATGTGAATAGAGGAATCGCGGAAGTGGTTATTTAGGAACTTAGATATTTCCTTTACATCGTTAAGTACGGACTCATCGGAGAGCCTCAGAGTGGTGATGGACGTTGCTGTATGATTGTTTCTATATTTCAGTAGCTGAGTGAGAGACTAGATTTTTTGTTAAGAAACTGGTGACACTTGCGTACCCACCTTGGATAGATCGTACAGGTAACCCTGCTCAGAAAACGCTCTTTGTGCTGCCAAACTTACCGGGCGACTTCATCAAGCAACACCTACGGCAACTAGCAATCGGTTATAAATAAGTGTTGGCTACATATCAGGACTGCTCGTCTTCAGTACAAGAAAGGTTTGGCGGCCGCAGCGCAGCAAATCCAAAGAACATGCCTGTTTGCAGTATCGCACGACAGATGCGCCTTAACTTCTGTATGGAAGGAGGCAATAGGTTGTCCCATTTTTAAGGGCGTTGACAGCCCAGTGCCTGCGAACCATCGTACTGTCAGCTTGACAAGTGTAGCAGTTAAGTTGTTTGAAATACTGATCAGATATTCGGTGGATAACGCTAGGTACGCGCTTTTCGTTGACTTCACCAAAATGTTTGATACCGTCCCACATCACGGACCCAAATTAAGGCTGAGATCGTACGGGATATCTGGCGCCCAGCAATCGATTCGATGCCGGTGCTTAGTATTATGGTACTATGTTTCATCCTTTAGCATAATTTACTGAAAGTTGCTTATTAAACCTACTGCTCCCAAAGTGTATAACTCTTTTCTTCGCAACCACCTCTATTGACTTATCGCCAGTACAGCATACAAATTTGTGTTTTTCTTCTTTAACGATCGGGAAGTGACGGAACTGAGCAGATACTTTCCTTCTTATCTCTGTACTCTAATGATAAAATTCTCCTTCCCCACCGAAATATTTGCTACGACGGCAGTGAGGCATCCACACAATGAAAGTTACGGAGCTGACAAAGTGTCTCCGTTCTGCTGTCTACATTCCAATGTGTCCAATGAATGAAATAGAAACTGATTTTCGGACGGCAGCTGCTACACTTATAACGGCGGGAATGAAGTTATTGTGATACAACGGAAAATGATATCAAAGTTTGGAATTATAGCGCGTTCCAACTTATTTTCCGCAATCATGCAATATTTCGTTCCGATGAGGTTTTCGATCCGACATGCATATAGCAGGCATGTACACTACATTTACAGGTAGCTCGAGGTATTCGGATCACGACGACAGTTCATTTTCTAAGTGTTAGTGCAATTACTCCTTGAGTTCAATCAGTGCTAGGGAGCAGAAGAGAGGCCTAGTGACAGCTTCTTCATCTCGTCGTGAATCAGTAGATACTCTTTCCGTACCGCTGGTTGATTACCTTCATCATTTGCCATTTCACTGTTACCTGTCACCCTCTGGTACCCTTCTATGTAGCATACATAATACGGACACAGACATTTCCAGAATATCTATCAGTATATTCTTCTCCATAAGAAACGGCTCCTACCGGTATGCTTCACTGAGGGGACAGTCATGTTGACTGTCAGTAAGCTACTCTCAGCTGCCAGAAAAATAGCAGCATGTTTCTTTGTTTCTAATGAAGAACCAATGAGGGCGCGTGATTTATACCCATCAGATAGTAACGCATCATCCTTCTCATTTATCAACATCACTCCCAAAATACCAACTACATGCGTTTCAGTTTTGCGCCAACGGGTACCGATAGTAACTAGCATATTGGTGCATTCAAACACAGACTTGCAGGATAAACGGACTAGAATGTACGCGTACTTCTGAACAAGTCCGTGTAGCCAATAGCATAGCTTCGCCACCTTGAAACCACACTCTGTGCTGGTCCACACGTGGCCAGCCGTCGTATGCGCCATTGGCGATCCATGGGATGTTGACAGTGTTGCTGTAGTACAGCAGACAGGCGGAAATAGACGATGTTATAGCAGACGTACGGGCGGTTTTTCAGTCGAATTATACGGGGCGTGCTAGGGATTAACATAGTGCAGTGGTAGCGTACCGGATTGCCAACCTGGCGGTGCGTCTGCTATAGCGTCGTCTACTACCTTGGCCTCTGTGACTACTACGCGGTAACTCCATTTCTTGGCGTGCCATTCTGATCGAGCTTTTTAGCTGCATACTGTGGAAAACGGTGTTTGAAAAAACACTTGTAACAGAATTTGACTATTGTCAAATTTCCTCTGAGCCAAAACATCTTGAATCGAATAAAGTGGTTCTGGTCAAAGCGTTTTTGGCGCATACTGGTAAATTTTCTGGCTTTTCCCATTTTAATCGCGTTTTGTACTCAGGTTTTACACTTTGATTTAGGTCAGTTAACTATTATATACGTGTTTTAATGCCATTCTGTTTTCCACTATGTCTGTTTTGCACTGCATCGAGGCTGTTGTTCCTGGTGGCTTGGATCAGTGGTCATCCCACTTTGTGGCAGTTCAAGCTGCAGTATACAAGTAACTGACGATTCCGGTGGTATGCAGTGCGATGTCTGTAACCGATGGTACCACCAGCTTTGTACGGACCTAAATACCGAGCAGTACACAGCGCTGGTCTCCCTCGAAATGTTGCTTATCAGTTGTGCCAATTGTTACAGCCGCCGGTAAGGCCGCGTGGCCTTTCGTACGAGAGACGAATCTCTTGATACCCGGCTGCGAAATATAGACCGTTCGTTCTCGATGTTCTCAGACCTTCGCCTCAAGGTTGAGCTGCTCATGACAACGCTTCCGGTCTCCAACAACACAGGTTTGACTACTTACACGGGCGATCAACTTGTGGAACCAATCGTGTCGCCCTTCCAGATGGCTACCGACCCCAAAAATGAAGCTGCTTCGGACGTATTATCTAAAGCTACCCTGATCGACGCCAAACTTCTGGTTCAAGGGTCCAATCGAATTTAGAGAAAGAGAGCCAGGAAACCCGTATGCTCTCTGCTCAACAAGAAGTTATAGTGGTCTCGACACCGGAAACAACCCAAGTGTCACTACGTGTCTGACTGTCTGACTGTTGTGCGAAGGTGGAGATTCCAACGCGCACTATTTGTCAGCCGAAGTTGCCGGATATCTCGGTGCTCACAGGGAAGGTATGTTCTAATAGTTTGCTTGACACTGCTCAAAGCGAAAAATCGTCACATGGCCCTCCGCCCGTTATCAAGAAGAAAAAGCAGACCAACTCTGCCATAAAGCCTTTCGGTGAAATCGATGATCCAAAAATATAAACCATCGACGACGGAGCGAAAAACATACGCTGCCGTTGCTACGTCATCGGAGGGGCCAAAGACAGTCCCATCACCAGTGGTGAAGCCACCTGCTTCAAATCCAGGGCACTTCAAGGCTCTATGTTTGATCCAAACAAACGTGCCCCTGGCTTATGCTAGAATACACTTCCATTTTGTTTACCAACTCAAGAAAATGTGACAGTTGCCAGTGAAATGGTCCAAAGATCGTTCACCAAACGTCTTCTGAGCCACTCTACACACAACTATCATGGTCGGTGCATCAAACTCGCAATAGAGCCATTATGGTTAAGCGGACTGAAGCTTAGCCTAGTCTTCCTGCACCTGCTCAGCCGGGATCACCTTGCGGGCTAAATGACGCCCTTCCTATCATCAGGTAACATATCGTATCATCTTCGCAATCGACCACAACCCGTTAGCCCACCGATAGATCGCCGTAGTACGCGTGCAAATTTCTGTCTCTGCAGATACGCGTATGTGTGGACTATTCTTCCACACACTGTACGGGCAACTGATAATGCAGTCCAATTCCGTTCATCACTTAATAGCTACCGCGCAGTCAGTCATGTTTCTACTCCTTTAAGCAGCTTTGACAGACGAACTGTGGGAAAAGGAACGTGACCACATATAAACATCTATTCTATTAGATCTCATTCAACCAAGAGGAAAAAATAACGCTTTTTCGCAACGCGTCTTTACAAATCCTTTCCCCCGGATCTCTGCTTTTCACCGCACGGCTGCCAGCAGGCATCGGAGACCAAGCTCTACCATACCTGCATCTCACAACAGCTGGCTTGTCATTTTCCTTATCCTGACTATACATTTTAACATTTTGCGAAAATGCTAGTCTCTGTGCAATATTTAGCCCCCTTAATATATGCTTAGGCTCTACCTGCTGGTTGTCCTTTCATTTAACGTTGTTAACTCCCTTCTGGCAAGCATTCTTATATTAGCAAGTCTGCGCATCGTCAATCCTTAGTCTCTTCTATTAAAGTTCCGTTATTCATTACTCCCTGCAACGTTTGTGACAGCTTTCCATGTGTGAGTCCAGCCCTCTCACTGGCTTATCATGGCTCAGTCTACCTTAGCACTATTCCCTTGGCACCTTGGAACGAGTTGAGCATCTGCGCGCGGCCGCGCGTTAACCTCTTATGCTCTGACATATTTAGCCATCTTAATGTATGCTTGGGCTCCGCCCATTCTTAGGCTGCCATCTAACATTTTTGACCCTTTCTGGCAATCATTCCTATCTCATCAGGTCTGCGCACAGCTACTCTTTAGTCTCCCTTTTTATACGTTCATTTATCCCTTACCTCTTGCGACGTCTTTGACACCTACTTATATTGTAGTTCACTATTCTCGCTGGCTTTTTCCGGCTCAGTCTATCTTAGCTTGCGTTCTTCTTTTTTGTTGCCCTCTTTATACAACCAATTAAGCTCTCTTCTGGCGACCTTACTTATCTCAAGTAAGCGCACAGCTGCTCCTCGCTAGATGCACAGATAACACTTAGTCCTCTGTGACACCAAATTTAATTGTATTCCAGCTCTCGCATTGGTTTTTCCCAGGTCAGGCTACCTTAGTAATACTCCCTTAGTACCCTAGCATGATTTGATTATCAGCGCGTTGCTCGGTCTTAGCCTCTTACGCTCTTACCAATTTAACAACTTTATTGAATGCTTGCGCTCCACCAGTTTTCTGTCCTTCCATCGTGGAACATTTCTTAGCTCTCTTCTGTCAAGCAAACATAACACATGTGGTCTGCGCACAGCCGATCTTTAGCTTATCTTTCCTAGACGTTCATTTATCCATTACTCGCTGCAACACCCATGACTCCTACTTATGCTGTAGTCCAGCTCTATTACTGGAGTTTCTCGGTTCAGGCTACCTTAGTAACATTTACTTAGCACTTTAGCATGTCTTGATTAGCTGCGCGTCGTTGCGACAGCCTCTTATGCTGTGAACTATTTAGCAACCTTAAGGTAAGCTTGCGCTGCTTTCGTTTGCTGTCCTTTCGTCAAGAAATATTTCTTAGCTCTCTTCTGTCTAGCAAACATAACTCGTGGTCCGCACACAGCCGCTCCTTAATCTCTTTGTTCTAAAGGATTATTTTTCTGTTGTTCGCCTAAACCTCTGTGAAACCTACTCATGTAGAAGCCCAGATAGTTCACTGGCATTTTCAGGTTCAATCTACCTTCGCACTATTCCCTTACCACCCTTACATGAATTCAGTATCTGCGCGCCTCTGGGCTTCTGCCCCATATGTTGCGACGTCCTCAATTAACTTAATGTATGCATACATGCTGCCTTTTTGCTGTCATTTCATCATTAAACCTTTGTTAGATTTCTTCTGGTACTCATTCTTAACTCATCAGGTTAGTGCATAGCCGCTCCTCAGCCTCTCTATTCTAGACGTTCTTTCATCTCTCACTCCTTGTAACGTGGACTATTCCACTTGCAAGGGTCTCAACTCCCGGTCTAGTTTTTCCTGGCTCTATCCCCATTAGTATTATTTAGCACCCTAGCATGAGTTGTGTACCCACTCGCCGCCACGCTTCTGACTTGTAGGATGACGCACTCAGTAAACTTAATGTTTGCTTGCGTTCTTCTTGTTTGCTGTCCTTTATCATGCAAACCTTTCTTAGCTCACTGCTGGCGACTTTCCTTATCGCATAGGTCAGCGCACAGCTGCTACTTGCTAGATGTCGAGCTACCCGTAATCGCCTGTGACATCTGCTTACATTGTAGTCCAGCTTCCTCACTGGCCTCTCCCTGCTAAAGCAACCTTAGCATCATAGCATGATCTGATTATCTGAGCTTTGCTGCATCTTAGCCTCTTAGACTCTGAATTATTTAAAAATTGGTGGGCTTTCGTCTGCCAAGCGTTCTCCATCTAAAACACCAACAATGCGCGCTTAACCACACTGCAACATGGCGGATGTTACCCGACACGGAATAAAGTCACTGCTGAACATTTCACACTGACGCGGTCATCAAACTCCTACATACAACCTGTGCAACCGATTTTACTATGGAGGATGCTTTGATAGAGCACAGCACATGCCTAATTTTAATGGATATCGATTGTACCGAAATCTTGTTTTGGCTCCTGTGCTCATGGATTACTACATGGTGAAGCCGCGCTTAACTTGTACGCTGACACAACAGTTATGACTGACTTTACGTGCCTCTGCGTCATCATGTTCTTTGCTCGGTCCATTACCTGACAAAACGGTCACCCGTCTGAACCACAAAATTTCGGTTATATCTTTCAGTAAAACGACATGCTTTACTGTTTCATAGCGGCTATCCTTGTACGCGTATTTGACGGCGCCTTCACAGGTTTGCCTCGTTTTACCGAGGGTGTACCCTTTATTTCTTTATTTATTAGTTTTATGCTTGCGCTCCTCCCGGTTCGCCGCTCTTCCATCATGAAACCTTTCTTAACTTTCTTCTGTCAAGCATACATAAGTAATGCGGTCAGTGCAGAACCCCTATTTAGCCTCGCATTTCTAGATGTTCATTTATCCCTTATTGGTTATTATGTCTTCGAGCTCTTACCAGCGAGCCACGGGCTAGCATTCCCTGGCGCTATCCAGCTTGGTATTATTACCTTAACGTCCTAGCATGACTTGGTTTCCTGCGCGCTGCTGTGCTTATTCTTCATGCTCTGATATCATTAGAACCCTTGAAGTATGCTTGTATTCCGTTCACTCACTACCCTTCTGTCAATTAAGCTTCCTTAGCTGTTTAGTTTATTAATCCTCGTACCTGGTCAGCAAACAGACGCCCATTATCCCCTCATTTCTAGGTGTTCCTTTATCACTTACTCGATGTTATATCTGCGTCACCTGTTCATGCGCGTGTCCAACATACTCACTGGCTTTTCCTGGATCAGCATAACTTAGTACCATACCCTTGGCCCCTAGAATGACTCGTTTATCTGCGTGACCCTACGCTTATGTATCATATGTTGTGACATCCTCAGCAACCTTAAAGTATATGTTCGTTCCACAAGGTTGCATTCCTTTAACTGATCGTTATCAGTTCCCTTTTATCTAGCAATTCACTCTCGACTAGTCAGCACAGCCGCCACTTAACCACTAATTTGTAGATGTTGTGTTTCCATCTCGCAGCAACTTTTCCAACACTTTCATGTAGGAGTTTAGCTCCCACTGGTTTTCCCAGCTCAGTCGGCCATAGCATTATTGTCTCAGTACCTTCGTCGGTCTGGTTGGCTGACTGTTCGTTGCATGTGTACCCGAGAGTTTCACAGGTACGGCGGCAAGCACTCAAGGAATTATCTATCGTGGCGACAAGAATATAATAAGAAGCACAAAGTTCGTTTATCAGGATTTGCATGGAAGATTATAAGCCGCTTTTACTACTTAGTAACCGGACAAATTATTCGATAGTTTGCACAGATACAATTTTTCTAAGGCTTAAACAAATGGGTTAAGTTTGCCCAACACTATCTCCTTCACATACTTCTTGCTTGGAGCCCTGCTTTTGACTTCGGATGGCACATTCACCTGCTAATACAAGACCAGAACCATTGGTCATCCTGAGCTCTTCACTCCACTTTGACCGTTCAATTGGCCGTGGTTGCCTACCTTACCAATCAGTTTCCCAACTTACCCCGGAAGACCTCTGATCTGCTTTTTGAAACCGCGCCCTATCGTTCAGGACTTCAAAATATTTAATTGTGTATCCTTCGAAGACTTCATGTGGTTCTGCAGACGATCAGCACATCATATTCAAATACTGTTTAATTAGTGACCTACCAATCAGGTACAGCCATCTTTTCAATACAGGGCAGGACCTAGGAACGTAATAGGCACTCGCTTAATGCATCAGCAAACGGAATAATGAGACGCAACTTAACTGAATAACTGAGCGAATAAAAGTTCAACAAGAAGCATAGCCAATTACAACTTGACATTCAATGGTCCGGCGGCAGTGTTTCAGAACATCGTGGGGTTTTGCCTGGCCAGTGATCTCCCTACAAAATGCCACCAACGTCCGTTTAACAATGCAACGTGGCGAAGGTGACTCGCCACCGATTTAACTCAGCCCTACCTTTACACTGGCAGGTCAATTAGCGTCACCCTTGGAGACACGTTCGTTACCATGTAAATTCTACATCTGCATCTACTGTCGTCTCTGCTTACTACGATTTCACACATATACTATCTTCTATATACTTTCTTTGATATCACCGTTGAGATTTGAATTACGTAAGCGCGAACTCAGTTTATTGTCATACCTCTCTTGATTGCGCTCTTTAATTATTCCTTAATATATCATTCAGGATTCTTAATCTAGTATTAGCCGAGGTATGACCTCAATATATGGCAGACCGATTATGCCCAAACAAAGCGGTTCCGATCTCTCGGCAGCTGAATTATTGATTCACGTTTCCACCATTGTAGAGTTTTAAGCATGAACGTATGAACACTTTTCTACTGCCGCTGTTACAATTACCATAAAATGTCTGTACAGTTGCATCAACCTGATAATGCATGCATGGGCTTGCCCCGCATAGTCAAGAATAAATAAACAGCTAAGTACCGGCTGTTCATACACCATACAATCGCCGCCGGTATTCGAACTCTACTTTCTCTCTTTCCACGCTATATTTGCGTCGTAGTAAACCATTACTGTGTGGTTTGCTTACTGGCGCAAAGCGCTATACATTGTAGCAATCTACCTAACGGTCATTGCTTTTCATAGAACGTTCAAATGACACCTTCAACATAAACATCTTTGCACATTTAACATCATTTTGTCTCCACTCTATAGGTTATAAGACAGGACTTTAACCATGCTTGTTTCCACGCCTGTTCTTTGAGGTCTTGGTTGTCACTCACTTTCCTTTTTCTCCGTGGTCCGGAACTGCTTGGAGATCTTGGAATTGACAGAGAAACAGAGATTTTGCCCGGGAGAGAACTTAATAACCCACGAGGTCCTACAAAGAAGGTGGCTGTACACCAAATGGCATCAACTGCACACACTATTACGATTGCTGTCCAGTGGTGATAGTTGGACACGATATCCTTACACTCCCAAAATCTTTACGTACACCGAAAATTTAGACACGACACCCTGACATTTTACACACCTGGACCCTCAACAAGACGAAGCTTTGTGACTCTCCCATCCTTGATTGGCCTCAGCGATTATGACGGTTCTGAAGTAGTTCTGCGCAATTAACAGAGGAAATTGGAACTCATTTGACCGGGAATAACCGAGTGTGAATTCAGTCGGAAAACTGCTTTGCCAGTTTTACATTAGTGAACAAATGCATTTACCTCACGGTTCCAGGACGTGATGGGCTTTTGCCTAGCAAGAGCTCTCCCCATAAAGAGTTACAAATGCCCGTCTAACAACACTGCAACGTGGTGAATGCGGCTGGCCAATGAATAAAGTCACGGCCCAAAACTTCCTACTGGCAAGTCGACTAGAGTCATAATCCAATATTTTCTTGCCACGTACAACACTAAGATACGCGCTGTCTACTTCTACCGTTTTCATTACAATTATAGTTCCATGACAATTTGCACTAGGCATAAGTCAACCCAAAGTACCGTCGTTCCTTGCCGACTTTATTCCTCATGCTTGTTTCTACAATTTGCGCAGCCTGTACAACTTTCGGTTTACCGCCGGTTACCTACATAGCAAAGTGTCAGTTGCACAAACTAACTGCCTTTAACTTTTGAGCGGGCCCGTTTCGGTGTGCTTCGATAAAATCGAGAATAAACTATTTGTGCAGGCATGCATGCACTTTGCGGTTTTAACGTCGCTGCTGATTTTTTTTAGAGGAAGTTCGTGTTTTCTTGGTTTCTGGGTTTTCTCTTTCTCAAGGAATGTGGTGTCACACCCCTGAAGCTTACGTCGGCTTCGTGACGCATAGTACGATTTGCTGCGTACAATGGTAAACCCACATGTAACACATGACCTTTCCTACTGGCGCTCTGTTCGATTGCATGGTTAGTCACCGTAAACTAATTCAAATCTTTGTTGCCTATCTCTTACATTCACTTCACCTACTGAAAAATTTTCCTATTAAGATAAGTAAATAAATAATATATTTCCGAGCACGCACGAGATACATCAGTTTTTGTCGATTCCGCCGTATACACGCAGGGCCACCTTTCAGACAAACCAGTGGATATGGGTGGCAAATCAAGTTGTCTCAAAACAGTTGTAGTTCCACCCGGGGCACGCGATGCGAACTCAGAAGCAGTTGGTTTCTTGTGTCCTGTACTGTTTTGGATCCCAAGCCTTATGCCCTTTATATTGTAGTCAGAGCTTTCTCTACAGTGTGTGTGACCGCTAAGCCCGCAAGTCTGAGGTCATCACACTTGTAACGTGCAGTCCGGTTTCGCCAGAATGTCCGACGTCATATGGGTGTTTGCTAGACGGACAACTGATCGGTTTTGGAGTGCATGCAACCTTCAAATCTTCTCCCTTAGGAGAAAGTGTGGGATCCTGCCAAGCTGGCAAACCAGGCGTCTGTATGTTCACCGTCTACTGTCAGTACACCAGTTGGCTAGTGTTTGCCTTTGTTGTTAGGGATATACGGCAAGTAACTACTGTCATTATCAAACGGCTGCGGATGATTGCTAGAATTATGGCAAACCCCAGCGCAAACGTAATCGGTCCGTCATAAGCCGTCTCCCTATTTCCCCAATTTCTACCATTGCTGCCTCATCACCGATAGTGGCATCTGCAACACTTGAGTCTATAAACTGGAAGGTAAAGGGAAAGCGTCGAATTCCACGGTAGACTTGGCAAATACGCCGCCACGCGGAGACGCGAATACTGACCCCAGGATAAATGTAGGAGTACCATTGATTCATGTGCCGTTCTACCGAAATCGCGCGTGCTGTTTATACTTTAACCGTTTAGAATATACGATACAGAACTAATTCCACCCGGCTTTCTCGGCTTGACACAGTGAAAACACCACACCCGGTAACTTGCAGGTTTACAAGTCTGCATCTTGCCTGCGCTTTTTACGAGTTGTTCTATGCACATTGGAGGAGCGCCATGCTCTTATAAGTTTCACTTTTAAGATTAAGGGCACTGGTGTCAATATACACCCAGGTCTCCCGTAGATAAAAAGGCGAAAACTGTGGGAAGGTGGACGAGATTTAAAGCCTCTTGTAAGATGGAGATCCATGGACTGCTGCTAGGGCTGATTTTCTTCGAATTCAACTGGGTCTGATAGCCGGAAAAATGCTATACGACCCACGGATATCATTCATTTCATCGCACATTCCCGACAAAAGCAAACAATAAATAAACTGCAACACACTTACATGCACAAGCTACACAGCTACATACATGACATTTTCATGCATATATGTAAGCATACGTCTATAGTAACTTTTTTATAAAACATGGATTTCTAAACATTTATGGCTACTACTTGTTATATTAACATGAGCACACCTGTGAAGGTAGGTCTTAGGTTGTAAAGTAAAATGTTTATTTATTTATTTATTTACAAAAAACGGTCACATATGTTAGCGGAACTAAGCTAACCGCTCGCAATCGTGTTAAGTAGTCGCTTCCCAGCTGCGCATTACCTTACGGATGGAAGGAGGCATATTCAATTAGGATGACAGAAGTCAGACTGCTAACTACAGGACAGCTTATCTGGTGGGTTGAAGTTAAACTACCGGAGAAGTTAGGGTGAGGTTCGGTAGGTGGTCACCTGGAAGATTAAATCCGCTTCTCAAAGCACAAGACGGGTTATGGAAGTGATTACCTTGGTTGACGAATCTCTAAAACCTCGCAAAGTTGGGCAGATGTATTGGATAACTGCTTCGTCATGGACTCCGGTTTCGCCGCTTTTTCGAACTCATTAGTTATAGCTAAATAAATAGTTTACGCTCAAATTTATTGGCACATAACCTAAGGCCTGATCAAGATTTACGGGCAGTTGTGTATTACCACGCTACTTTGGGTTCAAGCGTGCATACTGCAAACGGTCAAGGCACGATAAGTGCAGTGAAACGGCACATGCAGACGGGGAGTATCATATTCTTGCACGTATCGGGAAATATTGCAATATGGCCCTAGTCGACTTGGCAGTATGTAGTTTTGGGCATTGACTTTATTCAGTGGCAAGTCACATCCGCCACCTTGCAGTGTTGTTAAACAGACCTTTGTGGTCTTTTATAGGGAGAACGCTTGCCAGCCCAAGAACCTACAAATGTCCTACAACACTGCCGTTAAGAAATTTGGACACTAATGTAAAACTACCTAGGCCGCTTGACGACCGCTTTCATATTCAGTTATTCGCAGTCAACTGGCTTCCAAGTTCCTCTGTTGGCCGGACAGATAGCTTGCTTAACGCTGCCATAATCGTGTAAGCCGCTTGCGGATGATAACGTCACGAATATTCGTCTTGCTGAGTGTCCAAGTGAGCAAAGTTTCGCACTTTCTGCTGTCTGGATATTTTAAATGTATGCTTCTCGGGAATGTGAAGACGTGTCCAGCTCTCCATACTAGACAGCGGTTGAGTTGGTGAGTGCAGGTTAGTCACTTTGGTATACTGCCATGCTCCATGTAGGCCCTTGTCGGTTATTACGTCCGCCTCGGGCAAGGTCTGTTCCTCAGTCCAATCGCAGACCTCCAAGAAGTGCCGGACCTCGGAGAAAAGGGAAAGTGAGGGACAACCGAGAGAAGACCGTAAGCACAGGCGTCGGATCAAGCACTGTTATTGGCGTATGGTACAACATTTAGACTAGAGACAAACACGTGTACATTGTGCAAACAATGATTATGCTGAAAGTGCATTTTGAAGATCCCAAATAATCAACAGCCTTATTGGTGGATTGCTAATGTCTACGTAGAGACAAGCGGGTTGTACCAGTTAGTAATCCACGAAGTACTAATTTAGTATGAAACAAAAATTGAGTGGGGAGAGTGGAAAGAAACTTAAAAGAGTGGTGGTGATTGAATGTTAAAGCAACAGCCTGTAACCAGCCTAACACGATAAGGAGGGAAGACTAAGAAAGTAAAAAATAAATAGTTTACCACGAGAGGGATCTAAAGGTCAATTGGTGGTAAGGTAGCGGAAAGATCGGATGCCGACATTCTAAGGGAGTAAAAGCTATGGAGGTAAGGCGTTTCTGCTAACAAGCTATGGATATGCGCAGATATGCATGGAGCACACGACCAATAGCTGCTGCTAAACAGAAGTTCTGAGCTAAGAAAATCGACAGATATTGGCGCTAGTAGAGACTATGAATTGCCAGATGTAGCCATTTCATTAAACTGTTTAGTCTATAGTAAAGACCTACAGTGTCCAAGAATCCATCAAAAAGCTAGCAAAGGTAAGTGATGCAGACATTCCAAAAGAATAAATGATAGAGTGCAGATGAGTGCAACTTAGCGAGCTCCAGATATGCGCAGAATTGCAGGGGGTACGAGGAACCGCTGCGAAGAGGTGAGGCAGATAAGAAGAGCAACAGAGAAAGGCGCTGAGTGTGTCAGTGGCGAGCAAAGGCATTCGGGTTAAGGCGTCTAAGTCCTATTGGCTTTTGACAATAACACCGAATACGTTCACAAACCAGCGAGGGCATGTGCCGCAAACGATTCAAGGTTGTGAATATAGATGATATCGGAAGTAGCTCCTAGCGCAACGATGCTTGGTACATAAGATAACACGCTGCAGCTGAAAAGAGGTAACGAAGGTAAGACAAAGAATGATAATGACACTAGAGGAGAGAGAATCGGTGGCTAGCAATGATGTTTGGATGAAGCTTTCTAGTTATTAGTGGTTAGCTAAGGTGTCACAGATTTATTCAGCAGGTGTATGTGACACAGAGTCGCCAAAAGAATAAAGTTTGAAGCGATAAAAGAGTGCTTACCAGCAATCCCCGGATATGCGCAGAGATGCATGGAGCCTATGCAGAGTAGCTGTTGCCAAACAGAGATGCCAAGGGTAAGACGATAATCAGAAACTGGCGCTAAGCGCAAGAGTATCAGTGTCCAGCCATGGCATTTGGATGAAGCCTTCTAGTTACTAGTGGATACTTACCGTATCCAAACATAATTCAACAAACATTAAATGCATATGACGCTGACAGCCCCAAGAATAAAGGTCGGTATGAATAGAGACTGGCTCCTAGCAAGCCCTGGACATGCGCAGAGATGCATGGATCATACGACCATTGGTTGCTGCTAAACAGAGGTGCCGAGGTTTAGAGTATTGATAGATGATGGCGATAGGAAAGACTTTCGGTGTCCAGACGTAAACAGTCAATTAAGAAGTTTGGTCACTAGTGTATGCTTTCAGGGTCAAAGAATACATGAACAAGTCAGCGAAGGTTATTGATACAGACATACTAAAAGTTTACAGGATGGAGACAAGGAGTAACTCCTAGTAGCTCCGGATATGCGCAAAGATGTATGGATCTACAAGCATCGCTACAAAAAGCGATGAAGAGAAACGACAGATAATGGGGGTAAAAGAGAGAAACCAGGTGGAGAGCAAACGCATTCGGATTAAGCTTTCTAGTTATTAGTGGGTACTTACAGTGACAGAATAATTCAATAAGCCAGCAAAAGTATGTGATGCAAACAAGCCAAGAGAATAAAAGTTGAAGAGCTAAGGAGTGGCTTCTAGAGCAACGATGCATGCAAACTACAACAATTCGCCGCAGCTGAAAAGTGGTGATGTAGGTAGGACATAGAATTATTAATGGCACTAGGGGAGAGGGAGTATGGGTGGCTAGCAATCGTATTTGGACAAAGCGTTCCAGTAATTAGTGTATACCTACAGTGTCACAGAATAACACAAAAACAGCACATATGTGCGACGCTGCCAGCCCAGAAAATAAAGGTTGGAGGAATACAAGAGTAGCTCTTAGCAAACTCCGGATATAAGCAGAGATGCATAGAGCCTACGAAGCATACCAGTTGTTAACATAGGTGCCAAATGTAGAACGAAGAACGGATAATGGCACTAGAAGAGCGGGAGTACCGGAGGCCAGCAATGGCATTTTTATGAAACCTTCTAGTTACTAGTGTATATCTACAGTGTCCCAGAAATACTCAACAAAAAGCAAATATACGAGTGACAGACTCCCAAAGCTAATAAAGTTTGGAGGGGCAAAATGGTGTCTCTTAGCAAGCTCCGGATATGCGTTGAGATGCTTGGAGCCTACAAAGCATAGCTGATGCCGAACAGAAGTAAGACGAAGAACAGTTAATGGCACTAGGAGCGAGAGGATCATCGATCAGCAATGGCATTTGGATGAAGCCTTCTAGTTAAAAGCTTATACCTACAATGTCCCAAAATAAGTCAACAAAGGGTTAATGTCCGTGACGCAGTCGGTCTAAGATAAAATAGGTTAGAGCAATCAATGCGCGGCTCTTAGCAAGCTCTGGATGATCACAGACGCACGGAGCCTACGACCGCATGCTGCTTCCATAGTGAGGTGCTAAATTTAAGATGAACGACAGATTATGGTACCAGGAAAGACTATCAGTGACCAGATGTAGCCATTCCACTAAGCCGCTTGGTCACGGTTATTTGCCTACAGGGTCACAGAATGCATCAAACAGCCAGCGAAGCTAGGTGATACAAGCTTTCCAAGGGAATATATGGTGGGGAGACAGGGAGTGTATCCCAGCAAGCTTCGGATATGTGCAAAGATGTATGAAGCCTACAACGAATCGCTGCAAAAAGGATGAATAAGACAAGACGAACGACAGATACTGGCGCAAGGAGAGGGTATCAATGGGGAGCAACGGCTTTTGGATTAAACATCCTACTTACTAGTGAATACCTACAGTGACAGGATAAGTCAGCAAACTAGCGAAGGTATGTGATGCAAAATATCCAAGAGAATAAAAGTTGGAGAGCTGAGGAGTGGTTTCCAGCGCAAAGATGCATGCTACGTACTACGACTCGCTGCAGCTGAAAAGTGGTGACGGTGGAAAGACGAAGAACTAATAATGTCCCTAGAGAAGAGAGAATATCGGTGGCTTGCAAAAGCATTTGGGAGAAACCTTCTAGTGCATACCTACAGTGTCCCAGAATACCTCAACAAACAGCAAATTTACGTAAGACAGGCTCTCAAAGAGGATAAGTGTTGAAAGGAAAAGAGTAGCGCCAAGCTAGCCACGAATGTGCGCAGAGGTGCACGGAACATAAAAAGAATAGCTGATGCCAAACAAAGGCAAGACGAAGGACAGTTAATGTCGCTATGAATGAGAGTATCAATGAGCAGCAATGGCATTTGGATGAGGCCTTCTGGTTACTAGTCCATACCTACAATGACCCAAAATAAGTCAACAAACAGCAAGTGTGTGTACGCAGACGTTCCCATGGAATAAAGTTTGGTGGAATAAAAGAGTGGCTCCACGCAAGCCTCAGTGTGCGCAAAAGGCATGAAACCTACGAAGGATAGCTGCTGCTAAACATGGATGCCAAAGGTACGACCAAGAACTGATAATGGCACTAGGGGATCGGGAGTATCGGAGGCTAGCAATGGTAGTTGGATGACGCCTCCTAATTACTGGTGTATAGCTGGAGGGTCCCAGCATAACTCAACCAACAGCAAATGTATGTCAAGCAGACAATCCAAGAGAATAAAGTTTGGAGACTAAAAGAGTGACGCCTAGCAATCTTGGACTATGCGCAGAGAGGCACGGAGTCTGCGAAGAATAGCTAACGCTAAACAGAGGTAAGGCAAAGGACAGTTAGTGGCCTTAGGAGCGAGAGTGTCAGTGATCAGCAATGCCGTTTTGTTGAAGCCTTCTAGTTACCAATATAGCTACGATATCCCAGAATAAGTCAACAAACAGAAAATGTATGTACGCAAACAGTCCCAGAGAAAAAAGTTTGGAGGAATAACGGTGGCTCTTTGCAAGCTGAGGATATATGCAAAGATGTATGGAGCCTACAACGATTTGCCGCAGGAAAGATGATTAAGACAAGACGAACGACAGCTAATGGTGCCAGGACGGAGTTTTTGTGGCCAGCTTCGGCATTCGGATTAAGCATTCTAATTACTAGTGAATACATAGTGACAGAATATTTCAACCAACCAGCGAAGGTATGTGATGCAAAATATTCAAGGGAATAGACGTTGGAGTTATGGTGTGGCTCCTGGCGGAATGATGCATGCTACCTACGAGAACTCGCCACAGCTGAAAACTGGGGACGTAGGTAAGACGAAAAACTAGTAATGGCACTAGAGGAGGGCGAGTATCGGTGGCGAGCAACGGCATTCGGATGCAACCTAAGTGTTTTTGGATACCTACGGTGAAAGAATAAGTTAACAAACGGGCGAAGGTATATGATGTAAAAGATCCGAGAATTAAATTTGGAGAGATAAGGAATGGCTTCTAGCGCAAAGAAGCATGCTACCTACAATGATTCGCTGCAGCTGAAAAGAGGTGCTTAATTTAAAGCGTAGTACAGATAAATAAATAAATGGTATATTCTCGGTAAAACGAGACACCTGCAAAAGGCGTGAGCAAATATGGATAAAAGCATAGCTTCTTTGGAACGTTAAAACATTTCTTTTTAATGAAAAGAATAAACGAAAAGATGTAGTACATACGAGTGAGAATATTGTCAGGTAATAATCAGACCAAGGAACATGATGACGCTGAGGAGCGCAAAAATCAGTCATAACTGTTGCGTCACGATACAAGTTGGGGGCAATTTCGTCATGTAGTGATCCGTGAACACAGGAGCAATCAATGACCATTACGAAGTCGGGATGATCTGTGCTCCATCAAAGCATTCCTCAGAGTGAAATCTGCTGCACAGGTTGGATGTAGATGACTGAGAACTACGTCAGTGTGAATTGATTAGCTGCGACTATATGTTGTGACGAGTCATATCCGCCAAGTTGCAGTGTTGTTAAGCGGACTTTGTGGCTTTTTATATGGAGAAGGCTTGCCAGGCGAAAACTCACCACGTTCTGAAACACTGCCGTAGCTTCCGTTGAACAGTAATGTTAGTCAACTATGCATCGTTTAGACCGATTTTTAACTCTATTATTCGCAGTCGGTTGAAAGCCAAAATTCTTCCTTGGTTGACCGAATGGCTTAGTAATGATCCGGCAGTAGTTGTGGAAGCCGGTCAATGATGTAAAAGGGGCACAGAGTCGAATGATAATGATATCATTCAGCTTTGCGACCCTTTTACATCATTGACCGGCTTCAACGACTATTGCCGGATCAATACTAAGCCATTCGGTCAACCAAGGAAGAATTTTGGCTTTCAACCGACTGCGAATAATAGAGTGAAAAATCGGTCTATATGACGCATAGCCGACTAGCACTACAGTTTTACGGAAAATACGACAGTGTTCCAGCACGTGGAGGGTTTTCGCCTGGCAAGCGTTCTCCCTATAAAAAGCCACAAATGTCCGCTTAACAACACTGCAACGTGGCGGATGTGACTCGCCACAAAATAAAGTCACAGCTATACATTTCACACTGACGCAGTCCTCAGCCTCCTACATCCAACCTGTGCAACTAATTCTGCTATGGAGAATGCTTTAGTGCAGTACAGATCATCCCGGCTTCGTAAAGGTCATTGCTTGCATTAAACCTTGTTTGGGCTCCTGTGCTCATGGATCACTACATGGCAAATTTACCCCCCACTTGGTTCTTGACGCAAAAGTTTTTGCGCGCCACAGCGCCATCATGGTCCTTGATCTGACTATCACCTGTCAATATGCTCGCTCATATGGACTACATCTTTTCGTTTCTTCCTTTCATTGAAAAGAATTGTTTTAATATTCCAAAGAAGCTATGCTTTTATGCATATTTGATCATGCCTTTAGAGGTGTGTCTCGTTTTACAGAGAATATACCGTTTATTTATTTATTTATTTATTAAAACACCTTGTTAATAGAGGCCGGCTTTTTCTATTATATTCTTGTCCGGCTCGCAAACCGTGTCCAGCTATCCACGCTGGACATGTCATGAGGATGGTGAGTGCAGTTGTTCCTTGTGGCTGAATATGTCCATAACAGGCGAAAATGTCATTATTCGCAAAGTGGATTCGGAATTCCTTCAAAAGTAAGTGAGATTTTCTCCATGGTCAAGTGAAAACGCCATGGAAGGCCATCGGAAAGGCCACTTATACGAGCGCAACGCTGTCCGTGAAATGACGTCAGGAAAGCTTCAGGTGACTGGAGAATCGGAACGTTTGAGACAATGAAGTTAATCACGGCAGAATTGTTTGTCTTCGGTTGTGAAACAGGGGATCCATGTAAATATATTATACCAGGTGAGTAACTTGTTCTACTGTGAGTACGAGGCGGGCTAAACACATTTGTCTAGATCCCGTAAAGGTAGCGTCTCCAGGATGGTGGAAAGAGCTTCATTTGGAACGATGTGTGGGCTTTTCATGTACCGGAGTAAGGATCAAGTGTTTATACCAACTGGCCATTGAGGAGGGGTCGATCAGTCCTAGTGGATAAACCTTCTTTTTTGGCGGATGTAACTGTAGAAATCTCAGGAGAAAACGGGCAACGGACAAGAGGCAGCCAAACAGAGAGACAGCAGTGAGGCTAGAAGCACTAACACAGACTGGAAGCGCACAACGGTGCCTATGATACATTAAAATTTATGTAATTTTTTAGTATACATGATTTGCATGCGCGTTCTTTACGGCACGTCGCTGGTGTGACTCAGACTCCAAGTGCTAGGTAGGAAGAAGGTTCTGCACGCGCAGAGTCAAGAGACCGATATAATAATGCATGTTGACAAAAGTTGAGCGAATAATACGATTGTTGGAGAGAAACATGTAAACCGATGATGATGACAGCAGTTCGAATGCGCGAGGCATCTTAGGTAAAATTAAGGATAACTAGGTTGAGACCGAATGCGGGAGCAACATGGGTAAAGCAACGTTTCAAGAGGTAAAGGAAATTCAAAGGCTTAACTAGGAGCGGCTGAATGCGGACGACAGTGCGAAGAGTAATTAGTAAGCGTAATTAAGCTAATGCGCTCGTAATTTCAGAGTCCAAAAGCCGCCAGAATCTAGAGAAAAGGGTCACAGGGGGCAAAAACTGCCGTGTATTGGGAGTCGTTTTCACACGTACGGTCACAATAATAGGCTGCTGCGAACATAACTTAAAGAGCAGTGGCATATGAAGAGAGGTATGTGAGCATAATAATGAGAGTAATAGTTAAGGTACACTTAGTAATGGTTCGAGTGCTGCCAGTAATCAGCAGCGAGGTCGGAGCGGAGACCATACACACGAGGATAACTTGGTTCGCCGCAGTATGTGTAAGCCGTGGGAAGAAAAGTGGAGCACGATGACAGAGAAGGCCATGGATAAGAGGAAAATAAAAGCAACAAGAGTCCAGACGTAAGTTGAAGAGAGCGAATTCGCTGCCAGACCCTGGTCGGAAATGGCACTGCTATCTGGAAGTAGTAGGAATGCAAAAGCCCGTTCAGATAAGAATAGTTTAGTCCGCAAACGGAGACCGGGTATTACAATTGTGGTGAGAACAACTGTGGGGAAAGCGGAAATTGGCGGGTTAAATATCAAAGAGGCTATATTACACAGGGGTGAGTACGCCCGGCAAGCTTCAGGAAGACAGGGAGACCGATCAGACGACACTTATTAGTCGGTGCAATGAGACTGGGTCGGACAGATAAACTAGAAAGAAAATAGTGAGGATCAGCGGTAAGGGGCAGGAAAGAGAGGGAAGAGGATGTTTCGACATTGGTTGAGAAAGTTCAGCAGGTTCTTGAGGGAATAAAAGCTGCTTTCGGTCTGCAGGTCTAGACTGTTAACCTCCGGTGGTACGGAAGACTTCGCAGAGAAGCAGACTAATCAATTGGGGCTACGTTAAGGAAGAGCACTGAGATTTGGCTGCCCGACTGAGGACAACGAGCCCAGCGAGATGACAGTCAGGATGAACAAGGTTTACTGCTAAATCATAAAGAAGCCAACGACGCTCTCTTGCGAAGGAGTATGAAGCGTTTACTTCTGAACAATTACCGATAATATCCCAGTAGTCTGAGAGAACTCAAAGAGCCGGAGACCGAACAGACGGGACTGAATTAGTCGACACCTTCGGAGGTTTTGTAGCAGTTCAAGAGAATTTGACTGATCAGATGATGATAAATTAGGGCAGGGCACTGAGAGTTGGCCGTCCGATTGAAGAAGGATTGGGTGTGAGGGGTACTGATGGAAGTGCCTACATTAATAGAGAGTGAACAAGTCTAGCGGGCTGTCAACGTAAGCGAGACGTAGCTTTGGGTCTACAGAGCCTAGATAGATAAACGTTGCTGGTCTGGAAAAGGTCAAAGAAGCAGACTGGTCAGGTGAGACTAGGTAATTGCAGGGCATTAAAAGTTGGCAGTCCGGTCAAAGAAGAAATGAACGCAGAGAGCGCCATAAGGAGAGGAGACGGTCCGGATAGAAAGAGGTTTACATATAGAGTGTGGAAAAGTCCATGGGGTTCACAAGGTAATGGGGACAGTGCGTACGGGCTTCTCAACATATGCTGGTGACGTCACAGCAGTCTGAGAGAACTCGAAGAGCAGGGGACCGAGCAGACAAAACTGGATTAGTTGGCATATTGAGAATAAGTAGTACAGTTAAGGTGGGAAGATAAATAAAGTTTCAGCAATGATGGATAGGTTTGGGATGTGAGAGGCTCCATGAATATGAGGTACGCAAGTCAGGCAGGCTCACGATATGACAGAAGTTGTGTGTTGGTGATGCAGTCTAAAACTGCATTTCGCTTGTCAGGAAGCAGTCAAAGAGTAGGATAGGGCTGGGCACTGTGAGCTGGCTCTCCGG
This sequence comes from Dicrocoelium dendriticum, assembly GCA_944474145.2. Taxonomy (NCBI): domain Eukaryota; kingdom Metazoa; phylum Platyhelminthes; class Trematoda; order Plagiorchiida; family Dicrocoeliidae; genus Dicrocoelium; species Dicrocoelium dendriticum. The sequence goes on along the minus strand of OX104064.1, from coordinate 102,579,188 downwards.
TTGGTGAAGAAATAAGGACAGCGCGATAAGGAGACGACAGAGTCGAGAGACAACGTTTACGGATACAAAATGCGACAGTTAACGTGGCTCTCGAAGTAATGGTGACAGAGCGTTCAGTCTTCTGAGCAATGACCGGTGACGTCACAGAGGTCGGAGAGAAGGAGACCGATCAGACGAGACTGGATTAGTCGGCGCATTGTGATTGAGTCGTATAGTTCATTTGGGAAGATAAGTGGAGTCAGTAGCATTGGACTGGTCAGAGCTAGATGTGGTTATATTAACATAGGGCGGACAAGTCCAGCAGGCTGTCGAGATGAGTGAGACACTGCTTTGAATCGACCAAGCCTAGACCGCTATCATCCCGGTAGCCTTTTAGTAATCCCAGAGTAGTTGGCTGCTGAGGTTAGGCTAAATTATGGCATGGCGCTGTGAGTTAGCCGTCCGATTAAAGAATACTTGAATACAGACGGCGCTCAGTCATCTGAACGATGGCCAGTAATGTCACAGGAGTCGGAGAGAAGTCGGAGAGCAGTAGACCGATCAGGCGAGACAGGATTAGTCGGCGCATTGTGGCTGGGGCGCGTTCATTTGGGGAGACAATTGTAGTGGGTCGAGAGGTGGACAGGTTAAAGATGGATGCGGCCACAATAATAAAGGGTGAAGCAGTCCAACAGGCTGTCGTGGTGAGGGTGGCATGGCGTTGAATCTACAGAGTCCGGAACGTTAACATCCCGGTAGTCAAATGGAAGCAGACTGGTCAGATGAGATTAGGTTGTTGCAGGGCACTGAAAGTTGACAGTCCGATTGAAGAAGTATTGAAGACAGAGGACGCAGCAGCAAATGACAGGATCGGGATAGAGAAGGTTTATTGCTTATGTTTGGAGAAGTCAATGACGCACGCTTCTTAAGAGCAAAGAGAGCGATTAGGTGAGAAAAAAGGTTTGGATAGGAAACAGTTCACTGATAAGGTGTGGGAAAGACATTGAGACAATCGAGTGAAGTGGTATAGGGTGTTCGGTGTTCCGAGTATTGGCCATTTGAATTCACGATGGTCGTAGAGCAGGAGGCCGATCAGATAAGACTAAGTTAGTCGGCGCGTAGAGGTTGAAGCGTATAGTACAGGTGGGAAGACAAATATTGAGGGATAGCAGAAATGGACAGAAATAAACTACATAAATAAATTGTAAGCGATTCCAGCGGATTGTCAAGGTGTAGTGGACTTAACACTGACGGCAGATCCCAGACGGTTTGCAAATTGGTATTCATGGATGCAGTCCGAGACTGGTCAGATTAGACTAGGTCATGCAAGACACTGAATTTGCCGTCCGATTGCAAGCGAAATGGATGCAAAGAGCGCGATAACGAGCGGACAGTTTCGGGGTGAAGACAGTTTTATTGGTGCTGGTTGAAGAATTTGTGTGAATGCCTATATATGAGCGGGGCCGTTCTCCCAGAGCTCGTCCTGGGGAATGCAGATGCCCAGGATCTCTGCTACTTTTGGGACGCTTAATAGTCTATGTATGACCGTGGAGAATTGCATGATACTATCAGACGCTCTGACGGCTTCCGATTGCTTATTCCATACGTGCGCAAATCCATAGTGGAAGAAGTTAGAACGTGTGTTTGGAATTGAGAATGAGCGTGCCTTTTGGCGTAGAGGATAACGTGTATCGCCAAGCGGCTGAAAAAACTAGCGACACGTGAGTCCGATGTTTTGCTTAGCTTATATAGGAAAACATGGTTGGTTTTTAGTCGTCGCAGCCAAAGCGGTTCTAGACCAAGCTGCTTGCAGCGGCCTTGATAGTTGAGCGCAGTGCTCCTAAAAGACGTCTGGTGAACGAACGCTGGACTATCTCAATAAACATCCTGCCACTTTTACGTGAGTTAGTGACAACCACTGGGCAGTGCTCTACTATAGGCCTGGCACACAACTTACAGAGGCATGAGTCGAGACTCTAACAAGCACATTGACTTCAGTATATATCCAATGATGGACCTGGCTTTGGCAGAGCTATAGCTTGCTTGATCCGCAAAATTCGATGAGTTGGAATAGTGTACACCGAGGTCGCGCACAGTGAAGGTGTTATCAAGTGGTGTGCCGTTAAGAGTTAATAGTTTGGGGGTATAGAGCACCGGTAGGAAAGGAAGTTGCATTTCGTTGGTAAGAACTCTAATTTCCATAGATAACACCATGTTTCAAGAGCGCCGAGATCACTTTGAATGCTAGAGAGGGTATTACGTAGACAGTTAGGATCAAACGAGAAAATAACTTTTATGTCATCGGCAAAAAGTACGGCGTGCCGTGTTTGAAGATTTGGAATACATCATTAATATATAGCAAAAACAGCAGAGGACCCAGAACGTTTCCTTGGAATACTCTGCTGGTTACGGATGCCTTTTTGGATGAGATATCGCTCAATTGCACTGACTGCCTTTGGTTGGAAAGGTAAGAAGAAAACCAGGAATGGAGGTGACTGGAGGTACCGTATGCTGCTAATTTTGGCATTAAACCATTGTTTGGGACCCGATCAAACGCTTTGTTCACGTTCAGGAAGATAATCACCGGTGCCGGACCCAAGTCGATGGAGTGTGTCGGTGGTTTAAGAATTCAAACTGGCAGGTTTGACAGGATTTAGTCGGCAAGAACCCGTGTTGGAACATATTGATAAGGTTGCGTTGCAACGGAAAGCAAAGCAACGCGTCCTTTATTATTCTTTCCATGAGTCGAGACGCCAGAGGTGTGTGATTAATAGAACGATAATTGTCAATATTTTGGCGACAGCCTCGTATCTGTCGTGGTATGACGATTGCTTGCTTCCAATTGGACAGGTTGTGACCGCTCTTCATTGAGAGGGTGAAGACATTGAGAAGAAGGACTGGAATGTCCGGGCTTCCGAGTATTAAAATGGAAGAAGACACACCGTCAGGACCTGGGTAGTGTGACAGTTTCAAGGAGCGAAGTGCTCGCTTGATATTGCATACGTCAACGTTAATATTATGAATTTGATGTTCAGTAAACTTGGGGATCGTATTTCACAATGACTAGTCAATACTAGTGAAGGAATTACAGACATGTTTGTTAATGAACGCGCAGAGATCAACCGCACCAGTGATTATACTTTTAGCAGGAAGCACGAGGGTAGTAATCGGGATATCTTCGCTGCCACCCCGCTGCTTCATTAGTCGAATAAGAGACTGCATTGTTTTCAGTACAAAGCGCTGCATGCTCTACTAATGTACGCGCATTACTTTGTGAATTTCTCCATTCAGCTAGTAATTTGTTCATACGGATGATTAGGTGAAATCTTTTGGTCTTGATGTAGCGGGAGCGTATTTTCTTGATCACGCTTGTCGGTTTGCGTGTGGAGGCGTCATCAAGAGTTTGACGCTTTCTGATCCTCCTCTGTTTTGGAGTAAGGACATCTAAGCAGTTAGTGAAATTGTTGTACCGCACATTGGTCGCAGTATCTATGTTGTCAGAGAGGAAGTCGTCCCAGGGTGACGATCGGAGAAGGGAGGAGAAGATGTCCCAGTTGATGTGCTGGGGGGCCGAATTACCTCATATATTATGACTGCATGCTGCCGGGATTTAGGGAGCACGAAGGACAGCTTCACCACCTTGTGGTCGCTGCCCGGTATGTTGTCTAACACACTGGCGCATGGGAGCGGGATAAGATATATAAGATCCAGTGTGTTCGATTGTCTGTTCGGTACATTCACATGCTGTGTCAATTCATGATTGGAAATAGTGTCAACAAGTGCCTTGTACTTGGGTGGGGCTGACTGGCTGAGCCGCGAAACATGAGACATATTGAAGTCTCCAGCAATGATCTTATAGCGTGTAGGGAGAAATAAGACTTCCCGAAAGAGTCTGACCAACTTGTTAAGGTTAACACAAGAGAAGTGTGGTGGGTTGTATAAACAATCAAGTGGTCCAGATGGCCTCCAACGACCTGAATCCAGACTAAGTCTTCAGAGTTACCAAGAGATATAGCGTGAAAAGATGATGCGTAAAACTCGTTCTTGACGTATATGAGGCATCCGCCACCACGTTTACTGGTAGATCCATTGCAGAAAGTGGTGTATCCTTGAATGTAGAGCGGTGCGTCAAAAGCGTCCGCCGGGTGCCATGTTTCTGTTAGAGAAATTATCTGTGGCTAGTAATGGTATTTGAATGGATCCTTCTTGTTACTAGTAGATACGTAATGTGACAGAGTAAGTGATGCAAGCAGTCCAGGAGAATGATTTTGGATATGCGCAGTAAACTGCCGTTGCTGCTATCTAGGATTTTACTTCAGGTGGCGGAATAAGATGGGAATAGTGGAGTTGAACGCACAGATATTTGCGCTGATGGGCTAGCTTCTGTCCGTGCTTAGTCGTAATAACAGACACATATATCTAGCGGGAAGAAGAGTTAGTTGGTGCGGCCTGTGTCAAAAATGTTGCGTTTCCTGATTAAAAGGTGTTTTGGGCTATGTTCCCAAAATTCATCCTCCAGTATATTGGCGTGCATTGACCCGGAGATTACCAAGTATGACTGTGTAACCTATGCTAAAACATATTAAAATTATAGCTCTTATGTACTAGGGAATTGGGCGTTTGCCTGTTAGAACGTTGTTCCCATTTGTTTGAAACACGCATACGATCCCCGCCTTTGGCGCGCGACTCGACTGCGAACGACGCTCCGTCCACGCACTGGACGCCCAAATACATCCTCCCCAGCTAGCTGTCTTTTGGTGCCCTATTTTTAACACTAGCCAGCGCTTTTCCCGTCTAATAAACTTTTTCCTTAGCGTAATTTGTGTGTTCTACCCATTGCTTTTGCTTGGCCGTCTTATTTCGCACCGAATATATAACGCATGCTAATCGCGTTACAGGTATTAAATAGCTCGCACGTGGGCGGGATAGCAAGGTGTCTATGTAGAGATGATCATAACTGTGTTATCCTCGGCTGCGCTAGCTTGAAATGGTACCCTGTTCCAGAAGCGGGCAAATCTGTAGAGAGAGAAGTTGTTACGCACGTTGGTGCGGGCTGTAGGTAGGGTATTGGTTAAGGATCTATGGTGAAGTGGATACTGAGAGTCACCGTTTTGTTGAATGAGTCCTGCGAGGTTCCATTTTGCGTTGTTTATCGTCTGGAATGGGAAGGTGAGGTTGAGTCGCATTCGTCATAACCATAAAGGTTCAAGACCAAGAAGTTTACAGTCACACGGTAGTTGAGAGTAGAAGGGCAAAGCAGGTGCTTTGTGAATAAACGTTGTACTTTCTCAATTGCTATTCGGTCACTCTTCCTAGCGGTGGTAAATTTTATTGAGCAGTATCCCAAAAGAGGTATAGCACCTGACTTGTATATAGTGTGTCTGGATTCGGTTACGAGCATTGTCTTGCAGTTACGACCAATAAGGGCTCTGGCTTTCACCACGCTAGAGCTAACTTGTTCCGTGACATTTAGTGAGCTTGGATAGTATACACCAAGCTCACTTACGGTTTGACAGTTGGCAAATGAGACTCTATTCATGGTTAGTGCACTAGGCGATGTACTGTATCTATACGACTGGGTGCTGCACTTAGCAGGAGGGAAAGCAAGCTTCCATATGTTGCACCAAGAGCCTAATGCTTTAAGATCATTTTGAATATCGAGAAGACTACGCTTTAGGTTACCCAGGTCAAAGGAGAATACGACGTTGATATCATCGTTGAACAGGTACGCCTTTCCATATTTAAAGACTTGAAATGCGCCCCTAATGTAAAGTATGAAGAGTACAGGGTCCAGTACACTACCCTGGAACACACCACTCGTAACTAGTACCGGTAAGGATTCGAAGTCTTCTAGTCTCACGGACTGCGTTCGACAGGAGAGATGGGAAGAGGATCCAGTATGCAGCTGGTCCGGTATGCCGTAAGAAGCCAGTTTTGTTAGCAGTTCATTATGTGGGACTCGGTCGAACGCTTTTGTCATATCCATAAAGAGGATGAGCAGTGCTTTTCTGCAATCAACCATAGTGGTAACACTGTGCAGGAACTCCAACTGGCACGTTTGACAGTATTTAGACAAGAGAACTCCGTGCTGGGATTTGTGGGTTAGATAAGGATGAGTCAAGAACCGTAGGAGCTCTTTCTTGGCGATCCGCTCCATTACTCGTGAAGCGAATCGGGGGTGACTAATGGGTCGGTATTTTTCAAGGTTTATTCGGCTTCCTTTTTGCGTCTTGGCTTGACTAATGCATCTTTCTAAGCCGCGGGGAGGCTTCCATGTTTCATGGAAAGAGTGAAGGTGTTAAGAAGGAGGATAGCGATATCCAGGCCACCTAGAATTGGCAGAGACGATGGGGGCAACCAGGTCCAGCGTGGAAGGATAATTTAAGGGCTTGAATTGCCCGAGTAACGGTGCGCAGGTCAAACTGTACTACGCGGAACGTATCATCTGTGCAACTAGTAATATTAAGAAGCAGGGTCAGGGTAGCAGAGATGAAACAGTCGCAGAAGTAGCGGTTCATGACCTTACATATTTCAGCTTGGTTGCTAGTAACGGTGTTGTCTGGAAGGGTACTCGTGCAATCGCATGCAATGCGGGGTTGCTTCTGCGCCTCATCAGAAAAATGGAGGCTTTGATACGGTTGATAGAGTTTAGGACAGTGTGTGCTTCGGACAGATATGCGGTAGCTAGTGAATTTCTCCACTCCAACAGTACTTCACTGCTGCGAATAAAGAGGAAGAATTCTCGGATGCTGCTGTAGGTTGAACGTAGCTTTATGAGCTTGGCGAGTAGGTTGCGAGGGGAGCTGCATCCAGCTGGGGCTGCATTGTTTTTTGCTTTGTTTTAGGTGCAAGTATATCCGGGCAGTAAGCGCTATTGCTATATAGTACAGAAGAGGCAGTGTCCGCATCCGTAGCCAGAAAGAATACATCCCAGCCGGCGGATGTTAGAGGTAGAGCAAAGTTTGTCCAGTTGATGTGTTTGAAGGACCGAACGGAACACGCTGGTATAGCCACTGGGGGGCGAGTGATAAGTAGTTAGAAAGAGAGCTTCACTGTTTTATGGTCTCATCCAGGGAGATTGTCAAGCACGCTAGCAGATGCTTGCGCAACTCCGTTTGTTAAAGGTAACTCTAAGGTGTTATTGTGCTCAGTGGGTGCATGCACGTGTTGATTTCACCCAAATGCATTTGTGGTATCCATAAAGGCAAGGTATTTGGGTGGCGCAAATTGCGCTTGCCAGGCTACTTGTAGCATGACGAAGCCGCTAACCTATTCGTGGTGCCAGCTGGGTGGTTCGGGTTTGCCCTCTTCCAGCAAATATTTCAGCGGCACTGTTCGATGACGTGGTGGGTTTTCGCCTGGCAAGCCTTCTCCCTATAAAAGGCCACAAAAGTCCGTTTCACAACACTCTGACGTGGCGGTTGTGACTCGCCACTAACTGAAGTCCCCGATTACTTATCCGGAGAATCGCTTCAAGAACACAGATGGCATGCATCCATTTAGCACTGGCGACACCTTCAAACACATTCAAGCAAAACGACAGGAATCATTTACCAATCACATAGACAAAGCTAAACACGCCTACATGCAAACTTACATGCTTTCATAAATAAACATTTGCAACAATCCCATTGTTCCATTTTACATTAACTGATCACATTTTGTACTCTTACCATGATCGTGCTTGCGCAGGCGTGTCTCACTTAGTCGAGAATACACAATTTATTTTTTTATTTATGGTGGGTAGTCGATAGGGAGACCTGTGAAGATTTCAACTAGACTGCGTATAACGATTGTATTAGTGTGTGGAGGCGTATACAGACAACCAATTAGGAGGTCGTGCTGTCCCCTATCAGTCTGCATCCAAATCTAGTCTTCCAGAGGGCCGTATAAATGTTCTTGCGATGATGGCTCCCCGAAATCGTCACGCACGTAGATGGGGCATCCACCACCTCGGTCATTGGTACGTCCAATGCTGAAGGAAGTGTAGCCATGGATTCGCAGCGGTGCATCGGGATTGTTAGCATCGGGCCACGTTTCTGTGATGAGCACCAGGTGGGGGGCAGGATAGGATAATGACAGGGTTGATAAAGTGCCTCTTATGTTTGATGGACCTTACATGAGAAGTAGAGTGAGCGCCACGTTGCTGGAGCAAGCATCTGCTGCAGTATCAGACATAGAAGTAATCTGAGTGGTTTGCGTGGGTATGGTTACTGTTGTCTCAAGTGTTGTGCCGCGGATGCATTTTTCAGGTAGGCAATACTTTCTTGGCAGACTTCAGTCACACCATACATGCACTCTAAGGATAGTTAAGTGGTTTCCATGGGATGTATTCATGTGATTGAGGTTATCTTAAATTGAGATGGTAACTGTGTTCCATCACTATCCCGCAGTGACAAGGACGTCGTATCAAGTAATAATGGGAAAGGCTATACGCGTGGTTCACCTACTCCTATCATGAAATCGACGTGTTTACAACGCACAGACAACTATAGGAGGTTAGCGCTAAGCTTTCTGTATCGTCATCACCGTGGATCCTATTTTGTTTTCAATCTTATGATTAGGAAGCTAACTACTTAGCTAGTCTGAAGAGCGTAACCAAGTTGCAAGGTAGTTCAGGTCAGGTCAGCTCTTCAGGGACGACACAGGCCTTCGCCTTACTAGCGCCCCGTTGCGTGTCACGATAAGCAAGCCAATGCACCAGCCACTTCTATGTCCAAGCTTTACTTCTGCGGTGACAAACTAAAAGAGTAAGGGAAGCTCTCATAACTTCATGAAACTTTGCTTGCAATCTTATTGGTACAAATTGGAATCCACTTATCACAGTGCAATTCCGGAAGCCAAGTGAAGCTATTCATATCTAAGCCTTTTTTAAAGGCTTCTATGGTATTACATTCCACTAGTACAGGGGATGTCAATTCCAACTACGTAGTAAGCAGTTAGTGAAAAATTTCGTTGGGGTATCCAAGCTGGACCTAGGCGCCATGCGCTTCGGCTGATGTCCCTGCAGGTGGTTCGCCGTAGCCAGTTCAGAGAGATCGGTATGCTTAATACCACTGGGACCTAGCATAATCTTAAACTTTTATATCAGGTCTCTTCTTAGGCTGCGTCGTTCCAATAATAACAAGCCTATTCAATCCCAGCGGTCAACATGCAACATCGCAAGCTGCTCTTTAATCATTGTGGTGGCTATTCCTTGTGCCTTTTCTAAGCAAGCGATATCAATACAATATTAATTTGCCCAAGCCTGCACACAATACTCTAAGAGCGGCCGAACCACCGATTGGGACAATGGGAGTAAGACCGCTGGTTTTTTACCACATAGCGCTCTTCTTAGGCGTAAATAGCCTTTCGCGCTCGGTTAGCAGCATACTGAAACTGCTCCGAAGACCTGAAGCTAGTTACCATAACGACGCCCACGCCCCTCACCTTGGCTACGTACGGCAATAGCAGAGACCCCGAAGACGTTTACATCGTAATCCCGACGTTACAGATACATACACAAATAACTGGTTTATTCTCTACGGAGCGAGACAAAAGTGACAGCATACATTTGTTGGTGTTTCATGCCAAGCCCCATGATTCAGTTTACGTTAACATAGCGGCCAAATTTTTAAACAGGGTATCCCTATCACCCCCACTGACAATCTGTACGCCATCCACAAACACATAATGGATGTGCTTATAAAACAAGAATCAACAACCATCCAGGCGCTAATCCCTGGGGATCTGCTATGGACAGTGCCCATACTAGAGCTTGCCTCACCATTTCGGACACTGAACTGTCTGCCACTGTGGAAATCCAACGACCAAGCCAGCAGTTGTGGATGTCAACCAAACCAAGTCAACTCGCCAGTAAAATGGTTGAGTAACCTAGTCAAGTGCTGTACTTAAGTTTAGGTACCGGACCTCCACTGGCAATGCGACATCGGGGTATCGAGTTATTTGGTCAAAGAATCACAACCGGTTCGTAATACATGACTTCTTTCCAAAGAAGCCTTGCAGTTCCGCCCCATACAAGTGGTAAGCCACGAAGTGGTCAAAAATTCGGTGCCACATAAGCTTCTCCAGGCACCTAGGCAGAATACTTATTAGACTGGCTGGCCTATAGTCAAGTGGCGCAGACGTGGTGCTCCCTCATGCATTCTCATAACAGTCGCCACTTTCCAGCTATGCTGTAGCCTTCCTTCTGCCCAGTTATAGGGGGTTAAACCAGCCGGCTCCTCAAGGACCTCTGATGCGGTTATAACGTCTTGCAGTTCCATGTCTCATGCGAATGGTCATTACGAGGGACTCTCAAAGCAACTACCCACACGTTGCAAGTGCATAAAGAAAAGTAATAACAACTCGGCCTTGACTGCATCGCCTACAACCTTGGTGCCATCATCCTTATTCATGTTATCAATCCCTTCCCTCAAGGAAGCACTTGACGGTACATAAATTTAATAAAACTTTAGATTTCTTCTTGCATACAGCTTACCTGAACTCAAAGTGCTACTTGGCTTGCCATTGAAATTAGTTTGCTGTATTCTGATATCGTATATACTGTATGTATATTTCCTGAAGTCTCCAGCCATCTGAAAGGTTTTCCCATAATTATTACGTGTTTGAAGCATGCGGGCGGTTGCATCACGGCAATAGCGGGGTTTAGTTCTGCTTCTACCAAGGCTAAAGAGACAAACCGTCGAACGGTTGCAGGAGGCCATACATAGGCCTGCCCCAGCTTTATCCTAACGTTGACCGTCCTGGTGGGCGTTCGCAAAGGAGCTAGAGAGGTCCGTTACGCAAACAGCTAATATAGATGTAGCCAACTTTCCCACAAATCAAGGTTTCCGTGGTAGCCTCTTAGCATTCGCCAAACTCTTAATGACACAGTGATCTCGCTTACCTATGCGGCCGCTACATATATCCCTCTTAAATGGTCATGCCTAGTGAGCATGACATCTAAAGTCGGAAGGAAAACCTATTGGACGAACGCATACTCATGCGTCCATTTAACCAATTCCTACACTAAAGTGCCTGTCACATTGATGGAATCTTCCCAGTTTGCAGGCGGAAGGTTCGGGGCACCAGGGATAAGAAAATAGTTACGGCAGCTGCCGCCTATTTTATAATGTTGCTGAGCTCATTTTGCTCCACTCTGGTGGAGGACGGGCTAGGGTATACAGTCAAAATATCCCAATCTGCAATTTACCCTTAAAATCAGGCTACAGCCTGAACAGATGAGGTTGCCATAGAAAATGTGGTTTCCCAATTCAAAACGAACTTTGTTCTTATTCTTGGTTTCCATGCTAGGAACTCTATATAAATGGCGGTTATTCAAGTGAGTTTTAACTAACTTGCCCACAAAAGGTTCTTTTATTAATCGAGTGTCCACTTTAACGGAAACAAAAATATGGTAGTACAACACGGTGGAAGACCAGATTATTTGATAAAGTACTTTACTTTATTTCTGTGACCGCATTTCACTGAACCCTGTGAGTTCGTTGAACAACTTAAGGGACGGCATCAGCCGTCGAGCAACCAAGGACAATGGCGCAGCATACTTAGGCGGGAAGGCGGTCAGCCTCGGGCGGCATGCGACGAAGGGCGGAATTTTTAGTACAGATAAGTGCTCCTCCCGTGTAAATGTAGCAAAGTTCCTTAAATGGCTGAAATGGTAAACCGTTGGGGACCAGCATCCTGATACTAGACTCACGTTTAAACGTTTTCCCGACATGTGCGATAATACGATACTCTCCGTCTACATGTACCTTTTCACTGCACTTATAGTGCCTTGACCGTTTACACTACGCATGATTGAACTCAACGTATCGTTGTGATACACAACTACCTGTAAACCTTGATCATGCCTGATTTGGTGTGTCACTATAAATTTGTGAATAAATTATTTATTTATTTTTGAGATTGATACTGTAGCGGTTAATATCCGAGAGACGGCTAGCGACATTGCCCTGAAGTACGCAGCAGGAAACTTTGTCTTTGTTAATGCAGAAGATGCGCGTTGAATAATTAGACATGTAACGACAATTTGTCACAATAACGCAACTCAACCAAATTTATGGATGACTGTCTTTGGCCTGTCAATTTTAACCGTGCGCAAGCACCAGGTTAGCCCGGTTTGGACCTACCGTCATGTAGCACATTCATCATACTTCAAGTAGCTTTGCCACCTAAATTAATACAAATGCTGCGGTTAGAAGCGATTAACAAACTGATTTGTTCGGGATCTGCGTAACGTTAAGAGAAGATTTTGAACACGGATGATACCCTCTCCTTTGAAGAAACCCTGTTTTTGCTGCTGCTAGATGTTGTTAACAGGAGAGTCTAGTTTCCCGACCGACATGGATTTAGAAACTAGTGGGAATAAATCCAAGTGCATATGAGCACAAATAGAATAAATCAAGTGCTCAGTCATTCTATAATCGGAAGATGCCAAAGCTCCGGAAGTTTAAAAGTATACTTGTAAAAGGGAGCTATCCTTAGCAGAAATGAAAATAACGTGGCGCGAAATTTTGGACAGAATATTTGTTAGCGTCCTGTTTGCTCCAAGCACAACCCGCTGCTAAGTCACCAATGAAACACGTAGGACGATAAATGAGACCAGTAAAATAGAATAAATAAATAAATAAAATAAATAAAGATGTTATTTTCAGATTTATAGAGACACAACAAATCAGGCATGATCAAGGTTCAGAGGCAGTTGTGTATCACAACGATACTTTGGATTCAATCGTGCTTAATTGAGACGGTTAAGGCACTATAAGGGCAATGAAACGGTGCATGTAGAGAGAGGGTATCATATTTTTGCACTGTTGGGAAAAATTTGAAATATGTGGCTAGTCGACTTGCCAGTATGTAATTGTGAGCAGTGACTTATTCAGTGGCGAGTCACAGCCGCCACGTCGCAGTGTTGTTAAACAGATATTTGTGGCTTTTATAGGGAGAACGCTTGCCAGGCGAAAACCCACCACGTCCTGTAACATTGTCGTAAACCATTTTGAACACTATTGAATAACTGTCAAAGCAGCATGACGACTGGTTTCATATTCGCGTATTCGCAGTCAAATGGCTTCCAATTTCCTCTGTTGGTTGGACAGGTGATTTGATCAGGACCGCCATAATTCTCGGGGCCGGTTGGGGATGGGAACATCGCGAATAGTCGTCTTGTCGTGTGTCCAGGTGAGCAAAATTTCAAACTATCTGCTGTCTAGATTTTTCAGATGTATACTTTGCGAGAGTGTGAAGATGTGTTCAGCTCTCCATACTGGGCAACGGTTGTGGTAATTGCAGTTGAGTCCCTTTGGTGTACAACCATGCTCCATGTAGGTCCTTGTAGGTTGTTACGTCCGTCTTGGTCGAAATCTGTTCCTCAGTCTAATCCCAGATCCTCAAGAAGTTCCGGAACTCGGAGAAAAGGGAAAGTGACGGACAACCGAGAGAAGACCGCCGGAACAGGCGTGGAGTTAAAAATTGTTAAATCCTTAGGTTACAATATTTTGATTTGAGACAAAACCATGTACACTGTGTAACAATGATTATGTTGAAAGTGTCTTCTGAATGTCCTATATAATCCTTAGCCATGTGGATAGATTGCTAACGTCTGCGTAGCGACAAGAGCGTTTTACCAGTAAGTAATGCACGAAGCATCAGTTCAATATGAGGCAAAAATTGGGTGGGGAGAGAGCAAAGAGCGTTAGAAGATTGGTGGTGATTGCAAGGTGCATGAACAGCAAGTAGCAAGCCTAATACGATAGGGAGCGCAGCATAGGAAAGTGAAAGACAAATAGTTTGCCCCGAGAGATCTGAAGTACAATTGGCGATTAGGCAGCGGAAAGGTTGAATGCACATATCCTAAAGGAATAAAGGTTATTGAGATACGGATTGGCTCCTAACAAGCTCAGGATACTCGCAGATGCATGGGGCCTACGACCACTAGCTGCTTACTAAACAGAGGTGCCGAATGCAAGATGATCGACAGATGGTGGCGCTAGAAAAGATTACCAGTGGCCAGGTGTCGCCATTCCGATAAGACGCTTGGTCACTAGTGTATGCCTACAGGGTCACAGAATGCATCAACAAACCAGCGAAGGTAAGCGATAGACATCCCGGGAGAATATATGATGCAAAGACAAGGAGAGTATCCTAGCAAGCTCAAGATCTGCGCAGAAGAGACATGAGGCCTACGACGATTCTCTGCAAAATTATGAGGAAGATAAGAAGAGCGACAGAGAGTGGAGCTAGGAGAGAGAGTATCAGTGGCCAGCAAGCGCATTCCGAGTATGCCTACCAATTACCAGTGGATACCTAAAGTGACAGAATATCTCAATAAACCAGCGAAGGTATGTGATGCAAACAATCCAAGAGAATAAGTGTTGGAGAGATAAGGAGTGGCTCCTAGCGCAAAGACGTATACTACCTACAATGACTAGCTGCGGCTGAAAAGTGGTGACGTAGGTAATACGAAGAACTGATAATGGTGCAAAGCGAGAGAAGGTATCGACAGCTAACAATTATATTGGGGTGAAGTCTTCTAGTGGCTGGTAGATACCTAAAGTGTCCCAGAATTAGTCAACAGACAGCAACTGAATGTGACGTAGACAGTCACAAAGAACGAAGGTTGGAGATGAAAGAGAGTGGCTCTTAGCAAGCTCCGGACATGCGCAGAGATGCGAGGGGCCTACAACTGCTAGTTGCTACTAAGTAGAGGTGCTGAGGTTAAGAGGATCGACAGATAATGGCGCAGTGAAAACTTTAGATGGCAAGATATAACCATTGCATTAAGCAGTTTAGTCACTAGTGGGATCCTACAGTGTCACCGAATACATCAACAAGCCAGCGGAGATAAGTGATACAGACATTCTAAAAGATTACAGCATGGAGAAACAAGGAATGTCTCCTAGTAGGTCCGGAGATGCGCAAAATATATGAAGCCTACAACGAATAACTGCAGAAAAAGTGATGAATATAAGAGGAACGAAGCATAATGGTGCTGAGAGCACCAGTGGACAGCAACTGAGTTCACATTAAGCCTTCTGCTTATTAGTGGATGTTTACAGTGACAGAAAAAGTCAGCAAACCGGCGAAGGTATGTGATGCAAACAATCCAAGAGAGTAAGAGTTGGAGAGATAAGGAATGGCTCCTAGTGCTATGATGAATGTTACCTACAATGAACCACTGCAGCTGAAAAGATGTGCCGAAGTTAAGACGAAGAGCAGTTAATGTCGCCAGAAGAGAGAGTACCGGTGACCAGCAATGGCAGTCGGATGCAGCCTTCTAGCAAGTAAGCGTTTTAGACGTTGCAGCGGGTAATGGTTAAACGAAGGTTTAAAGAAAGGGGGCTAGGGATTGGCTATGCGCAGACATCATAAGATATGAATGATCGCCATACGAGGGCTAAAATGTTAGATGAAAGGACAACTAACGAGGAGTCCAAGCGTACATTAAGGTTAAATACGTCAGAGCACCAGACGCTAAAGGGCAGCGGCGCGCAGATACCGAAACCCTTTTTGTGCGCCAAGGTAGACTGAGGCAGGAATAGCTAGTAAGAGCTGGACTTATACATGGGAAGATGTCACAAAAGTTGCAGAAAGTAATGAATAGATGAAGCTCTACAAGTATAGACTAAGGAGTGGCTGTGCGCAGACTTGAGTTGAGTGAGGTCGGATGGAGATGACGCTTAAATGTAGTCAGGCCCAGTTTCCCACAGTTCGTCATTAGGTCCCTTAATGCTAAAAAGAGTAGATTAGAGTATAAACATGACCGACTATGAGGTACCTATTAAGTGTTGAACGGAATTGGATTACCTTATCTGATGCCCGCACAGCATGTGGAAGCCTATTCCACACATACACGTATCTGTATAGATAGAAGTTTGCACGCGTACTACTGTGGGCTTTCGACAGGGTAATGGAGCGCGGTCTATTACGTAGAACGTAGGAAATTTTGGCCGGTCATAGGAAGGGTGTTGTTGAGTTTGCAAGAGGATTATTGATAAGCTGATTTAGGAAGTTGAGGTTAGTTTTCAACCTGCGCTACCATAAAGGTTCTAGCACGAGTTCGATGCACCGACAGCGATAATTGAGAGTAGAGTGGCCCAGAAGACGTTTGGTAAACGATCGTTGAAACATTTCAGGGGCTAATCTGTCGCAATGGTTGGAGTTGGTAAACACAATGGAGCAGTATTCTAGCATAGGTCGGGCGTAGGTTTTGTATAGAGCAAGCCTAGATTCTAGCAGATCCATGTATTTGTATATGTCGCTTATGAGGGAGCGTGCTTTTGCTGAGCAATGGCCCGCTTGCTCTGCGAAGCTCAGAGAACTGGAGTAATGTACACCTAGGTCTCGAACTGTGAGACTATTAATAAGCAGAGTGCCTTGAAGCGCTAGCGCCTTGGGCGGAACGATGCATCGGTATGAGAGGACGTTGCATTTCGTCGGTGAGAAGGCAAGGCTCCAAATTTTGACCAAACATCAAGGGCCCTAACGTCGCTTTGAATATGGGAAAGACCGGCTTGCATGTTGGATGGGTGAATGGAGAATACCATTTTGATGTCATCGGCGAACATGTAGGACTTGCCATATTGTATTGCCTGGAAAAGTCATTGATATAAAACAAGAATAACAGTGGGCCCAGTACGCTGCCCTGAAAAGCGCCACTTGTGACTAGTTTGGGGAGTGATATAGACTCGTCCACCTTTACTGATTGCGTGCGAGATGAGAGATAAGATGGGAAACATAACCACAGATGGTCTGCGATTCCGTAGGATTCAAGCTTCACTAATAATTCCGCGTGTGGCACTCTGTCAAAAGCTTTTCTCATATCGAGGAGGATTATGACTAGCGCTTGTTTAGCACCAATCTGTGCAGTCACATAGTTAAGAAACTCAAATTCGCAAGTCTGACAAGAGTTGGACGGTAAAAATCCGTGTTGTTGTCTATTGCTAAGGTTGCGACTAAGTAGAAAGTTTAGCTAGTTCTTCTTAAAAATTCGATCCATCGCTCTCGAGGCAATAGGCGTGTGGCTGCTGGGGCTGTAGTTCTCCATGTTTTGAAGGCCACTTTGTCTATGTCTAGGGTTGGCTGTAGAATGCTTCCATCTGTTTGGATACACGACGAACTTCAATAAGCTCCTTAATAAGTTAAGGAGTAGAACCGGAAGGTCCTGACCTCAGAGTACCCGCAGTGCAGATAAGAGACCATCAGGGACCGGGTGTAGTGATAACTTAAGTGATCTGATTACTCGGGTTATAGAACGTAGGTCGAAGGTACTAATGTTTAGCTAGTCGTGGATAAGTTTAGCCCATCACAATGAGGCTAGACCTTACCGTGGTGCGATGGTTTGTGTGCCTCAGCGATCCATTGAGCTACGCTGGGTGGTGCTTTTGCACCTTCAGAGTCACTCATACCAGATTGGTCAATGGTTAGAGGCCAAACAAACTCAGCCTCCTGGCTCTCCAGGTTGGGGGTTGGAATGAGGGTGGCACCTTATTCCTTAAAATGGACTCCTTGTAGCCCAACGCCAAATCCGCTACCTTGCGGTCAGGTTTTTGAACCAAAGGCTTTGGTTGAGAACCCTAATCGTTCTCCTGTCTAGGCCTGGGCAACCTGACAGTATCTTGCCCAAGCAATACCATGAATTTTCCTTCAAAGAATTTCTTGATGCCCTGGCCACCGCAGAGGATAATCAACGGTGCCCTATCTGCTACATCATGCAGGGTGGATAGGGGTTTGGATGCTACTGCTCAAGCCTTCCCGTCTTCTTATTCCCCCTCTTACGCATTTGCACTCTTAACGTCCCCTTCCAACTTCACTTATATCCCCCAGTTTTCAACCCCTGATTCTTGGCCCTCCCCCAACATGCTTTGCTAGGCATTTATCTTCTAATTTCAACTCACACGTCAACGCAGAGCGTCACTCCTCTCCTGTTGACAAGCCCATGTCCAACCAAGCGGTCCAGTCCAGTTCATCGGCTTCCATTTGGAGCCCACGATCCTCCTTCAGATTGGCATGCCTCAATGTACGCACACTGCTACAAATCGGTCAACAGGCAGCACTTGCCCGAACATTGGAGACCCTCTCGATCGATATCTGCTGCTTATCAGAGACTCGCCTGCAAGACTCGAGCTCTGTGCTCACCCTGCGATCCCCTTCAGGTGACGCAAGCAGTATTTTCTCCTTGCGCCTATCCGGTGACGATGCAGCTTCGAGCACCGGCCAAGCTGGTGTTGGCATGGATCTGAGTCCCCGGGCTGAAGCTGCTCTGGTTGATTGTATTCCAATCAGTAGCCGGATGTGTGCGGTCCGATTGGCTGGCTCATTTAAAGCTTCGAAGTCGCGCGGGACTAATAGATGTCTATTCATTATCGCTGCCTATGCGCCCACAAACTGTAGCGATGATTCGGTAAAGAACGACTTCTACCGCCAACTGACCCAGCTCCTTCGCCACAGAAGAAGCACGGACACTGTTGTGCTGGCGGGGGATATGAACGCACAAGTTGGAAAGTTGTCCACTGCTGAACTGCATCTGGGCGGTCAACACGGTGTAGGCTCCCGTAATGATAACGGTGAGCGGTTACTTCATTTGTGTGAAGATTCTCGCTTATTTCTTTCGAGCACTAATTTAAGACACAGCACCCGCCGAAGGGTGACTTGGCGCCCACCAGCCTCGAACCAGCCTTGCACGCAGATCGATCACATTGCGATAAGTTACCGCTGGAGAGGCTGCATCCAGAATTGTCGCTCGATTTGGAGCACATGTGTGGACACCGATCATGCACTTGTATGTGCTGACATGCGGATGCGCTTTGGCGGACGCCGACGACGACGCTGTGAGCCCATTGACACCAACCAACTGACAAAGCCAACTGTTCTGAATGCGTATCAAAGTACGCTGACATGCGAGTTGAGTAAGCGCTCACAGGGGACAATTGATGGTCACTGGTCACATGTTCACCAGACCTTACTAGCAGCAGGCAAATTCTCATGTGGTATGTCTAATAGACAACATGGACATTGGGTCTCTTCGCAGTCTCTGGAACTTATAGATGCTCGCCGGCAAATCCCGGCTGGAAGCGAGCACAATGAAACTCGCAAAGAGCTCCGGGCAAAACTCCGTGCTAGCCTGAAGAGAGACCGCGAATCTTGGTGGTCTCATCGTGCGTCAGAGTTGGAAGTGGCCGCTGTCCTTGGCAACCATCGTAAGTTATTCCGTCTGATACGGGAAACGTGCAGCAGGAGACCTGGTGTTAGTGAAACTATACGTGACAAGAGTGGACAGCATATCCACAATTTGTCAAAACGTCTGGAGCGTTGGGCTGAGCATTTTGAAAAGCAATTTAATCGGCTGTAATTGTTTGATTCGCCGGTCACTGATCGCTTCGCTCCGTGGGCTGTCCCTTCGGATCCACCCTCTCGCTCAGAAGTCGAACGTGAGATCGGACTGTTGAAGTTGAACAAAGCCGCGGGACCAGATGATCTTCCTCCAGCCCTCTTCAAATTTGGAGGCTCTGCTCTTGTTGATGCTTTGCATGAATTACTAGTGAAACTGTGGGAGCAGGAGATCGTCCCAACCGACTGGAGCCGCTCCGTTATTGTTCCCATCTTCAAAGGCGGCTCGCGCTCGAAATGCGGCAACTATAGAGGAATCAGTCTGATCCCCATCGCCTCCAAATTACTCGCCTCCGTAATTATTCACAGAATGACTGGCGCTCGTGAAAGCCAGATTCGTGAGGAGCAAGCCGGGTTTCGTCGGGGTCGTGGCTGCATCGACCACTTCTTCACCTTGCGTCAGTTGTTGGAGCACCGTCACACATATTGGCGGCCCACCGTAATCGTGTTCCTCGACATCAAAGGTGCCTTCGATTTGGTTGATCGATGTGCCCTTTGGGACTGTTTATTCAGGAAAGGTGTGCCCGAGAAATATGTAAATATTATCCAAGCATTATATGCGCGTAGCACGAGCAGAGTAAGGGCTTACGGCAAGCTGTCGCCACCCTTCAATATCTCCAGCGGTGTGAGACAAGGATGCCCGCTGTCACATTTCCTATTCAACTTCGCTATTGACGAAGTCATGGAGCTTGCATTTACAAGACATGACTTGGAAGGTGTGGAGCTACTCCCAGGAGAACGACTTCTTGACTTAGAGTATGCAGACGACATTGCCCTCATCTGTGACAGCTCCCAGACGTGTCAAGCCGCGCTGGACAGATTAGCACTGGCTGTCAGTCGCTTCGAGCTTTGCTTTGCACCACCGAAGTGCAAAGCGTTCCTCCAGGATTGGCAAGGTTCGCCCCCTGTGCTGACCCTTGGTGGGGATCAGCAAGAAGTCGTTCAGAAATTCAATTACCTGGGAAGTTGTATCAGCGCCCTTGGGATCGAAGACGAGATCACGAACCGTATAGCGAAAGCTCGAAGTGGTTTTGCTAACCTTCGCCACCTATGGCGACGGCGCGACATCACTCTCTCCTTGAAGGGTAGAGTGTACAATGCAGCGGTACGTTCGACCCTACTGTACGGTTGCGAAACCTGGCCCCTAAGGTCGGCGGACATGAAGAGGCTACTTACATTCGACCATCGGTGCCTTCGCAGTTTGGCTCACATCTGGTGGGAACACCGCGTGAGTAACGAGCGTGTTCGACGCATTGTTTACGGCCTAGGAAAAGGGAATGAACCGCTCAGCACCGTCACTTCACTCACCAGGCTCCGATGGCTGGGCCACGTGTCGCGCATGCCAGCCCACCGACTCCCTCGACGTGCGTTGTTTGCTCACCGGGGATGTGGGTGGAAGAAGAGGAGAGGTGGCCAAGCGATGACTTGGTCGAGAGGAATGAAATCCCGCATTTCGGAGCTAGCCTCGGTTGGAGCTTCACGGCTCCCTGGTTGGGGTCCAAAAGACGGTGAACACGTTTGGCTGGATACAATTGCTGACATGGCAAGGAGCCGACCTCAGTGGCGTTCCTGCTGTGTTTCTTTGTCCCTCCCCATCCCTTTAGCCTCCCGCTCCATCTACGATCTTATTTCGTAGGGTAAAACGTAATTAAATTTTTGTTTTTGCCTAGTAGCCGGCTAGTAGCTTACCGGAACGATGCCTATCCGTAGCTGATAGCTCAGCTGGCATGCAACTGTCGTATTTATTTTTCCTTTATGTATTGTGTGTATGTATGTATGTATTTCCTTTATGTATTGCGGTACAATAGCGGAGATATTTTACCACCTCCAGCTGACATGTATAATGATGATGATGATGATGGGTAAGTTTAGGCACAGCAGGTGGCAAGATCAGGTTGCTGTCAGTGAAGTAACCGCAGAAGTTGTTACAGAGAATCTCAGCTATTTCCTTCGGATCGCTGATTACGGACTCATCGGTTGTATATGCAACCAATAAGGAGGTCGAGTGTACCCACATTGGTCTGGGTCTCCAATTAGTAACCACTCAAAGTCAGAGGCATTACAGTCATCCCGTAAGTAAATAAGGCATCCACCTCCGCTTTGGTTGATGCGTCCATTACAGAAGGTGGTGTACCCGGGGATATTTAGTTTGTTGTCAGGGGTGCTTGAGGATTTCCAGGTTTCTGTGGTCAGCAAAATTTGTGGAGATGAGAGAAGAAAAAATGGACCTATGTAGTGCATTCTGTGGTTGATGGCTCTTGCATTGATAAGGAGCATATTGCAGGTTCGACTGCGTACGTCCTTAGAGAGAGTGAGGTTGGGGTAGAGTGAAGTATCCCTGCGTGTCCCAACTGTGGAGGCAATAAAGAGTGAAGCAGATGTTTCAAGTGCAGGTAATACATATATTGCAGTTATTACCTCATGGCCATCAGGGGAGGCGCACTGGGGTAGCTTGCCGTATAGATTATTGTTAGCCCACAGGTTGTCCGCTAGCGAGCTGTTAGACGACTGTGAGATAAAGGTTTTTAAGGTAACGGGTCTAACGGCTCATTCCTTTGCGCAGAAACCTTTATACTGCCATTTAAGGAGGATGTTGTAGTAGGAGCGATACCATTATCGTAGGCATGTGGGCCATGCAGTAGCTTATTATCAGCTCCTGTGTAGGGTTTAGTTGGTGGCGCTAAGACGTATCTGAGGGTTAATGAGGTCCCTAGGATGGACCGAGTGTGGATGGATGGAACATCGCAATGTGAGAAAGACCGGATCGTCAATGCAGGTTGACCGCGAAAGCGGATCGCTATATGAAAACGTTGACTGCGGACTAACGTAGGCAATTTCCACTTTCGTGGAAGAGGAGAGGGCAGCGAGGATTTGGGGAAGATAGAGTTGCGTTTATTGAGTGAACGCTTCTCATATGTGCGATCATGGGATGGCAAAGTTTGGTACTGCTGAACATTTCCCATCGACATGCGAAGAGTAAACTTAGGGATTGCTGGGGCTACCCGAAGGGCTGAAAACAGCGGTTTGGAGGGGATGTAAGGAACATAGGAGATTTCGGAGATAACGTTGGATTGGGTGCGGTGGACCATACCTTGTAGTGTCCCGGGAAGAAGGGACGGTGGTAAAGGGGGCCGTGTTGTGTGCGGTTACATTATGAAAGTTCATGAACTGTGGCTATCCGGATTTTGGGAAGTGGTTGTTTATAGTAGCGCCTGAAGCTTTGGTATTCCTTGTTCATTGGGGAGTACCGTAAGAACTATGTCCAGGAACAGATGGTATCGAGCCTCTGCGTTGGGCGATTGTTGGTAAGTTTGGGCTTGGGCTGACAACTTGGGTGCTTTAAGTAGGTTAGTGTTATCTGGTGGCTGGCGTAGTCTAGCCATGATCGCAGGCCCCATCGACGACTGATATCTTGAGGAAGAGGGTTTTTCGGCTACCGGCTGCCTCGCCTGAGTCCAAACGTTGCCGTGTACCATCCGGTACTCGGGTTCTTTCTTGGTAATGTTTTTGTGAAACTTGGTTACATGGGTCCTGCGGGCCTTTGCCTGGTTTGTTGTAGTTGTGAGCAGCAGACAGCTTTGGCCTGCGTTACAGGTATATGTGGATTTCCGCAAAATGCATCAGAACTGTTGCGTTTACTCCTGCTGATGGGAGTGGGGGATGAAGCGATAGACAGGATTACTGGTTCAGTGTCAGAATCGCTCTTAGCAAAGTGATAGTTCGATAACGCTCTGAATGTATCACTTTCCGCAATAGTTGCTGTATCTCGTTCTGAGCCGTATTTGGGTGTAATCACTTCAGGCGAGAAACCCTGTCGTAGTTGTTGTGGTTGTGGTGAATCTAAATCAACAGCACACAGTGGTGTACAGCATGTGACGGGCGATGCAGCTTTAGCTTAAAGTCGTGCTTTTATGTTGGAAGATGATGTAGAGGTACGCGCAATCGATCTTTGTAGGGGGTTATATCCTCTCTGATCTCTAAAGCTCCGAAGTTAGCCGGTTGTTTGAGGAGAAAGCTGGAGGCCATGAAGCGTGTTGCAAACTCAGGACCTACAAATCTGAGCATGCTAGGACAAGTACGGCCGGGAAACTTTCTGAAGCGTTTAACTGTGCAGCAATCGAGCGGCAAATAGCAGACATTTAGAAGCTTACGTAGCAAATTTTCAAGTGGAAACCGGTCTGGGACGTTGAATAGTATAGCGTTGTTGGCGCGACGCAAGCGCTCTTTGGCCGCTTGTGCAATTACCTTCAGGAGCATACCAGCTGGGTTTAGGTTTGATGAACTTTCAGGTGTTTGTACGCCCGATAGGTGCACTAGGGGCATCAACTTCTTTAAAGTCTCATTGATGTTTACTATGTCGTTTTTTAGCAAATTCAGTTGATTTTCAAGTGCATAAATTTTTAGCATTGCTTCAGTAAGAGGGTCATTAAACCTGACCTTGCATTCCGGAGAAGGAATGATAGCAACTATGTCAGGTATTGATGTAGGATTTATAACCTCCTTATCAACAATCACTAAGCCGGAACTATTGGCCACCACGATGGCGTCAATTTGGTCCACGGGTTGGACATCGCGCACGTCCGCTAAAGCGGAGTTGACTTAAACGGTGAGGAATGTAGGCGAGTTCACTCTTCGTTTATTACGCCTCATAGCTGCGAAACGCTTAGGTACTTGATGCAGAGAAATGGAGTATGATACCACAACGCTACAGAAAACGACTTGGACAGAAAGTCCAAAGGAAACCCAATGTACGGTTATAAGATGACGGTGTGATATAATTAAATATCACAAATGGTATGATAAGGTTAATGGGAGCGATTTAGCAACACTGAATAGCCAACCAAAAATATTCAGCTTATTCGAATTTACCGCGGTTTTGGTTTTCTTACCGCGGGAAGGTTGCCAAATTTGTACGTTTGTTGACGAAGTATAAGTACTTCGCGTTGATTTGGCGGCAATGCAAATGAGAAGAAATATCAGAACATTTTATTTAGCACCACATGTTAAAAATGCATTGTTGTGCATTTTGGTAAAACGGGCTCGAAAACGAATAATTGGTCCAGTCCAGAAATGCTGGTGTGTACGCTTGCTGTTTGATAGCATTCCCGATGTATCGCACGGAGATCAGCTGAGTCAGGTTATGTACTCAGTAGCGCTTAATGAAAATGAGGTGACGGTAGAGGGGTCGCCTTTGAGCTTACTAGAGATCGACCGCGCAGGAGAAGAGGAAGTTCTGGACTAGCTTTGGGAGGACTGGTGGAGGATAGCCTTCAGGTTTATGAGTTTCCTGGCCAGCAATTTGAAAATGATGCCAGTAGGGTGGGTTAGCGAGTGGATTCCCCGACAGGCCTCATCGTAATGGACATAAAATATGTTTACGTGCCCTGCAAACATATTCCTTAGCTGGCCTGTGTACATACAGCAATTGCGGCCAAGCATTCCGCCAGCTATAGTACGATACACCGCTTATTCTCCCTTTTAAGCTAAAGTTGTAGCAATGGCTCTATTCAAGTTGGTGTTCCTAAAAGTACCTAACTGCAAAATCTAGATAGCGTTGTCAAGCGGATGTTGTAAATGAGGCGGTAAAGGAATACTCGGAACGTGTCACCTCACAAAGGAGAACAGGTGACCACAAGATCAGCTGCGGCGTCAATTTTCAAATCCATATTGTCGTTTCCGTTTATTCTGTGTTTGAGACTTGGGTGAGCTGTACTAACCTAAAACTTACAGGTATGTCGCTAAACAAAAGGGCTAGATCCGCAGCAAAGTTTTTAAGTTTAACACGTTAGAAGCTCGGCTTCCTCAGAATAGAGAGAAAATGGTGCACGTTGCATTGCATAAATCCAAAAAAGGCGTTAATTGGGATGAGCATAAAGTGTCGCAGCCGCAAACTAAACGCATGGACCGTATAGCTTTGAGTGATATCTAAATGGGACTTAATGCTGAATTGAAAGGAGAAATGCGGTTTGTCATAAACATTTGAATTGTACCATGCCGTACGTTACAGCAACTTAAGGACCTTAAACATAAATAGCCTTATATTAAACAATAAAAGCTGCTGAATGATAAATAAATAATTAATTACGGTATTTTACTAGACTTGCTAAATGCTGCGACAGCAAGCTTTCAGCTAATTATTTACACAAGTCCCATGCTCTTGCGTGGGGCTTGAAAAAAGTGCGAGTATCTGTTTATGTGCGCAATTACGAATGCACAGACTATTTTACTTCTACAGTTCAATGGGTAGTACTCGCACACCGTGAAGTTCATCTGGCTTCTTCAGTCGCTATTTTACTCCTTGATTTGACAGTGGCGAATACACACGCAGAGCCGTAGTTGGGCACGACTTTTAGAAGCAGGATCCAATGCTTCACGTACTTTACCACGAATTCTTTGGACTCTTTCGTCAGGCCTAGTGGTCTCAGTTAATTTTGGGCACATGGAAGGCAGTAAGTGCGAGAGACTTAGCAGCCAAAAGGGAAAGTTAAAAGCAGAGTTAAGGAATGCAGAGAAAAACGCTTTTACGAGACTGACTAACGCGGCGTACTTATGTAGGAAAATGCAAATTAGTTAGTTGGCCATCTTACTACCGCCCGTTGCGACAAGATTAGGCAACAGCTCGTAAAATAAATGCTGAAATATTGTTATACAGCTTTGTTAACTTATAAAAATTTTAACTATGAGAAACTCTTTGCTGTTTGCATTGGTTGCTTTGACGCAGTCAGCCAAAACCGTAGCAGCAGACAAAACACGAATATAGCCTAGTGATAGCGTTCCGGACAGTCAGTTGTGTGACCGGGTTTTGAAAGCTTGCTGCGCGGCTTTTGGAACTCGCTTCAGCGGTACATACATTAAAGTTGGAACGGTACAGCAAGGAGTGTGATGGCCAAGTATCAAGGATGACCTTCAAAATTTAGAGCTTCAAATAAGTTATAAATTTGCATTTCGAGTGGGAGGTCGCTTTTTATTTCAGCCTCATTCTCGCGAGTCATCCTAGGGTAGGATGGAACACCAAGGCACACGGTTATGCACCATTGCTAACGTGGTTTGTTTGCCTTCCAGCTTGTCTTCAGCTCGTGATCGCAAGACAATAACAAGCTGCTACATTGCTTACGTGGCCACTAGTAACTATTAGAGGCTCTCACGGAATAATCACTTAATATCCCGCATCGGGTTGAAAAGGTTTAACGGTATTTTTAATGGTCAATATAGCATACAAATGCTCTTATACTTTGAACTTAAGAGGAACTCCGTGAGACACAAATTTTAAATTTGAATGACCGCCGTTCACTGAGCTACTGCCCGCAGCCCACAGTTCGTGGGATAAAAGAATTTTCAAATACATTACAAAATAGCATAAAGTATAACCAAATGCTTTTGCACTAACGTTGTTCTTCGGTGTAAGAATCCAAGTTGAGCAAACCTCAGAACAAAAGCAAAATCTTTTAGTAGGCTAGTATATTGCGAATGGTAAAACCAACGTTTTCCCATCGTAGCCAGCATTAACCACTGAGTACTTTAAAGTAAAAGCAACATGACACTTGAAGCAGTTTGCCCACTATTTGCAACTGAATGGCGGTCTAGAAATAACGCCATTATATTATTTTGCTATAAAAGGCTTTCCGCTTTGCAAGTAGAGGGCAGCCGAAAGAAAAACAAATCAAACTACTGGTTAAGCGGCATAAGTTTTAATAGGCTTAACTATCTAGAAATGCCTTACTAGCCAGAAATAGACTGCAATTACTAGGTACGACGTAAAGGGGAAAAAAGCAAGCTTTTCGGGTATACACGATAAATATAGACGAATAAGTGACAGTGTTTTGTGAATACTACGGGAACGTATTAAAACATATTATATCTGCAAGAGAATTGAAAATGTCTCCGCGTACCAGTTTCAGTGGATACTGTCTCACGCAAACCATTATGAATATAAATTTCAATATTTTGTAAGCCGCTAAATGGTTGCGAAGGTTATATCAGGACTTTGTAAGTCAGGTTTACCCGGATATAACGGGAAATCCTTAGGATCATTTGACGCGTTTGGGCCTAATAAGACACATATTGCTTACATAAATATCGCACGTTTTATCCCATTGAGCCCATTGTATACATCCACAAAACTATGTCATCAATCTCAGTGAGCTACAGGATCCTGTCGCTAATATTAAGGAAATGAGTATCGGAAAATTAGCAAAATGCTTCGAGGCATGAAATTCATTTAGGCAAGCTTTCATGGGGCATTGACAAATACGATTGTTCGGTTGGCGATGTTACGGCTATGCAGAAAAGGTGGAGTAGTTTGCGAAAGATGGAGGTCGCATTGTTTTAAGAAAGCTGCAGGAAACGCCAAATCTCTTAAATAACTAAATAAATGGTACCTTCTCTGTAAACCGAGACACACCTCTAAAGGCATGAAATTTTGTGCTGAATACGAAATGTCCCCTAGGGGAACCTGCTGCACATTTAGGATACTCGAACTACTAGCATCACATCCTGTGAGCGAGCCTCCTCAAAACGCAGGTATACAACGAAATACCAGCAGTTATGAATTTACTACACAAAGGTCACGGTTTGTTTGCTCACCCTATAGAGAAGGAACTTGCCAATGTATTGAAGTCTGAATGGTTTATTAAAACTTTTGCCCCAATTTATGCAGGAAAACTTCAGCTGTAAATTTTGCCTACGAGTAATGTAACGATACAAATGTGTGCATTTATGCAGACATTAAAGTTGTTATATGAAGCGTGATGTTAATAGACCGATAGTATTGGCGAGAGTTTATGGATATACAGGAGAGAAATTAGGACCACTTGTAATTAGTCCCAAGCCAGAAGTCATTCGTGTAACAGTTTTAGTGGATACTGCGCCACACTGACTACTATGAACACAGACTACAGTATTTTGTAAGCCCCTAAGTTGTTGCAAATGTCATATAAGGGGTGCAGGAGTCAGGTTTACCTGGATAATACAAGACGCTCAGGATCATTAGACTCGTTTAGGCTTGATAAGGCACTTATATCTTAACAAAATATCACACCTTTTTATCTCTGCGTTTATTTCCTACATCCATAAAGCCGTCAACAAAATTAGCAAACTACAGAAGCCTATTAATAATAATGAAGAAATGCGTATCAGAAAAATGCTTCGGGGCGTGAAATTCTTTACTGTATGTGTTCGTAGGACATGCAAACCTTTGCTTCTATGAGTTGAGTTTACCCCAAAGGTAGGGATTATTTTGCCTCATATGTTGATACACACTATTGTGCATCGCTTTGCTATATTTCAAGCTTTTTCTCTCCAATGTTTTGTTGGAAGCGGGCGTCAGTGTTGTTTCGCAATGTGGAAATGCAACATGGGATGATGGTGTCAAAGCTGCAATTGCCTTGATGGCTTTTCTCATGAGAGCTGTTACACCACCCTTAGCAAGGAATGATAACGCAAGGCAGGCGTCGCAAAACAGCTAAAAAGATGGGAGCTGGTTTTTACCTAACACTATGCATAGGACATGGTAGGATTTGAAGCCAGTTGCAAGGTATACTTACTCACAGGCGGCCAGGTTAAGGCGATGCGGTGGTCAAATTTTCTGGATGTCTAGCCAGCCAGTGTGGCAGATGTCTCTCTGTCGCTGGTTAGCTTTCGTATCAGTGAAATAGAAGTAAAACGCGAATGTTTTAGTATCAAAAGCAATTGAGGAAAAGGAGCTAGTTTTCATAAGGATTGTCTACTAGGGTTACCAATAGTGATTGGCACATGTATTATTCAGACACAGCTAAGTATATGAACCAAGAGAGGCTAAATGTAAGGCAAAATGCGTTATTACCTGGCCTAGGTTCCTCAGAGCATTCACTTTATCGACCAGATGGAATAGGTGCCTTTATTATTTTGTGATAGAGACGCCGACTACAATTGGAACAGGCGGAGCAACGTAGCAAGTAATCAGGCTTAACGATATGAACCTATTTAAGTTAACTGCCCAATGACAGTTACGAAGTACGCCTACTGCTAGCATTTAAACACTAATTTGAACAATGCTATTGTTAAACTTGGTGCACTATATGTAACAACAAAAAAGGACGCTAACATCTTATAAAATGCCTAAGTCTGGAAGAATGCCTTCACTAGGTTACCACATGGGTCATAAGTCTAGTATATTTAATGGATCCAGTGGTCTAAGAATTTGCAAGGTAGTAACTAGTAAAGCTGAATACTAAGGATGTAGGTGCAGCTAAGATGAATGGACTAAAGTTAACCTGCTAAGGTGGATTCAATTTTGCTCTGCGATATCCTATTTGAAGAGTTCCAACGGACCTGCAGAGCTGTCAGTCGGTAGACCAAGCGGTATTAGTTATTGAGCCGTTTAAGCAGCTACTGTGGACGTGGAAGAAGAGAAGCTGTAAAGGTGGTGATACAGGTTTGTCCTTGCAGCCTTTAGACAAAATGTCAGTGGGGGAACCGGGACAAGTCAGAAAGTAACCGAAAATAGATACATACCTTTTGTACTCATCTTGCAAGTCTAAGCACCGGTACATACGGGCGACTGCTCCGGCTAAGGTCACCGGTCGTTGTGACTGCGAAAATAGATAAGAGGCAAACAACGGGTGGCCATTGCTGAAGGTTATTCCTAGGGGTTACTGATTACCTTGCTATAGTTTTGTGCAACTGCGGGCCACATAATTTGGCATTATCATGATCACTCCTTTGATGGCGTACCTCACACCTCCGAGAATAACACTTTTATCTAGCTATATACAACAGCGAGTTTTGCCGTAACTGGCTACCAACTAAACCAAGAAACAACTTAAACCCAAAGATAATGGTAATTATGTGATCATTATGTGAGTCTCCATAGTTAATGATGGCTACAAAGGCCATACGGGAGCGTACCGATATCTCACGAGAAAGAACGGCATAAAATTGGGACCCTAAAGAAAGCTGGGAGGCAAAGCTGTTCAATGTAGCAGTTGGTGTTATATCCTACCCTATAATAAGCTTTAGGTATGTCGTTGGAAGGCCTTCCTGAATTGCTTTAAACCAACCATTCGTTTTCTGTCGCAGATAAGAATAGTTGATGGTGGTCCACAACCTGATGGCCTCTTGGTACATTTAATGAATGGGCAATTAGCATCAAAGATGATTGTCTCCATCCCGGTTAAGACCGCAAGCACGTAGCTTTCATATCGTGCCTTGTATCAGTAGTCCATGCTGAGCCAGTTACATGAAAAAATTATTTGGAAGGATTTTGTGTGTTATGCTTGTCCAGAACAATGCTAGCCTTCTCTATATTATTCCACTTTCAGTAAACTTACTGCCGAAACTATTACAAAACGCTATTCGACCAGGGCTCATACCCCCGCTTAGTATTTGGCAGCCAGATATGCAGAACACTCAAACACATTTGGGCTAAACGCCGCTTTTTATATACAGGTGAAAAATTGTCCGTCAACCTTCCTGCAACAGCAACGATTGTAAACCATCAAGTTCCTCAAAATTCAAATTGTATGGGTTTTATAAGTTTTCAAGATAGCTTAACTCGACTGCAGTACATAATTCCGCCGCTAACGCTGTATTAGGTCGCTAGAGTCGGTGGAAGTATTGCCCATTACCGTGAAAATACTTTGTTGCCTCCAGTGCAGAAGCAGACAAATATTCTAGCACTAATCATTCCTATCTTTCAGAAGAATAAACTTGAATCACATTTACCACTAAGATATATGTTTCAAGTATTTCGTGGGGTTGCCGGAAACAAAGTTATACTTTAGAAAGGACTTTGCCTTTGTTTTTGTTATGCGCGCTGAGACAAGAGTCGATGGTAGTTGCACAGGGGGAAATATTCATAGTTACCAAAATAAGCACTTTATCGCGTATGGTCAAAGCTTCTGAGCGCTTGTAGGAGGCTCAGATTGATACTAACTGAAAGCATCTTGTTAATTAGCAACCTGCATATGTCGTTACTGCAACTGCTAAGAGAAAGATCCTTCAGTACTTTTCAGCAAAATTGATGAGCTAACATTGCCTAGCCATTGGCGTGAGCATTATAATTTTGCTATGATTTTGTGAATAAATGTTAATTGCACACGGACACGGATTATCAAATCAGTCAATTTGCTTGGATTTCCATAACGTTAAATAATTTTGATGATATGCTATATCTTTTTGGTTCCCTTTATCAAGTTCACAAGTTTCATTTTATCAAATGCGATAAAAAGACTTGCGCGAATTTTGCTCTTTGCCAGAGAATTCTTCATAAGCCATGGTTCATCCGTATCAGGTTTGAAGCATTTTGAGTACCAAGTGACTTCGTTGCTACTTTGGAAGCCGGGTTGATAAATTTTAACTTTCGCCGGTAAAGTTAATAAAATCGATACAGCATTTTTAAAGAACTATAGCTTGGTAGCTTTGGTTATAAAAATAGTTAAAAAATAAATGTTTGTTCCCGGCCGCGCGCGAAGCGTAAAAAGGCGAAACCATAGTAAGGCGGACGCATATAAGCAGCAGACGCTTAGCCAACCAACCTTCTGGTGCAACCTGGGTGGTTCGAGTTTAACCCGTTCCAGCAAATAATTCGGCGGCAGTGCTCCAAGAAGTGGCAAGCGTTCGCCCTATAAAAAGTCACCTAAGACTGTTTAACAACACTGTGACGTGGCGGACTTGACTGGACAAAAACTAAAGTCACTGCTTTGTGGGTAGCTAAAACGTGATATGCAACCTGTAGACTTCATTCGTTTATTCTCACATTCTTGCTGACAGCAAAAGGTCAAAAAGCCAGCAACACAAGCAAAGCTCCAGCGCTACATAAATAACAAGTACATACGTGTCTATACTCATACACATACCTTAATTGTCAAATAAAAGAGGTAGTTTTGCACATTTTCGACCGCACTTTGATGGGCCAACATGATCGTGCCGGTAAAGGTGTGCCTTGCGCTTTCAAAAATATAAAGGTTATTTTATTGTTAAATGTGTAACAATTTAATCAGTACGTACTAGCGATATACTGTATGCATATATATCCCATGCTGAGGCTGATGTTGCATTTTTGCTGCTCCTTCACCGGTTAAGATAAACCAACTTTCACTTAAACTAGGCCTTTCTAAGCGGGATAAATTTCATTCCAATTCATGTGGTCTGTTATGCATAACTGGGCAATCTATTGTCTGGCCATGTTACTTACGCTAACTACACTCATCCGCGATAACTTTGTTGCTTTTATAGAATTATTACCTAACTTGTAGACATTGTTGCTTATCACGGATTGGTTGCTAACCAACTTAATTAAAATGCTAATTTAGCAAAGAATTATATCCGCGTAGCCGTATTCTTCAACTACTTTATTTTAGTTTATAATGCCAATTCAAGTGCTTGGCTGCTGTTTGAAATCACAAAGGTAGCTGCGCTTAATGTGTATGTTGACACGATGCCTACCTGTATTACTTACTACGTCGTCCATACTGGCTATAAGAGACAGTTGGTCGTTGCTAGCAACCGGAGTGCACGGTTCTTTTGGTCTTGCCAGATGCAAAGTGTGGTTCTGTGCACTCAGTGTGAAGCGGACTATGGTTTAGCCACCTCATTGTGTGCGTTTGATTCCCCAAATACAGCGTGCTTGTGCTTGTCTGTAAAAGAGTGTGGACCGGGTCCATTGATGAAAAGTGGCTCTCATCTACATGCCTCCCGGTCTTATTTCCTCTAGTTTACCTCGGATGTGTGGGTGTAGTTGGAGCTGTGTGTGGTGCAGCATAAGCCACCGTTGGTCCCTTTGTGTGCCCAGGCGTCCTGCGGATGTCCCTGTGGGGTCAGCTAACGAAAGGCTCCGAAAGCGGTTG
The DNA here is from genome assembly GCA_944474145.2 of Dicrocoelium dendriticum. Taxonomy (NCBI): domain Eukaryota; kingdom Metazoa; phylum Platyhelminthes; class Trematoda; order Plagiorchiida; family Dicrocoeliidae; genus Dicrocoelium; species Dicrocoelium dendriticum. The sequence goes on along the minus strand of OX104064.1, from coordinate 102,545,997 downwards.
GCACCAACCATGGGTGGGTTAGTAGTCATATTGAATGGATTTGTTACTGCAGTGCTGAAGTTGTGTTTGCGTTCCTTGTATCAGCCAGCACAGTAAGGGTGCAAAGAATATCGTCAATTTGGTCTGACGCCCGTTAGTAGGGTAAGATCCTACGAAAAGCCTAGGGTCCTTGACATTAGTTAGTAGAGAGTCATAGCAGCAGAGCCACGGTGTTGTTAAACAGAGATTTGTGGCTTTTTCTAGTGAGAACGCTTGCTAGGATAAAGCCTGCCAAGTCCAGGAACACCTTGGCTGATATATTCGCTGGAACAGGCTTAACTCGGACCACCCAGCTGGCACCAGGTATTGGTGGTTGGGTTGGCCGGGCAAAACACGCGGCTTGACGCTTTACACACAAAATTTTGAGTGGCATTTTGCGCATAAAGCGCGTTCATTAAGTAGCTCAATCCGCGGCATTTCAACATTGTGTTCTCACAAACAGTACGGCAATTTTGTTACACTAACTAACATCCCAACATGACCCTTCCAAATACACAGATAAACATACATTTACTTGTCAACACACACATAAATTCTTATACATTTATCAAAATGTACTCATTTGCACAATTGCCGATCATACATGTCGGTATTACCATGATCACGCCCTTGATGGCGTGCCTCGCAATGACGAGAATAAAATGTTTATTTATTTATTTAATAGTAGACGGCCAAACCGCACCTTAGAAAATGTTGCAAGGTTCCTTGACTAATGTTTCAGTTGTGATGAAAATACATAGTAAGCCAATACGATAATTAGGTGCACTACGTTAAATAATGCATTTACCTGTGGTGGTTTATTAAACCTTACTACATAACTTTAGATGGTTCTTAGGGCGGGAGGAACAGCATGATGGAAGGACAAGCTTCGGTACTTGGCTCCACTATAAAGGTACTATACCATTATTGAAGTGCTTCGAGGAAATTTTAACTGTGGCAATCCATGGAGGCATAAACTACGGGACTTCCAACTAAATGCAGAAAAATAACTGTAGCGCAGTACTATTCATTATTACAATTGACATCTGAGGCCCGGCCGTCATAAACCCAGGTGGTTTAAATGCTCATTATAAATTTTCTGCTCAATTAGAGACCATAGCAAAATAAAAGGATTTTAGGATTCTAATAACACTACAACCAACAGGACACGTCCAAACGCCTGCTTTCTACTACAACTGTCTTAGCTCCCTTCCTCTAGCTAGCCGAAACTACATCATAACTCTGCACGACATATAGCTTGGAGTGTACTGATGAGCACATACGCTTTGCTTCATGCAATACCCTCGTTTCTTTACGGTAAGCCGGCGTAAAGTCCCACCACTAGCTTTCCATTACCCAGCCAGCATTAGTTGCCTGCTTCTAGCGAGCTTAACCGACATAATATCCATGCCAGGCTTTCCATCATAGCCACGAGTACCAACGCATTAATAACTTGTTACAGCACCTTAAACTTTCCGCTGTAAACTGGCGACTATCTGTACTACTTGCTCTCTATTACGCTGCATGCATTAGCTCTCTGCATCTAGCGAACTCGGATGATTGAATTATCACGCGTGACTACTTGCCTTAGCTCCGTGTGTAGTGCTGATCACATACACTTAACCTTATGCCATGCCTTGGAATCTATGTAGTAAATAGCCATAAAGCTGAACTACTTTCGTTCCATTAATTAAATAAAAGCAAATGTATGCTCGGCAACACGCGGTACACCTAAATATTCAGGGGGAACGTAACAAAACGAATGCTCAGCAAATGCACAATAATAGTTCCGGCTTAGCAGTGTCATACTGGAGCTGTATGGTGTCTGTACATGTGTTTGTATATAAATAAATGCATATTTATTCTCGACTTGCAATGCACACCCAAGGAGGCATGGTCAGGTAAATGCAATTGTACAGACCTTTAGTGGTAATCGTAAAATCGACAACAGATAATTGTTCAAACGTTCATGCGTGGAACTGTAAACGGTTGCAAAAGGTAAAAAGGATAGTTGAGCCGTCACGAGATTAGGACCTGTTTGTAAGGACTTAAGCAGTTTTACATATATTGAGGTTATACATCAGCCATTAATAGTTCAGGGATTCCGGATGCCTGAGCTGAAGGTAATTAAAGCTCAAGGTCTAGAGTGATGGGATGAGATACTGAGTTTGCGTGTACGGAACGCAAAGCTTACATTACCGCGCGCAAAGCGGCGCCTTAGAATGGGTTACAATGATGATAACATTGCTTTATTTTCTCAATGCTTTAGTTATACTGATGTACATATGTCCATAACCACCTGCTTTCCATAACACAACTTGTATGACTATCCGCTAAACATGCCAAGGCGACTTAGTTAACACGCGCCATGCAGCGCCTAAATTTCATACGTTCCAATGCACACGTACCGTTTAGTTAAATAAATAAATAAATAAATAGTTTATTCTCGAATTTGTCGAGACACACCAAGTAAGGCATGATCAATATTTACATGCAATATTGCTTCGCAACAAACACGTTGCTATGAGTGTAGTCGGCAGTAAGCCGAAGGTTGTACAGGCTGCGGAAATTGTGTAAGTAGTCATGAGGGATAGAGTCATCAATGACTGACGAAACGTTGAATTCTAGAGTGCGTAGTGTAAACAGTCAGGGCACTACATGTGTAATGAAAACGATACATATAGGCATGGTGTAAATTAGTATTGAAAGTGTCAGGGCAATATTGAATAATGATTCTGGTCGACTTGCCAGTAGGTAGTTCTGGGCAGTGACTTTATTCGGTGGCGAGTCACATCCGCCACGTCGCAGTGTTGTTACGCGGACATTTGTGGCTTTTTATAGGGAGAACGCTTGCCAGGCGAAAACCCACCACGTCCTGGAACACTGACAGAAATTTGTTGGTGCACTAATATACAACTGGCAGACCAGGTTTTCGACTGATTTCACCCTCAGATATCCGCAGTCAAATGACCTTCAATTTTCTCTGTTATTTGGGCAGGTATCTTGGGCAAGGCCGCCATAATGGCTGAGGCGAATCGAGGATGGGGGCTTCAAGAAGAATCCTCTTTGTGGGTATCCAGGTGGGCGAAACGTCAATTTCTTGCGTCTGGATTTTTCAGGAGTGTGAAGTTATCGAGTCCAGTTATCATAATTGGACAACGGTCATGGTAATGAGTGCAGTTGTGTCCGTTTGTTGTACTGCCATGTGCTCCATAGGTCCTTATTGGTTGTTCTGTCCCGGACAAAAGCGGTTTCTCGGTCCAATCCCAGATCCCCAAGAAGTTCCGAACCTCGGAGAAAAGGGAAGGTGAGAGACAACCAAGGCCGCAACGAACAGGCGTGGAAACAAACATTCTTAAACTCCTATGTTATAACATTTAGAGTGAAGACAAATGATGTACAATGTGCAGCAATGATTGTGCTGAAAGTGTCTTTTGAATGTTTTTCGAAAGCAGTGGCCCTATAAGTTGTTTGCTACTATCTACAAGGAATACAGAGCGTTGCGCCATGAAGCAGAGACGCAGTATCAGTTTACTATGATGCGACTATTGCGTGGAAAGATAGAAAGCAGAGTTCAGGGACCAGCGGCGTTTGAACGGTGGATGGACGGCTGGTGGCCAGCCTACATCGAAAGAGATGGTAAGTCAGCGGATAGATAGGAATCAAGCGCTGAGTAAAAATTATCGGGTGATCAAGACAGAAAGACGACACGAGGGTACTAGGAGTATAGTGCTATGGCCTATTGAAATAGGAAAAGCCTATGAGAGCTAACCTACTACAAAGGTAAGTGTCGAAACCTTTGCTGCAAAAACGGACCCAGATTACTAGGTGAAAAAGGATTGATCGATAGAAGTGAAGTATTAAAGATCAGTTAAAGGAAAGCGAACGTCCGGAACAAATGTATATGTAGCGTCGCGCAGAGAAACAAGTCATACTAGGGTACTAAGAAAATGGTGAGAAATGAACACCTAGAAATGTAAAGCTAACGGGCGTCTGTGTGCTGACCAAGTGAGAGGAGGGAAGAACTAAGAGGCTAAGAAACATTAATTGACGGAAGGGCAGGGAATAGCCGAAATGCAAGCGTAGAGTAAGGTTGCTTGGAGTATCAGAGCAGTGAGGCCTAACCGCAGCAGCTATGGTGCTAAGATAATAGTACCAAGCTGGATAGTGCCAGAGAATGCTAGCCCGAGAGTCGGATGACTGCAGGTAATAAGAGCTAAGACAATACAGCAAGTAAGGGATAAATGAACAGTAAGAAGGGTGAGGCAAAACAGCGGCTTGCACTGAATACATGGAGATGCCTGCACGACAGAAGACAGCAAACAAAGGCTTCATGAAGAAAGGACAACAAACAGATGAATGCCAGGCATACGTTAAGGCTCTTAAATAGCTTAGAGCAAAAATAGGCGAAGACGCGGCGATGCGCATATAATAAGATCATGCAGTGGTGCTAAAGTAATAAAAGTAGGGAAGAATGAGCCGGGAGAAGACAGAGAGAATGCTGAACTACTATTAATTAGGTGTCACAGACGAGTGACAGCTGTGCATCTAGCAAGGAGCAGCTGTGCATTGACCGGATGAGGTAAAGAAGGTCGCCAGACGAGAGCAAAGAAGGTCGAATAAAGAAGAACAGTGGACAGGAAGAATGCAAGTGTACAGTGAGTAGATTGAGAGAGTCATATCATATATTGCTGAACCACGGCGGTGTATAAGTTCACAATTCATGCTATGGTGCTGGGATGCTACTACTGGAAAGAGGCTGGGAAAGCTAGTCCAATAGCTGGACGCTTACAGGTGAAAAAGTCGAAGACGTTACAACAACTAAGAGATATGAGGACGTCTAGAAAAGAGAGGCTAAGGAGCCGCTGAGCACCGACTTGGAGAATTGGAAGGAGTGCTAGAGAAAGCTGAAGAGTCTATATGGAAGGACATCAAACAGTCGGAGTGCATGCATACATTAAGTCTGCTGAGGACATCGCAGCATATGAGTCAGAGGCGCGCAGATACTGAGTCCTGTTATGGTGCTAAGATTTCAGTGCTACGGTAGACTGGGCTGGAAAATGCCAGTGAAAGATCTGGAATCCTACATGAGCAGGCGTCACAGACGTTGCAGCAAGCAACGGATAAATGGAGTTTAGAAGGGAGAGGCAATAGAGCAACTGTGCGCAGGCCACATGGGTGATGTTTGCTCCACAGAAGAGAGTTAAGAAAGGTTTTATGGAGAGAGGACAGCGAACGGATGAAGCGCAAGCATAGGATATGGTTGATAAATAGTTCAGAGAATAATAGGCGAAGACGCGGCGACGCGCAGATGATGAAATCATGCCGTGGTGCTAATGTAATAGAAGTAGGGAAGCCTGAGGAAGCCTGAGGGGAGAAGCCGGTGAGAGGGCTGAACTACAAGTAATTAGCTGTCACAGTCGAGTAAGTGACAGCTGAGCATCAAGCAAGGAGCGAGTAATGAATAAATGAACGTCATAGAATAGAGAGGCTTAGGCTTAGTTATGTTTGATCCGGAGAAGCGAGCTAAGAAAGTATACATGATGGGAGGACAGTGAACGGGGAGTGCGCAGGCATACATTACAGCTTTTAGATAGTTCAGTGCATAAGGACATAAGACGCAGCGACGGGCAGATATTCAAATCATGACGGGGATGTAATAGTATATAACTAAGAAAGCCTGAGGCGGGAGAAGTCAAGGAGAATGCTAAACTGCAATTATTTATGTGTCGCAGAAGTGAAGGTGACAGCTGTGCATCTAGCAAGGAAGCCTGTGCCGGGATTAGCCGGTAAGAGAGCTAGACTGCAATATACGTAGGTGTCTTAGATGTAGTGATGAATAGATAAATGGACGTCTAGAAAGGAGCGGTTGCGCGCGGACTACTAGAGTTGTTTGCTGGACAGAAGAGAGCTAAGTTTACATGGTGAAAGGACAGCGAACGGGAGAAGCGCAGGTATGCAATATGGTTGCTAAATAGTTCAGAGCCTAGAGGCTAAGACACTGCGACGCGCAGATAGTCAAATTATGCTAGGGTGGTAATGAGATATTACAAAGGTAGCTGGAGCTGTGGAAAAGCCGGTAAGGATACTGAACTACAATTACTTAGGTGTTACAGACAGATAAGTGACAGCTGGGCATCTATCAAGCAGCGGCTGTGCGCTGACCTGATGACCTAATGAGGGTCGCCAGAATAAAACTAAAAAGGTTGAAGGAAGAAAGTACAGCAGACATGAAGAACGCAAGCATACAGTAAATTGTCTGGGTGAGTCACATCACCTGAAGCAAGCTAAAAAGATTGAATGAAGAGTGGACAGAAAACGGAAAGAAGGCATAATACGGTACACGGAGCCGGAAAAAGCAGATGAGAGAAGTGGACTACAATTGGACTACATTGGAGTTGAGTGAGATAGGATGGTGAAAACGCTTATATGTGGTCAGGACCATTTTCCCACAGTTCGTCTTCAAGTCTGTTAATGCTTAAAAGAGTAGAAACCTGACTGACTATGAGGTACCTATTAAGTGCTGTACGGAAGTGGATTATATTATCAGATGCCCGCACATTATGTGGAAGCCTATTCCATACATACGCATATCTATAAAGATAGAAGTTTGCACGGGTACTACTGTGGGCTTTCGGCAGGATAATGGAGTGCGGTCTATTACGAAGAGGGTACGAAATGTTGGCTGATGATAGAAAGGGAGTTAGTGAGTTCGCAAGAGGATTATTGATAAGCTGATATAGGAAGATGAGGTTAGTTTTCAGCCTGCGCAACCATAAAGGCTCTAGCACGAGTTTGATGCACCGACCACGATAGTTGAGAGTAGAGTTGCCCAGAAGACGTTTGGTAAACGATCGTTGAACCTTTTCAATGGCTACTCTATCGCATTTTCTGGAGTTAGTAAACACAATGGAGCAGTATTCTAGCATAGGTCGGGCGCAGGTTTTGTATAGAGCAAGCCTAGATTCTTGCAGTGTCATCGATTTACATATGTAGCTTATGAGGGAGCGTGCTTTTGCTGAGCAATGACTCACTTGCTCTGCGAAGTTCAGAGAACAGGAGTAATGTACACCTAGGTCTCGAACTGTTAGGCTATTAGCAAGCGGAGTGCCTTGAAGCGCTAGCGCCTTGGGCGGGACGATGCATCGGTATGAGAGGACGTTGCATTTCGCCGGTGAGAATGCCAGGTTCCAATTGTTGCACCAAACATCCAGAGCCCTAAGGTCGCTTTGTATCTGGGAAAGACCGGCTTGCATGTTGGATGGGTGAATGGAGAACACCATTTTGATGTCATCAGCAAACAGATAGGACTTTCCATATTGTATTACCTGGAATACGTCATTGATATATAGCAAGAATAACAGTGGGCCTAGTACGCTGCCCTGAAAAACGCCACTTGTGACTGGTTTGGGGAGTGATATAGACTCGTTCACCTTTACTGATTGTGTGCGAGATGAGAGATAAGATTGGAACCATGAGAGCAGGCGGTCTGAGATTCCGTAGGATTCTAGCTTTACTAATAATTCCGCGTGTGGCACTCTGTCAAAAGCTTTTCTCATATCAAGGAAGATAATGACTAGTGCTTGTTTAGCATCAATCTGCGCAGTCACATTGTTAAGAAACTCAAATTGGCAAGTCTGACAAGATTTGGACGGTAAAAATCCGTGTTGTTGTCTATTGATAAGGTTGCGACTAAGCAGAAAGTTCAGCAGGTTCTCCTTAACAATTCTCTCCATCACTCTCGAGGCAATAGGCGTATGACTGATGGGGCGGTAGTTTTCTATGTTTTGACGGCTACCTTGTTTATGTCTAGGGATGACTATAGAATGCTTCCACGTGTTTGGATACACGGCGAATTGCATTGAGAGTGTAAATAAGTTAAGCAGTAGAACAGGAAGGTCCTGACCACCGAGTATCAGCAGTGCAGATGGGAGACCATCAGGGCCAGGGTGTAGTGACAGCTTAAGTGATCTGATTACTCGGGTTATGGAACGTAGATCGAAGGTAATAATGTCTAGCGAGTCGTGGGTAAGTTTAGGCACAGCAGTTGGTAAGATCGGGTTGATGTCAGTGAAGCAATCGCAGAAGTGGCGATTGAGAATCTCAGCTATTTCCTTAGGATCGCTGATTACGGACTCATCAGAGAGTCTTAGGGAGGTGATGGATGCTGCTGTGCGATTGTTTCTATATTTCAATAGCTGAGTGAGGGACTTGGTTTTGTTGTTGCTGTTATAGGCGGCACGCTCTTCAGCTAGCTTAACCATCACCTGGGAGTGCTGCCAGTTGTCTATGACTCTGTTCATGCGAACAAGTAAATGGAAATCATGCGTCTTAGAGTATTGGTGACGCATTTTCCGGAGCTTCATCAGCACCTTGTTTAGATGGGATGAACGCTTTATCGGTTTTGACCTGCGTCTGTGCATTAGCGGAGCGACCACGTCTAGACAATTGGTGATGTTGTTGTAGAGTTCATGAGTGGCTGTGTCCACATCAGTAGACAAGAAAAAGTTATCCCAGTTAGCTGATCGGACAAGCAGAGAAAAGTTATCCCAGTTAATGCTTTTAAACATTCGCGATTCACCAGTTAGACTAGTTGAGCGATAAGATGAGACAGAGAGCGTAAATGATAGATGAACTACCTTATGGTCGCTTCCTGGGATGTTGTCTTTAATGCTAGTAACAGCATCCAAGATGCCAAGCGTAAAAATTAAGTCAAGAGTATTACGCAGCCTCGTCGGAACATGGACGTGTTGAATCCAATTGTTCGTATAGATGGTGTCAACAAAGCCTCTGTATTTGAGAGGTGCACTCTGGCCATTCCAAGAGACATGTGGCATATTAAAGTCACCACCCACTATCTTGTAGCGTGGGGACATTGTGGAGACGTCATTGAAGAGGTTTACTAGTTCATTAATCTTGGTATTAGAGGCATGTGGGGGATTGTATACGCAACCAATAAGGAGGTCAAGTGTACCCCCATTGGTCTGGATCCAGATTGAATCCTCTGGGTCTCCAATTGGTAACAACTCAAATTCAGAGGCACCAAAGTCGTCCCTTAAGTAAATAAGGCATCCTCCACCGCGTTGGTTGTTGCGTCCATTGCAGAACGTGGTGTACCCGGGGATATTTAAATTGTTGTCGGGGGTGCTTGAGGATTGCCATGTTTCTGTGATCAGAACGATGTGCGGAGAGGAGAGAAGAACAAATGGACCGATATAGTGCATTTTGTGGTTCATGGATCTTGCATTGATAAGGAGCATACTGCAGGTTAGACTGCGTACGTCCTTAGAGAGAGTGAGGTCGGGGTCCAGTGTAGTATCCCTGCGTGTCATAACGGAGGAGTCAGTATAGAGTGAAGCAGATGTTTCACGTGCAGGTAATACACCTGTGGCAGTTAGTACCTCACAGCGATCTGAGGAGGTGCACTGAGGTGTCTGGCCATATAGGTTATTGTGAGCCCACAGGTTGTCCGCTAGGGAGTTGTTAGACGACTGCGAAATAAAGCTTCGGTAAGGTAAGGGGTCTAACGGCTCATTCATTTGCGTAGAAACTTTTATACTGCCACGTAATGAGGTTGTTGTAGTACGAGCATTACTATTTTCGTCGGCATGTAGGTCATGCAGTAGATTATTGTCAGTTCCATTGCATGGTTGGGTTGGTGGTAATAAGACGGAGATGGAGGGGCTAATGTGGTCCCTAGGATGGACCGAGAGTGGCTGGATGGAACATCGCAATGGGGGAAAGACAGGATCATCAATGTACTTTGAGGGCGAAAGCGGATCGCTATGTGAGAGCGTTGACTGCGGGCTAACGTGGGCAATTTCCATTTTCGTGGGAGAGGAGGGGGCAGCGAGGAGTTGGGGAAGATAGATTTGCGTTTATTAGGTGAACGCTGCGCATATGTGAGATCAGGGGATGGCAAAGTTTGATACTGCTGAATATTTGCCATCGAAATGCCAAGAGGAAACTTTGGGATTGCTGGATCTACCCGAATGGCTGAAACCAGCGGTTTGGAGGGGGCTGTAATGAACATAGAAGATTTTGGAGATAAAGTAGGGCAGGTGCTAGCTCTTGGTGAGTTGGGTGCGGTGGACCATACCCTGTAGTGTCCCATAAAAAAGGGACGGTGGTATAGGGGGCCGTGTTGCGTGCGGTTACGTCATGTAGATTCACAAACTGTGGCTGTCCAGATTTTGGGAAGTGGTTGTTTATAGTGGCGCCTGCAGATTTGGTACTTCTTGTACGATGGGGAGTACCGTAAGAACCATGGCCAGGAATAGATGGTATCGAGCCTGGTGCGTTGGACGATTGTTGGTAAGTCGGGGCGCGGGCTCCTAACTTGGGAGCTTCAAGTAGGTAACGGTTTACTCGTGGCTGTTGTAGCCTAGCCATGTTCGCAGACCCCATCGACGACTGATATCTTGGGGAAGATGGTTTTTCGGTTACTGACTGCCTCGCTTGAGTCCAAGCGTTGGCGTGTACCATCCGGTGCTCAGGTTCCTTCTTGTTAATATTTTTGTGAAATTGGGTTACGTGGGTCCTGCGGATCTTTGCTCGGTTCGTTGTAGGTGTGGGCAGCAGACACGTTTGGCGTGCATTACAGGGTATAGGCGGATTTCCGCAAGATCCTTCTGCATTATTGCGTTCACTCCTGATGATGGGAGTAATGGGCGAAGCGATAGACAGAATTGCTGGTTCCGTATCAGTATCGCACATATCAGAGTCACAGTTCGATAACGCTCTGAATGTTTCGCTTTCTGCAATAGTTGCAGTATCTCGTTCTGATCCCGATTTGGGTGTAGTCACTTTAGGGGAGACATCCTGTCGTTGTTGTGATGCATCTAAATCAACAGTACACAGTGGTGTAAAGCATGTGACAAACGATGCATCTTTAGTTTTGGGTCTGGTCTTTATGTTGGATGTTGATGTAGAGGTACGTGCCATCGATCTTTGTAGGGGGTCATATCTTCTCTGATCTGTAGAGCCCCGAAATTAACCTGTTGTTTGATGAGAAAGCTGGAGGCCATGAAGCGTGTGGCAAACTCAGGACCTACAAATCTAAACATGATAGGACAAGTACGGCCGGGAATCTTTCTTAATCGTTTAGCTGTGCAGCAATCTAGCGGCAATTTGCATACGGTTAGAAGCTTACGTAGCAAATTTTCAAGTGGAAACCGGTCAGGGACATTAAATAGTATGGCATTACTGGCGCGGCGCAAACGCTCTTTGGCCTCTTGAGCAATTACGTTCAGAAGCATACCAGCTTGGTTTAGATCTGATGAGTTTTGCGGCTTTTGTATGCCCGATAGGTGTACTAGGGGCATCACCTTCATCAACGTCTCATTGATGTTCAGTATGTCGCTTTTTAGCGAATTCACTTGATTTTCAAGTGCGTGTATTTTTAGCATCGCTTCAGTAAGAGGGTCATTAAGCATGACCTTACATTCCTGAGAAGGAATGATAGCGACTATGTCAGGTATTGATGTATGATTTACAAGCTCTATATTACCAATCCCTGAGCTGGAACTATTGGCCACCACGATGGTGTCAATTTGGTCCATGGGTTGGACACCGACCACGTCCGCTAAAGCCGAGTTGTCTTTAACAGTGGGGATTGTAGCCGGTTTCACTCTTTGTCTGTTACGCCTCATAGCTGCGAGACGTTTAGGCACCATGATCCAGAAAAATGGAGCACTATACCACAACACTACAAAAGATGACTTGGACAAGAAGTCCAAAGAAAACCCGATGTACGGTTATAAGATGACGGTGTGATATAATTAAATATCACAAACGGTATGATAGGGTTAATGGAAGCGATATAGCAACACTGAATAGCCAACCAAAAATTTTCGACTTATTCGAATTTACCGCCTTTTATTGTTCGCCTTGTATTGTTCGTGTAGCCGCTTGGACTCATCTTTGTAGACTGGGTCCAGACTTAACACCCACTTTCCAGTACACATCCTGCATTAACGTTCTCCTTCCATAAATAAAGAAATAAATAATATTTTATTCTCGACAACGCAAGGCACTTCGTTTGGGCATGGTCAGCATATTGCAACATTTTGCATGGTAGCCTGGGTAGCAAGGCCAAGAGCTGGCGTAGTAAAGCTGGAGTCAGTAGTGAGGGCCAACATGGCACAAAGATTGTATGAAGTCTAGCTTCATAGAATGCGAGATGTAAAGATAAGAAGCAGATGGTTACTGTGAAGCATGTTGATGAGAAAATAGTCGAATGAGGTTGTGTACACAGTGCGGGTCTTGTCAGTGAAGCATGAGGAAAGAACTGCAAAAGTATTTTAAGAATAGTCGCATGTCCCTAATCAAATATGTAGATGTAGCCGTACGGGAGCTGATATATGAACGGAATTTGTGAAATGTGGTATCGGTCAACTTTCCAATGCGCGGTTGGGGCAGTTATTTACTTGAGTGGCGAGTCACATCCGCCACGTAGCGGTGTTGTTAAACAGACTTGCTCACGACATATTCACCCAACGCGACACGGCTCATTCGCGTCGTAGGCTATTAGGTTCACGTATGCAATACCTGCTGCTATGCGTTTGTCTCAATGCTGTAAGCATTCGCTCAGTTTTAATCTTTACTTTCCAGCAAACAACATAACTTTGCCTTTATCTATCGTTATAGGACGAAGTAATCATCAAGCTGGACGATGCGCATTAAGCCTGAATGTAATGCTTTAACTCATACTTTACTAAATGTAATGCGTTAGTCGCTTTGCTGTAAAGCGGATTCCATCCACATCCATTGCTTTACATTACTCTGCCTGCATTGTCCTTTTTCTGTTATCATGCTGCTGCAAGTTAAAAACCGCGCTATGCGGCACCAGCCTCCCATATACCCATATCAAACTACCATTTATTTGCTATAAGGCCGCTGACTCTTCATGTGACAGAGCACCCGCCTTCACCACCCACCATCAATTACACCTCATTCCTTAGCCTAAATTTCCCTAACTGGATAAGACAATTGAATTACTCCGCTCAGTGAAGGGCTTACACCCTGTATGCAATCATACCAGTGCATTGTTAATTTTGCAAGAACCTTTCGATTTTTCCCTTCAAACGGGTGAGGCTCGACCACTTTTGCCGTCTAAAGCAATGAATAAAATTTTGTTCTAAATAATAAAAGGTTTTGGGCGCAATTCTTAAGGCAGGAACACAATTTTATGAGCACTTATTAGCAAGCAAACACATGGCGGCAGGACTCAGTAATACTACTAGTAATGTGTAACATCTGGAATTAAGTAGGAAAAACTGCGCAACAGCATGGCGGTGGCAAACAATATAAAATTTGCGGTATCTACATCTCCCTCCGCTGTCACATCAACTTAACATTGAAAATATAGCTCAGCACATTAACGCGAATGGCCACAAACCTTCATTCGTTGCCCACGTATATCCTTCCCCCAAGGTGGCATCGTTATTCAAAGTTGGATGTGGAGTACACGTTGTGTGGTTGGATTGCGATACGCAGTCACTATTCAGCACTCGGTTCAATTTAAGTAGCCGACGGTCATTACGAACACAAGGACCATATCCGAATTGGAAGTGCTTCAGTTTTGCTCCTCTTAACCCTGATCCCCACAACCGGTTTGAACTCATATGGTAGTGGTAGCTTGGCATTTTCACCTAACGTCCTTACCTCTAAAACTAGTTCCAATATTTTTCCATAACAACACCGCATATTCTCCTTGCCCCTCACTTTATATCCCTTGCCTAGTCCTACTCATTCACTGATCCCTTTGCCTATGGCATTTATTTCCAAGTACCCACCACCAACCTCGCTTATATACACATTAACCTTTGGCACTGTAGCGCCGCAGTTATGAGCGAAAGACTTAATATTTTTGGCAAGGTAGCTCATATATATCCAACCCAAATTAGACATCGTTTGGCTTGACTAGTAATAGTTAAATAAATAAATAGCTTACTCGCGAATTTATCGCGGAGCGCCAAACCAGGCCTGTTCAACATTTGCAAACAATTATGTTTTGCAACCGACACATTGGTATGTATATAATCCACAGTGGCCGAAAGTTGTACAGGCTTAAGCAATGAAGGAAGTACTCGTGAGGAACAATAGTCCATGGATGCCGCTTAATTGGGTTTGTAAATAATAAGTAAATAGGTATGCTTCTAGACTGACCAGCTGCTGTGGTCACAGGGGATCAGATCAATATTTACATTAATCCGATGCTCATACGTAGGAGTGAGAACAGTAAAACTATGTTCCTTTTCGCAATTACGCAAGTATAGGTTTTGTTACGCGTAGGACTGAAGGGATTGTAGGCTCCCACGTTGGAATCCATCCGGCTCTTTCTGACGAGCTTTGTGCTCCTTGATTTTATTTGTAGCAGAAGTTGCGCGGAGGCGTAGTTGTGCACGGGTGCTTTGGAAGAAGGATTCAATTCACCACAGAGTCCACCACAAATTCCTTGGATCATTTCGCCACGCTATGTCGTCACATTTAATGGTGAGCACATGGAAGGAAGTAAGAGCGCGTTGTGTGCCGAAAAATCAGTAGGGACACTTTAACTGTGGTGGTGTCGGTAGGTGTAGACAGAGTATCTTTTTCTTGTACGTATCTAGAAAATATTGAAAGGACCAGTCGACTTGCCAGTATGTAGTTGTAGGCAATGACATTATTCAGTAGAGAATCACGGCCGAGACGTCGCAGTGTTGTTAAATTTACTTGTGGCTTTTATTGGGCTTAGGCTTGCCAAGCGAAAACAAGCCACGTCCTGGAACACTGCCGTACAAACTTCTGTACGGCAATGCACAACTAAATAAATAGATAAATAAACTAGCTTGCTGACCGATTTCACACGCTGAGTTTGCAATCAAATGACTTCGATTTACTCGTTGGGCTGACCAATTAGCCTAGTCATGGGCGCCATGGTCGTTGAGGCCTGGCGAGGATGGAAGAGTTACGAAGAGTCCGATTATTATGTGTTCAGGTGAGTTTTGAGACGTTGCTTCCAAATTTTTGTCTAAATGTACTAGCAGAGCCTTGCTTGTTCCGCAACACTTATTCTCGCTGCCACTAAAGTATTTCGTCTTATTACTGCCGCTCATCTTCTTAACTGGCTGCTCGGTCGTCCTTGTCACTTAAGCACTCGACCATGACGGTCCTCTGCTTTATGCATAAATCGGCTCATAAATTCACTGTTATCTGTACCATATGCCTTAGAAGTGATAAAGTAGAACACGACCGAGTAGTTCACATAGTCTATTAAAGCGCCGTTGCGCAGGTTTATTTCACAACTGCTAGGTTCCAGTATGGCTTCTTCTGCCACAATAGGTTTGCTGCTGCGGCGGCATTGTTCCATCAAGTAACACTCCTCCCCTAAGACTGTTGTTCCTTCATCACAAATACCGCGGACCGCGTCTGCTTTCCACTGCTGCACAGTTCCAAATATTCTCACGCCATTTCTGTATACGGGTAATCCTCGCGACGCCACTATAAAAAGGCGCTCACGTACACATAATGCCATAGTTAGCAAGTACACACAAAACGAGGTAAATTGTTTGGTAAGGCGCCAGTTCGTCTGCTCTGCTCATATTCACCTTTCCGGTCGGAATAGTCCCTTTTCTCACCTTTTCTTCCTTGCTTCTCCGCCAGACTTGCGTAGATAGGCTGAATAAGCCTGCCTTAATCGTCTTGTCTCGGTTAATTACTTGAAGATAATCCTTGTAGGTTCAAAGGCCGAGGAGAGTGCCAGAATCACAACCACCAACCTTCCGTTCCCTCGGTCTGTATCTTCCAGTGGTTTGAACAATTGGGTTCAAATCCTCAACCTAACCTCAACAAAGCTTTACTTCAAGCAAGGGTTTCAATACTTGCGGTGCCATGACCTTATGCTACGTCGACATTGCTAGTGAATTATTTCTCCAGGTAGGTTGCGTCATTTTCCTATGCATACATTACCCACCTCGCCTTGTCGTACTGACAACAATCCTATGGCCTTTGGAAGTTTTTCTGTTATTTTCTGTACTATTGCGTTGTGCCATACCTGTATTCTGGGGAATATAGTGTACATTATGATCCATATCTTCTACTGATTTGCACAATTGGGTACAACTCCCAGGCACATCCGGAAGCTCAACAAAAAATGCGTTATATACTTGCAAGTTTTCAGCTTGCTTGTAATACTGAAGCCTTATGCCTCGTCTTCCAGCGGATTACTTCCCTTGCAATATCAGAATCTTTATCTACTTGGCGCAATTATACAGTGGAGAGATTAACTACCGCACCCGTGTGGTCCGTCGAGCAACTAATACTTTCGGGTGAAAATCTACTGTGGGTTTCACTATTACCTTTCTCTCGGCCATCGCGGATGCCACAGTGAGCCCCATGATCGTTATTCTCTACTGGCTTGAACAATTGGAAGCAATTCCTTTTCCCGTTTAAAACTTCACTCCCAAAATGATTATCGCTCTGCAAGCGTTCTACTTACCTGCATTGTTTATTCCTTTCGGACCTGGCTGCGAAACCCAGCTGGCCCGCATGGTATCTGCTCGAACAATTATATTGTGTATAAAATTTCCAACCCTCCTTAACCTGAGGTTCTTGCTCACCTGCGCACCCTGCATTCCAATCTACATGGCTCTGTCTCCGTGTAGTACCGCCGGTTCTAACCCTAACTGGTGGCTCCTGACTTAGCTTTTCATTTAGCCAAAAAGTGGGTGCAACCTGACTGCGGTTAGTCTAGCGGAACGTTGGTGGTAATGTGGTGTTGCCAGCGGCTAACTGCTATTTAACTTGTGGTGAACGCAGTGTTTAAAGACGCGGTTGGTTTTCGCATGGCAAGCGTTCACCCTATAAAAACCACAACTGTCTGCCTAAGAACACTGCGACTTGGCGGATGTGACTCGCCACCAAACTAACGTCACTGCCCACTGTTAAGCACTGGCAATTATCCAAAATCCGAACATAGTCAGCCCAACGGCATACGAACCAAACCTCATCACTTCCTCCAACAGTGTTTATACGTTATTCTATCGGATTTCTACGCACATGGGATAACGGAGATCAATCACTGGAACTGTCCGAAACAACACTCGATATCTCCGTAACGGAACCACTCACATATTTTACCGTACTTCCAAGCCATAGATCTGTGTGACTGCAGTAAACATGTCCATTATGCTTGCAACGTTTTTATATAACTACTATGTACCATTACTCAAACCAAGTATTTTGTGAACACTTATCTCTGTCGTTTGGTGTATATACGTTAAGTATGCATCAGTGGATCTGACACGTACTTTATCACGCCTGAACGGGTGTTTCTTGCTTTACCGGAAATAAAACTTTTTATTTATTTATGTAAACATTTGGGGCATTCACGAAGCTTAATATGATCAGTGGTACTGGATAGAATTTGAACTGACCACTGTGGATGACTGTGGGCTTACAAGTCAACCCCGCGATAAATTCATTTCATCTGACTCTCTCGGGATTATTTGGTCATTATAAACAACCTTTGGGTTAACCAATAAACAGCGCAAGGATGGATATCATGATTCCAGCAGTCAGCCGATAGTAGGTTCTGACAAGCAGAAAGGAATCGTCAATAAAAGAATAAAGGTTGCAAAAGCGTTACTTGGAATGTGTAGTGTGGACGAATGAGGTAAGTGGAGGACTGTCACCGTGAAAATATGCAAAAACAGAATATGTGGGTTTAGTCTAACATTCATTGTGACGGTGCGGGAATATGTATATCCATTCCCTTGTAAATATACCATGCTAATTCTACAAAAATACAAGAAAGGAAGATAGATGAATTGTTCCGAAAGTTGCCTACATGGAACGAGCAGTAAAATCAATGTTCAAGGCACGGAAATGTTCCGGTAAAGGGATGCTTACTCCATAGGGATAACTGGAAAACCGTATTAAGGGAAGCTTCTTATAAGTGGCCCGATGGAGCTAACAAGGAGAATACAACATGCAACTTTTCGGTGATGTAGGCCAGAGTCAAATCCCAAACATTTTCTTACATAAGTGAAATCCGGTCCCCCAGAGGGATTCGCAATATTACTGACCAGTTCCTAAAACCGCCTAAGCGCATTATAACAGATAAGAAGGCAATACATTGGAGATTAAATTATCAGACTTAAATACAGGTGTCTTCCTGCATAGCAGAAAATCTATCCACTGGAAACCTTGGTAAAGTGAACGAGATGTTTGGGGAATTTACGGATTTGATCCTCACATTTTCAGCCACAAAGAATAATAGCGTTATTCGTAGACCACCCTTCAATTGCGAATAACTTGCAAAATACTTTACGTACTGCGTTGCTTTTACTTTAAATGTAATCAGCGCTTAAAACGGGTTTTGAGCAACCAACTTTTGTGCTACTTTACGCAATATCCCAGCCTTAGAAATGCTTTTTCTTGTATCTGAGATTTACGCAAGTTGCAATTTGGCGCCAGCAATCAATATCAGCCCAAGAAAAGTTTAGCTATATTTTTTGCCAATTTGTATTTTCTAGTGAAGCACGCCGTCTTAGTATGCTACTTAACAAAACCTTTTTATTTTCATTCGCATTTCTCAAGAGTACCTTTTAACTTTTCTTATGCCTTATAATTCCGCCACTCTTATTTCTGCCATGCGCGCACCAAAAAGTGCGATTACTGAGCGGGCCAAAAAAGTCCAAGGACGTTATAGCGGTTGTTTAATTGGATCCTGTTCTAAAGAAAACCGGCACAACTACGGCTCTGTGCAATTACCAAACAAAAGAACAAGGAACTCCATGTCGCCTGAAGCAACCAGGAGGATTTCAAGATGGGCGGCTACGACCCCCTCAGCTGTACACCAAACAATGGCAAGGCGTTTGTAATTGCCAACAAAGGAACCTATCCTCGTATTTTACCTACTTCCATGCAAGCGCATAGGATTAATGTAAAGATTGATCTGAAAGCTTAAGGGTGCAGCCTCTAGCCAGTCTATAAATATACCTATTTATTTATTATTATTTAAGTAAAACGTTTTGATGTTGTATGTAAACCATTGATAGCCGGCGTAGCTCTTAGTCTGGCTAGCCGAACAACCTCCTCCTGCTGACGGCTGGGTGGTCCGTGTTTACCACCTTCCAGCCAATATTTCGGCAGCTGCGTTCCAGGACTGGTGAGTCTTTGTATGGCAAGCGATCTTCCTATATAAGCCACAAAGTTCTAGTTAACAACCCTACAACTTTGCGGTTGTGACTCGTTACTAAATAAAGGCAATGCCCCGTGCTTAGCTGAACGATCAGACCCAATTCATGGACTTCAAGCATCCCTTCCGACGCTGCCAACGCAATCAACACAATCGAAGTTAAAGCAACACAGATAAACCTACGTAACTCCACACACCCAATACCTTCATGAATCCACAGTAGGAAGTCTTTTAAGTTCGCAGAAAGCTCCAACCCACGTTCTAGTCTTACAATGAGCAAGCGTGTGCAGCAATGCTCTCTGTAGTAGAGAATAAACTCTTTGTTTACTTAAGTTGTAAGAACGTCCTACACTAGCTCTCTTTTACTGGCAAGCTAGGAAGATCTACTTATACTTCGTGACGCAGATATTTTGCCTGGTATGTACCACTTTCCTCTACGAGTTACGTTATGCAGTGCCATTGTCGATTCGCTGCACACCGTTGTCAAGGCCTATACTTACCTTCTATTAGTTAACCAACAAAAGGCGTCACATTCTTATTTGCCTGGTACTACGGTTAGACTTTGTAAGCAAAGCTGTCCACAAGCACATAATTCATGCAATGCCCTTGTCACTTTGCTGTAAACCAGTGTTTAACCTCATGCTTTGCTTTTCGTAGTTTAGATTTAGTTTATTATTTCTTCTAAGAGGTGTGCGATTGGTAACTACTAGTCCGTGACGGGGCGCATAATCGAGCGCGGGTATCATAATTTACTTGCATAGGACGGAGAGTAATAGGTTCTATGGGCTACAAAAAGACGTAAGCAGATGAAGCGGGACAAGAGCAAACGCTAGCGCAACAACTTACAGAGAAGCCATGTGTCTAGCGGATGCGAGGGAGAATAACACGCGGAAGATCAAGTGCAATAAGGTACATAACTAAATAAATATGTTATTCTCGAATTCATCGAGCCATACCACCACACGTATGGTTAAGATTTACAAGCAATTAGGTGGTGCAACAGACACGTTACAACCCGTGTAATTGGCTGCGGCCAAAAGTTGGACAATTTGCACAAACAGTAGAAGGGCACTCATGGGTAGCAAGGTCATCAATGGAGTGCCAATTAAATGGTTTCAAGTGTGCCTAGAGTAAACTAAAAAGCACAGCAGGTGGAGTAGGAACAGTCCAAATTTTCAGTAAAAATTAGCCACTCCCGGCAGGGTTTGAGCAACCGGGGGTATGCTGCCATTTTCTTGCTAATTCACCGAGATTTTACCAAACGATTTCCTGTGCGAAGCATTTTCGGCCACCAATCGGTTACCCAATGGACTGGTTTCGGTCACCTATCAGTCACTCTTGTTAAATGGGAAGCTTAGTTTTGCTTGAGATGGGACGAATTGAGCCACAAGCGTAAGCTTCACTTACCACCTCTATGTTCAGTAAGGATGCATGAACCAGAACGCTTCACGTCAGGACTAGTATAGCAGAAAGGAAAAATCAAACTCCATTACTTCGAACTCCCTACACGCCTGCGCAATCCTCCACCAGATCTTCCTGCACAGTTCATTTCTCCATCGGTCTTAACGACTACTGGCGGACCGGGACTAGCGACACTTTCAAGTACAATCAAGAGGGCAGAAAAGATTTACAAATTCCATAAACTCAGCTGAACGTGCTCACATGCACACTTACGTACCTTCATATATTACCATTTGCGACAAACCCCTTGTTTCATTGTACGTTAAATGAGCACATATTGTACTCTTAACGTTAGCATGCCCGCGCAGGCGTGTCTCGCTTATTCAAGAATAAACATTCTTTTAATATTTTTAAATTTTATGTGAAGACTAAGCGTATGTTTGTTGTACGTGACCGTAAAATACTGAAAAATGTCTAGTCGATATTCCAGTGTGTAACAGTAGCCAGTGAGTTTATTCAGTGGCCAGCCACATCGGACACGTCGCAGTGTTGATAAACGGACTTTTGTAGCTGTTTATATGGAGAAAGCTTGCCAGGCGAAAACCAACCACGTCCTGGAACACTGTCGTCGATTGATATGTACGGTCATCTACTACAAGCAAATCGTCTAATGAAGCATTTGTTCACGCAGTTATTCTCAGTAAAGTGACTCCTTTGTTGGCTAGACGAATGGCACAGTCAGGGTCCAACATGGACGTTGAGGTCCGTCAAGGAGGAAGTATGATGTTGAAGGTATGTAAAAGTTCCAGTGTATGGGGTCTCACCTTCGCTAATTATGTATAATTTCTGTGGTGTGCAGAACCCGTGTTCAGCTACCCACACTGGACGTCGGCGTTTAAGGTCTTGAGTGCAGATGGTTGGTTTTAAAGTAACGCCATGGTCCAGGTAAGTCCCTGTTGGTTATTTCATCCCAGCTCAGACGGGGGCAGTTTCGCGGTTCAATCTTGGACCTCTAAGATGTTCAGCACCTCAGAGAAAAGGGAAAGAGGTAGCAATGAAATTAAGCTTACCAGATGGCAATTATCTTTTGGGACGCTGTAGCGCACCCAAAGGAAGCCGGGCAAATGAAGTCTTCGTTGTCGAAATGGCTGCGTAAATTTAGTTGCGTGTGTCAAAATCATTCTAAGTATGAATAATTGAGCGCTGATAGCAAATAGAGGTTTGCCATAAATCGGTGTTTACTGGGCCCTTTGTATTTATTATTTAAGGCTTGAAGAGCAGGGTGCAGTTCGGCAAGCATTTGTAACGGGCTTATGGCACTTCTAACTACCTGGCTAGTCCAGATAAAGTGCCGACAGGAGCTACACCACCCCTGCTGTTAAACGGTGCACTTAGGAGTGGCCACTTCTCCGCCACACCCCGCCCTGCACCATAGCGCTACTCCTCCCAATAGGAAAGGACACTCGTTCCACGAAGAAAGCACTCGCGTTAGCGCGTACACCCTCCTTGACTGCGTTGATCTTCGAAAACGTTTCTCTTAAGTGTTAGCTAGTCAAAAAGTATTTAGGCATGTCGGAAAGAAAAACAGAAACACAGATGTACGCTCCAAAAAGCACGATTGAATGGATTGTGTGCACAAATGTGTAAATATTTTAGCTGTTGATGTTTATAAAATGCTTTTGAAAATTTTGAATTCTTTTAAAACGATGAGCAAAGGAAAACTGGGCTAGTCTATAGTATATCTACAGATCCGCGACTTAACACTGGCAAGTCAACATGCATCACATTTTAGCTATGCTGCAACATTCGTTCCACTGGCACTTCTACCTCTGCATATAATTTCCGCCCTTTAATATATACAATTTCACCGTTGACCCTGACATTTTATACTCACGAACTCAGTATTTCATCCTATCTCGCTCGCGCTTGCGCTTTAATTATCTTCTAATAGCTCGTCCGGGATTCTTGATTGCTTATTGGCCGATGTATGACTAGAATATATGACAGACTAATTGTGTCCCTACAGACGGGTCCCAAGCTCCCGACGTACCAACCATTCCTTTTACATGTGCACCATGTTACAGTTCCAATCAGGAGCGTTTGAACAATCGTTTGCTGTCGCTGCTACAATTGCCACTAAAAGTCGGTACAGTTGCACCTACCTGTGCATGCGTCCATGGGCATGCCTTGCGTAGTCGATATTAACTAATTATATGTACCTTGTCGGACCTATTGCGAACCTGTTGCCCATGACGATTGGTGGTAGGAGGCAACAGGCTCACAGTAGAAGCTGAGATCGGTACGACCAAAGCCTGTGAGTATAAATCAGTACTAAGTGTAGAAATGCTACGTGCTTGTAATGCGTCGTCCTGCAGGTTGGCGGTTGGAATGAGGGTGGCTCCTTATTCCTTAAAACGGACTCCTTGTAGCCCCTTGACAAACCCGCTGCCTTGCGGACAGGTTTTTGAACCAAAGACTTTGGTTGAGAAGCCTAATCGTTCTCCTGGCTAGGCCTGTGCAACACAATGAACTTGCCTTCAAACAAATTGCTGATGCTTTGGCCAATGCAGAGGATAATCAACGGTGCCTTATCTGCTGCATCGGGCAGGGTAGATAGGGGTTTGGATGCTAATGCTCAAGCCTTCCCGGCTTCACATTCCCCTCTTGCGTTTTTTCATCCTTTTCGTCCCGTTCCAGCTTCATTTTTATCCCCTGTTTTCAACCCCCAATTCTCCTCCCTCCCCCACCTTGCTTCAATAGTCATTTGTCTTTTAGTTTCAACTCACTTGTGAACGCGGAGCGTCATTCCTGCCCCGTCAACAGGCCCATGTCCAAGCAAGCGGGCCATTTCAGTTCATCGGCTTCCATTTGGAGCCCTCGATCCTCCTTCCGAACGGAATGCCTCAATGTTCGCACATTGCTCCAGATCGGTCATCAGGCAGCACTTGCCCGAACTTTGGAGACCCTTTTGATCGATATCTGCTGCCTATCGGAGACCCGCCTGTAAGACTCGAGCTCTGTGCTCACTCTGC
This sequence comes from Dicrocoelium dendriticum, assembly GCA_944474145.2. Taxonomy (NCBI): domain Eukaryota; kingdom Metazoa; phylum Platyhelminthes; class Trematoda; order Plagiorchiida; family Dicrocoeliidae; genus Dicrocoelium; species Dicrocoelium dendriticum. The sequence goes on along the minus strand of OX104064.1, from coordinate 102,522,363 downwards.
CAGCCCCTACAGGTGACAGTAGCAGCACTTTCTCGTTGCGCCTATCCGGTGACGATGCAGCTTCGAGCACCGGCCAAGCCGGTTTTGGTATTCTCTGAGTCCCCGGGCTGAAGCTGCTCTGTTTGATTGGATTCCAATCAGTAGCCGGATGTGTGCGGTCCGATTGGCTGGCTCATTCAAAACTTCGAAGTGTCGTGGGACTAACAGGTGTCTATTCGTCATCGCTGCCTATGCACCGACAAACTGTAGCGATAACTCGGTAAAAGACGACTTCTATCGTCAACTGCAAGAGCTCCTTCGACACAGAAGGAGCTCGGACACTGTAGTGCTGGCTAAGATTTGAACGCACGTTGGAAAATTATCCACAGATGAGCTGCATCTGGGCGGCCAACATAGTGTAGGCTCCCGTAATGATAACGGTGAGCGGTTACTTCCTTTGCGTGAGGATGCTCGCCTATATCTTGCGAGCACTAATTCCCGACGCAGTACCCGCCATAGGGTGACTTGGCGCCCACCAGCCTCGAACCAGCCTTGGACGCAGATCGATCACATTGCGCTAAGTTACCGATGAAGAGGCTGCGTCCAGAAATGTCGGTCGATTTGGAGCACAGGTGTGGGCACCGACAGTGCACTTGTATGCGCTGATTTGCGGATGTGCTTTAGCGGACGCCCACGACGACGCAGTGAGTGCATTGACACCGGCCAACAGGCGAAGCCAGCTGTTCTGAATGCGTATCAAAGTACGCTGTCATGCGAGTTGAATAAGCGCTCACTGGATGCAATTGATGGTCACTGGTCTCATATTCACCAGACCTTGCTAGCAGCAGGGAAATCCTTTTTTGTTATGTCTAATCACCAACATGGACATTGGGTCTCTTCACAGTCTCTGGAACTTATCGATGCTTGTCGGCATATTCTGGCTGGAAGCCTACACATTGAAACTCGCAAAGGGCTCCGGGCAAAACGCCGTGCCAGCCTGAAGATAGACCGCGAATCCTGGTGGTCTTATCGTGCATCGGAGATGAAAATGGCCGCTGCCCTCGGTAACCATCGCAAGTTGTTTCCATTGCTACGGGGAACGGGCAGCAGTAGACCTGGTTTTAGGGAACTATACGTGACGAGAGTGGACAGCCTATCCACAACTTTTGAAAACTCTTGGAGCTTTGGGCTGAGCACTTTGAAAAGCAAGTTAATCGGTCGGAATTGTTAGATTTCTCGCCGGCCATTGATCGCCCCGCTCCCTGGGCTGTCCCTTTGGATCCACCCTCTTGCTCAGAAGTCGAACGTGAGATCGAACCGTTGAAGTTAAATAAAGCAGCGGGACCTGATGCTATTCCTCCAGCCCTCCTGAAATTCGGGGGACCTGCTCTTGTGGATGATTTACACGAGTTAGTAGTGAGACTGTGGGAGCGGGAAACTGTCCAACCGATTGGAGTCGCTCCGTCATAGTCCCAAGTTTTAAGGGAGGCTCACGATCGGAATGCGGCAGCCTCTAAATTGCTTGCCTCTGTCATCCTTCACAGACTGACTGGCACACGTGAAAGCCAGGTTCGTGAAGAGCAAGCTGGATTTCGTCGAGGTCGTGGCTGCATTAACCACGTCTACACCTTGCGTCAGATGTTGGAGCACCGTCACATATATTGGCGCCCCACCGTTGTCGTGTTCCTCGATATCAAAAGTGCATTCGATTCGGTAGACAGACATGCACTTTGGGCCTGTCTACTCAGGAAAGGTGTACCTAAGAAATATTTGAATATTATGCGAGCATTATTTGCGCGTAGCTCGGGCACAGTGAAAGCTTACGGCAAGTTGTCGTCGCCCGTTAATATCTCCAGCGGAGTGAGACAAGCATGCGCGCTGTCACCTTTCCTCTTCAACTTCGCTATTGACGAAAGCATGGAAATCGCGTTTACAGGACACGACTTAGAAGGTGTGAATCTGCTCCTAGGAGATCGACTTCTTGACCTGGGGTATGCTGATGATATTGCCCTAATCTGTGACAGCACGCAGACGTGCCAGGCGGTACTGGACATATTAGCATTAGCTGTTTGTCACTCCGGACTTTGCTTTGCACCCTCGAAGTTCAAAGCCTTCCTACAAGACTGGTCTGGACCGTCTCCTACGCTGACTTTTGGTGGGGATCAGCTTGAAGTCGTTCAAAAATTCAACTACCTGGGAAGTTGTATCAGCGCCCGTGGGATTGAAGATGAGAGCACGAACCGTATAGCGAAAGCTCGGGGCGCTTTTGCTAACCTTCGCCACGTATGGCGCCGGCGCAACCTCACTCTTGCCCTGAAGGGTAGAGTGTACGATGCAGCTGTACGTTCGATCCTACTGTACTTCTTTGCAACCTGGCCCCATAAAGCAACGGACATGAAGAGGCTAGTTACCTTCAACCACCGGTGCCTTCGTAACTTAGCTCACATCTGTTGGGAACACCGGTTGAGCAACGAGCGTGTTCGACGCCTTGTTTACGTCACTGGAAAACGAAATTAACCGCTCAGCACCGTCATTTCACGCACTAGGCCCCGTTGGCTCGACCTTGTGATACGCATGCCAGCCCACCGACTCCCGCGACGTGCGTTGTTTGCGCGCCGGGGGTGTGGATGGAAAAAGAGGAGGGGTGGCCAGGCGATGACGTGGTCGAGAGGAATGAAGGCCCTCACTTCTGTGCTGGCCTCGGTTGGAGAGTCTCTGCTCCCTGGTTGGGGTCCGAAGGACGATGAACACGTTTGGTTGGACACACTTGCTGATTTGGCTAGGAGCCGACCTCAGTGGCGTCCGTGCTGTGATTTTCTTTGTCCCACTTCATCCCACTTAGCCTCGCTCTCCAACCACCATCTCATTATTTAGTGTTATATAATTTCGCACAGTATTTTTTGATGCACAATAGCCGGATGGTAGCTTGCCGGAACGATGCCCATCCGTTACCGGTAACTCAGCCGACTTGCACCAGTTGCATTTTTTCTCCTTTTGCTGTGTATTGCGGCACAGTAGCTGAGATGTTCCCCACCTCTGGCTAACGTGTATGATGATGCTGATGTTGTAATGCATCGCCATTAGTCGTAACTTTACATGAGACCTTCGAAGCAGCCACGGGCCTAGTGGCTTTGTCGACAAAAGTTGGTCTGAGATGATTGACGGTGACGACTGCCTTTCGGTTACTGAGGTTAATGGTGTGGGTTGTAATCGTAGGGTGTTGCATTTTAAAAGGCTACGTAAGGTCTTGAAGGAACAACCTACCGCCGTCTGTTCAGAGAACGATGTGTGCACAAGTAGACAGCAAGTACACCGGTGTTTTATGGGGTTGAAGCGCGGGAGTACACTGCTCACGCATTTGTTGTACCAATCATTCGATGCAACTTCCGTAGTCAAAGGAGAAAGTGGTTAGGGTTGGCACTACCGGTTTTCCAGGCAGACGCAATGTGCAGCCCTAAACCAACTGCGCTGGCGTTGACTAGAAGTCGGTCTTGGCAGTGTTTCTTAAGATTAAGAGGGCAAGATGAAGGGTTTTTGACTATGTAGGATCTGCTAGTGTACGTAACGCTGCGTCCAACCGCCGGTGCAAGCGCTTCATCTTGTGGCTAGCGGCCGCATGATACTCGGTCTGCTGGCAGTGACGGCTACCTAAGTCCTTAAGCAACAAAGCCGAAGTGGCCGAAAATTTTGACCCACCATCAGTCATTACTATGGCAGGGCAGCCCCACCGTACTATCCAGAGTACTAAAAGTGCTTTCGCGACGGTATCTGAGGAGCAAGTATATCTAGGGATGGTCCCAAGTCGTCTAGCGCATCGATCGACATAGGTTAGTAGATACACAAAACAGTTCGAAGGCGGCAGAAGACCTACGTGGTCTACCTGCAGGGAAATAAAATTGCGTCTGGCGTCTTAAACGTGCCTGATAGTATTTCTAGGTATTTATGTAATCAACTGTTCACACGAAAGGTAAACAGTTTTTCAAGCACGAACGTCCTAATGAACATTGTGCTGAATGAATCGTGCCGTTAAGCTTTTAACCCATGCAAGACCGTCTGGGTGCAAAAGTCACGTCATGTCTCAAACACTCTTTGCCGAAACTAGCTTGGGACGTAGGGGCGCAGTGTGCCCAAGCGCAACTTCAGTTCCATCTGATAATGTCATCGGAACGGTCCGTAGGTACAGTGAGGTAAACCTGGGTAGTGGAGTAACTTCTGGACCATTCGACTAAGCTAGGGTCAAGGCTGCCAGGTCGGTAGCAGTGCCGGCGTTAGCGTTGATGGTTTGTATCAGTGAAAGTGTGGCGGTGATGGCGTTGTGCACACCTGAGACTCGTCATAGGCCGGTTGTAAATTGAGCAAGGTAGTCCAGGTGACGCGGCTCTCTAGGAGCATATTAGTCAGTTGTCAAGCCAAGCATCTAGGTTGGAAATTTGTGGTATGTGTGTACGACAAATTGGCGGACTTAATAGACAGTTTGGTAATGATTATGGATAAGTTGGTGTCTACTAGTACTCTAGCAAACGTACTGAATTGAGTGTCGGCTGGTTGCATGCATTCAACGCAGGACGTCAGAGGTTACCAAGCGTCACCTACATTTTGCTGTAGGACCTCGTCAAATGCTACTTCAGATACACCCATGCAAAGTAACCATGGGGCTTCCGGGTCATGATGCGCTATAAAAGCCGTTAGCGATAGCTTTCTCTAAACCTTGGACTGCAGCGCACGCTGCAGCAGGTAAATCGAACCTCATGCGTTCCACGAGGATGGTACACGTCAGGCCGCATCCGTGACGCGCAGTTTGGTAGTAAATTGTCAGTAAACGTTAAATAGCCCATCCACTCGCCCAAGCTGTTTGAAGGGAAGAAGCTTGAGGTCGTCCATGTAAACTCGGCTTTTATCCAGCAGTGGCACGTCTGCAGTGGTGTTACGATGACCCAGCAACCTGATCAAAGCGACGCCAAATGGACAATTTGGTGTGTTGACTTTTACTCTTTGCTGAGAGAAACGTACAAAATCTGTTAAAACGTAGTGCAAATACTCTTTGTTTTAGGAGCTTGCGAGCAGTAGGCGATTAAAATACACATATACAAATTCCAAACCCCGATAAAATGCACTTAATCGATTAGCTATAAAGGTTTGTTCGGCATTCTTTAAACCACGCAAAGAAACGCGGACAGACCAGACGGGCTGGTCTCGACGGTTTTAAGGATATCCGCTTCTGCAACCAGAATTTATTGGTAGGCGCGTGCCAAGTCGAAGTTATAACGTTTACCTGCCAGGCTGAAGGTGGTATCCACAAGGTGTGGGATTGCATAGTGCTCAAGCGTGCTAATCGTTTTCTTGGTTCGATATTCGCCACAAGCATGCAAGCCCACCATGACATTCTTCAGAACTACGTGGCAAGTCGAGGCTCATAAGCTGGTTGGTTGGCTGAGGATACCGGTCTGAACTATGGGGTTGAATTGGGCGCGTGCTACATATAGTTATTACGGCGCGAGCCCAAACGCACCTGTGCAAGCTGGTTATAACGCGCGTGACTACGTGGTGTGCGACCACGGTCGTAGTTAGTGAAGACCCCGCAGTTGGTCAACGCAGTCGCGGTACTTCAGAAAGGAAGCTCAAGTAATCGAATGGTGTGTCTGCGATCCGTAAAACTGGGTTGATTATCTGGGTAGCTGAATGGACACCAGGAGTCCCTAGATTGTACTGCCATCCTAAAGTCTATGGTGACCAGCATTGACAAGCAATCGAAAACGGCAGAGTTAGCCGATACCGATAATTGCAAAGGGTACGAACGCAACCAATAAAGCTCACTGAAAATCTCGGTAAAAGTTAAGGTGCAGGTTCAGCTTGCAAAGATCGGATGAATCCATTGAACTCTTAACTGCTCGCTGGGTGTACGGGGGTTTTGAAGGCTTATTGCTAGCGTTCACAGGGTTGATGGGTGGTTAAGAAATGTGGTGAATGGACGTCAAACCTTAGCGTAAAACATGCGACTAATTTATTTAAGGTCAGTTTCATTGGTCATGCTGGGATGCTGGCAATTTGCTTTCCCTGTATGGGTTGTGCCGTGCCCAATGCAGGGAGCCTGAGAACGTCTAACTTCCCCAATATCTTGGCGGTGACAACATCATAACTCTTTGACTGATTTGGTAGTAGCGGGTTATGGACGTACAGAAAATGTTGCGTCTTTGTGGCGAACGAGGTGTACTCGGTGCAGACAGAGTGGGGCCCTGATGATCGGTGGCCAAATCTTGGTCAGCGTATGACAGTGGCGCCCGCTGCTTCGACGCCTTCATTGAGGCTATCTTGCTTCGAAGTAGAGCATGTTCCCCCTTATTTTGATAAGTTCGGCCTGACGACTTGAAGAAAATGTAAGACCCAATTTTCCGCGGTGTGCTACGTTACCCTATATATTGGTCGTCTGCTGTGGAGGACCCTAAAACACAGCACCTGCTTTGGTAACTAAGTCTTTCAGTAAGGCATCTGGAGATGTGGTCAGCATTGCCGGCTATAGTCTTAGGAAATGGGTAAGCACTTCCACTCAATATTTGCTGAAAACTAAGAGACCACAGATGCTATGAATTACGCAGGGAGACGTATGCCGATTGCAATTTCCCAGCTTGAGACCGTTGTTAAAAATGGGCTTGCGCGCGTGGCAGTAAATCATTTAAAGCCGCGTGTTTCTTTGTACCAAACATGCATAATTCAATAGGCAGTGGATAATATTCTTTAACAGTTGCACAACCGAGAAAAGAAGGCGTGGGACAAGCTTATATTAACCACTATAGAGGCTTTCTAGAGCTTTAAGGATGTCATCCAATTATAATAGTTCAGTTATTCTTTTGGTACAAAGGCGAGAACAGCCAACCACACCCCGAATACAGAGTCGTAGTAACAACTTACATCTCCATGTAAACTTAAACCTACAAATAGATTAGCGGCATTCGTATCCTGATTTGCCTGTCAGTGTGGCCTCCAACCGAAAATCCATAGGTCGCCAGTGCCAAAAAAGACCGTTGGTGGCTTGCGCTGCACTATAAAATGTTCCAAACGCACACCACAAATACGGTGTAAACCCAATGGAATAAGACCGGAAGGCGTGTGGATGGGAACCATGTTTCATAAACGGAGCCGGCCCAAACTCCTTCCACTAGCAGAACAGTTGTATTCCGGCCCAATTGAGAAAGCATGTACACCAGGCATACACAAGGCGGTGGTTGGCTCTTAGCCCGTTCCACACAGTATGGAACCACTCATTGATCTGGACACTGTCACGAGGACGGTGCATTTCGTCCCCACCAGCAACGAACAACTGTCTCATGGAGCCAGCGAACAAGGTGGAGGGTATAAGACAGGTAGGTAACTTGTCAACAGCCATCTCAGGCTCAGTCACACAGGGAAGCTCAAACAATAGCTACTGCAATGCCAAAAATACTCAACATGCAGACAAAAGTATCCCACACGCCGTCTTATTGGTGCAGAGCAGTAAATCGAATGAGAGCGTTCGCATCGTGCTGCTATTCCGCGTACGATATTGCATTCTCCCGCACCTGGTCAACAGTCCTTTTGACTTGTTCAGGGTAGCCACTTCGATCACTATTGCTTTGGATGCGTAACACCTGAGCTCAACGTACAATTTTCATAAACAGACCTTCTATATCCCTTGGTACTGTAAGTTTGGGTTTGCCCCAGTGCCGTAACCCTGTACTAAGTTAGTCCTACAGAGGCCATATGAACCTCCTCGTCGAATGCATTCGGTAGACATACATACATGTATATATATATACAATTTACGGATTCGGCCACTTTTCTTTACTGGATGCCTTCCTCCCAAGCCCTGTACTTTTCTTTGCCCGTTGATTTGGCCATGGATATCTACACTTCCAAACGATTATACCGATTACCCCTGGGGGACCTCCGACTTGTACCCGGGACAATATACCATCCTCCAATGCTTTAACCTATTTCCTTGGATATCCCTTGGAAACTTTCCGTGGGTCTACAGACAAACGACACATCACGTACAAATGATCTCCAATCCATGACCTAATAATCGGGCCGAGCCTTTCATTGAGGACAAAAAGAGACCCAAGAACGAAATAGACGTCTACTGCATCAGCCAACGCAACTTGACTGCGAATAACTGAGCAACTAAAAGCTCTTTACTCTACGGTCTCACAGTTGATCTTTTCGTTACGTACACACGAACTCAGTATATTGTCACACCTCTCTCGATCTTACTCTGCAATTATTTTCTAGTTGATCCTTCAGGATTCTTAAGCTAGTATTAGCTGAAGTCCCTATCTCAAGTCAGCCCAATTATTGTTACACCTTTCCAATAAAAAACGTATAAACAATTTTCTATTGTCGCTTTTACAATTGCCCTGCAATGTCTGTACAGTTGCACCTACCTGATCAGACCTCCATGGGCGTGCCACACATAGTCAAGACACAACATTTATTTATTTATTTATACATGCATTGTCGTCATGCTTGTCTAATGGAAGTTGGAATACAACATATACACATACGCTTGTCCCGCTTTATGTATGAAATGCCATAAACTCAGTTCCAGTGGAACCAGGTTTTTGCAATTCCTAAACCCACACCTACATTCCTACATACACACGTCTGGTAGGTTACTGGTTAACTGGCGACATATTTGTGAAATGATCGACCATGCGTGTTTCTATTATCATTATTATGCCTTTGCCGGCGTGTCTAGCACTGCCGAGAATAAATATTTATTTTGTTTTAATCGTCTTGCTTGATCCTCCAGGTAATAATCGATAAAATTTGGCGTACAAAGCTGGGAATGAAAATACGTGCAAATGTCAAGGAGTGCCTCAGTCTGGTGTTAACTTTTTAAGTATGTGTAGGCGACTATTAGCTTTGAAGTGTTTTGAGTTAACGCGTATCTAGCAAGTCGAAAGAACAAGAACAATAGACAAGGATGACGGTACTATTTGCTAACAGTTAGGAAGCAACAACTATGCGACCCTTAATAATAAGGCTTTACCTCAACGCAGCTTCAATAAAATGCAATTCAAGCCAAGCCAAGAAAATGGCTTTCATAGCTTTAATCGGCTACATAGTACAGGACACCGGCTATTAAAAGTCGGGTGAAGTTCCTGCGGTTGGTTAATCAGTATCCGAAGGAAGATCAGATGAGTGCAATGAGAGAGCAATGGAGAACGTTAACCCTGGTCGCAATCAATAAGGAAAGCATGTAAACACCTGCAGCGTGAGCGGGTATTAGGATAAAGGATATCGGTTTGCGTAGAGAGTGGGAGTGTATGAACAAGTTACCAAAAAGCTATAGGGACTCACGTTGGTTCACTCGTCGTGGGACGACATGAACTCAGCAGGATGTGAAGGTTGCTTACACAGTTCTTGTGTAAAACTGTCTGTGGACTGGAAACCACCGCAGTTCCGAACCATACTTGTGGGTCGGTGATAAGTTCGTCCGGATTAACTCACCCCCGATGGTTAGCAAATACATGCAGTAATGGTATCCGGAATCTTGCTAAAGTATGTAGGTGCCAAACTGTGTAGCAGTCTGGAGATTTTCTGGTTTCTTTGTGTAAACAGCTGACTAAAATTATGTTCTTGTACAGCAAGGTGACAGGTGCGGTTGATTAAACTAATAGCTGAATTCGAATGCTTGACTTGATCATCACCACGTGTGCCTGGCCCCCGGTTAAGTTGCAACCCTCAACTGCCGTGTGTGCTGTGCGTTTTCCGTTCCCATGGCTAGAGCTTCAACTTTGTCCTTTATATAGGCAGGCAACATGGAATAGTTTACTTTACCAATCATAGTTTCCCTACCAACCGCCCTGTCTTCTGAATCCCTCTCGGTGCTCCGGCTTAAGGCTACCAGATAAATTGCGGAAGAAATTCAAAGCCGGATATTACACAGTTTACTCCGGTGAGCTCGTTCCATTACTTTTGTATATTTTTGGTTTACGTTTGCATACCGTAGCATACTTCCTGCGTCCATTTTTAAACCCTGGTATATGTAGGTCATAAAGTAGCGTCTCTTCTTAGCCTTGCATCTCTGCGCCATATTTTTGGGACATCGATCCTTTTTGTGTTTTGCGCAGCTGGACGCGGAATTTTATAACCACAGCGTTAGTTCCGACTATGCGAAGTACAGCAAGCTCAGGTCCCATCTTCACTAAAATTTTCATGCAGGTCAGAGACGTTATCATTTTAGATTGAAAACCGCTATAAGACCTCAAGGAGACTACTATTAAGCACAACAGGCCATACAAGAAAGTCCGCCTACAGCAGCTTTTCATGGATCTGCAGTTGGGTGACAAACTGCCTTTAACCCTGTTACGCGAAATGCAGCAACCCTGTTTCATCAAATATGGATGAGAATTAATTTCGTGTACTAGGTACGAAGGCCAGCAGAAAGCACCCAAGCGATTCTATCATGCGTGAGCTCCGTTTCACTCAATTAGCTGAGTTAGCAGATCGGGTAACCAAACAAGCACAGCCAATAACCGACGCCAGCAAAGTTAACGCCGTTGCGTCCCAGGGCACTTCTATCTTTGGCTTACGGCCAACCATAAAACCCTGCCAACACAAGTCGCGAAACATTCGCTAAGTCCAACAGATCAATATAAGCGGCCGTTGCCACAGATAATCATAATCGCTTTAAAACGCCCCAAGTCCAGTAGGAGTTAAGCTCACTGTTGGTATCACCAATACGTTGGTACCGTAACATGTAAGTGTATAAAGCCTATAAAACTCGCCGAGAAGCAGGGAAACGTCTCTCCTTTAGGGGCCACGGACACGACCGGTCAAAACCGAGGTCGCCTCATCTGCGTTTGGGATTTAACTTTTGGTACCAGTTCCTGGTCGACAATTGGGCTGAAGTTAGCCTTATACCCTTAGCTCAGATGATGTAGTCTCAGCTCGTCTTTTCAAGCCGCGTGCCGCCAATGGCACACCAATTGCAACGTTTGGCGTAAAGTTGCTTATGCTCAATCCAGGCCTCCGGCAAATCTTGCGCTAGCCTTTCATAGCAGCAGTCGCGCCTACCGCGATCACAAAATAAATAAATATTTAAATAAAATCTTTATTATCGGCTAAGCGAAGCACGCAGGCGCAGGCATGAGCCGGTAAGCGTAGAAAATGTGTACAGTTAATGTGCAATGGAACAATGGGACTGTCTCATATTTTGATATACGTAGGTTTGTAAGTTTGCATGTAGGCGTGTTAAGCTGTGTTTATGGGATTTCTAAATATTCTCCTGACTTTTTGCTCGTGCTTGAAAGTGGAACCAATACTAAATGGATGCTTGATGTTCTTGGACTTGAAGCGGTTATCCAGGTAAGCAAGTGGTGACTTTAGTTGTTGGCGAGTCATAACCGTCACGTCAGTGTTGTTAAACGGACACTTATCACGCGTCATAGGGAGAATGCTTGACAGGCAAAACCGCAACACGTTCTGGTACACCGCTGCCGAACTGTTTGCTGGAACCCGAAACACCTACCTGGCACCAAGAGGTTGTTCGGTCAGCCAGCCTGAATTCCTTCAACACTTCGACCTAGAGTCGATGCTAAAAAGAAGAAATTTATCTTCACTATAACGCAGCGTAGCGTTACGGGGACTAGCAACAACGTGACCACTATCATTACAATCCGTGTCCTGTCTCAGGTTTCATAGCCTTTTATGGACCGTTTCAACAAGCATCCTAATCTACTTTGCGTTCCGAAAATGATGCACCATGTTTGCGCTAAGGATCCTCCTGTTTCGGATCGCCCTTGCAGACTAGCCTCGGACAAGCCCAGAGCTGCTAAGGCGGCTTTCGTGCAAATGCTCCTACTGAGAATCTGTCACCTGTCCAAAAGACCGTGGGCATCACCAATACGCATCGTGCCAAGAACTCCAGTGACTGGCGCCTCTGTGGTGGCTACAGGACAGTTAGCAACGTTGCCTTCTTGGTTAAATACCACGTTCCTCACCTGCGCGACTTAACCTCAGCTCTAGCTGGTAAGTTGATCTTTAACAAAATTGACCTAGTTTGCTTCTACCACCAAATACCTGTGGCTCCAGACGCTATCGCCAAAACAGCATTCCTCACACCGTTTGGTCTATTCAAATACCTCAAAGTGCTTTTCGACCTTAGCAACACTGCTAAAACTTTTCAGAGTTCCATTCAAGTAACGCGCGGACTCAAAATCTTTATCTTTATCTAGATGACATTCCCACCGCTAACTCCTCTGACCATGAACATCTCCATTCCCTCGACGCGCTCTTTCAACGTTTGACGCAACATACTATTATTTTAAACCTTGCTAATTGCGAACTTAGCCCAAGTTCCTTTGACGTTCCTAGCCACGGAATATCCTCCCCTGTCGTTGAAGTTCTGCCAGACAGGCTCCAAGCACTAAAGGATAATCCTGCTCCTACTACCTTCAAACAGTTGCGCCGATCACTAGGCTTTGTCAACTACTGCCGATGTTTTATTTCCAACTGCGAGAGCACAATGCGACCAATGACTTATGTGTTACGAAGTAACCACCGGTCTTTTCATTTTAAAGACGACGCTAAGCGGTCTTCCGAGAAGCCCAAAGACGCTATCCCCAACCTAGCGCTTCTTGCCCACCGAGACTAATCAGAACCACCCACCTTGACAACTGACGCATCAGACATTGCCGTGAGTGCGGTTCTTCAAACACTCATCGATCATCGATGGATACATCTAGGTTTCTTCTGTAATGGATTACAAGCCGCCAAATCGCGTTAGAGCACCTTCGGTAGGGAGCTATCAACTAGCGTTCTAAGAAGTAGACGTTTCTGTCACTATCTTGAAGTTCAACAGTTTACAGCCTTCACTGACCACCAGCCATTGAGCTACACAATGGCACCACAGCCAAGTATTCTCGGCGGGAAACTGGCCACCTAGATTACGGTTCACAGTGCAGGACAGACCTGCGGCATACATAAATAAAACAACTTTTACTATGGAAAATGCGAAGCAGACATTTACAGGCATACTCATGTTATGCTAACATGGTGTGATCAAAATATTCAAATGTACATGTTTGGCACAACGGTGAATGTGTGTATGGGTGTAAGTACGTATGTACTTGGGTACGAATGTAGCTGTGTACCTTGTGTTTGTGTACGTGCTGCTGTATTTTTGACTGTTTACAATCGCCAAGAATGTGAGCATAAGCAATTGCTATCCGTGGGTTGGATAGCATTTTCCGGATATCGACGGGTCATTGACTAGTTTGTGTCGAGTCACATCTGCACGTTGCAGTTCTTGTAAGCAGACATTGGTGGCTGTCATCAAAATAACGCCTGCCAGGCAAAACCCACCACGTCCTGAAGCGCTGCCGCCAACCTATTTACTAGAACGGATTTAACCCGAACCACCCAGCTGGTTCCACGAGGTTGTTTGGCTAGCAAGCCTTGTACTCTCAATTTCCTCCCGGATACTCTTGTACGCATTCATCAGACTAGCTTATCGACTGTAACTAACAACAACCTAGCCGATATGGCTGCTGCCGAACAAGCTGATCCAGACATAGGTAAGGTACGACGCAACACATCATTATTTCCATCTGAGAGGACTATGCCTTGTGAAGCCCCAGAAACTTCGCCCCTCCCTGTAGGCCCTACGACAATGCGCCGACTATTTTGCAACACTATACATAAACTGTCTCATCCCGGCATATGTGCTTCGTAGAAACTAGTAACAGAATGCTCCGTATGACCCAACGTCAACCGCGATGTCCGTCTTTGTGTACACACGTACTTAGGGTGTAAACGCGCCAAGATATGCAAACACACCAAAAGCCCAAGTGGTGTGTTTCAGCTTCTGACCCTCTTTTTACACACATCCATGCCGACCTGGACAGAGTTTGTCCACCAGACAAAGGCTACTTATACCTCCCCACCTGTACTGACCGATTCATCCATTAGCCAGAAGCGATTCTGATAGCCAACGGCTTATCTGAGACCGTTGTATAAGCCTTCATAGAAAGCTGGATAGCTCAGTTTGGTTGCCCAAGCGTACCCACTACTGACAGAGGATCATACTTTGACAGAACACTCAGCAAGCATCTGAAAGTACTTGGTTGCCAAAACAACCAAACCACCGCATACCACTCTGAAGCTAACGGGAAGGTAACAAGGTCCTACGATAGCTCAACGCCTCACTCTGCGTCCAGCCTAGCCCATCCTGGCGCAAAGCACTTTCGCTCGTTGTCTTAGGCATAAGAAACACGATCGTATCGAAGTTGCACGCCACTCCTTCTTTGCTAGTATTTGGATGCCCACAACGCCTGCTGGTGAACTTCTGTCACCAAAAGCACTAACAACCTTCGACTATAGCGACTACGCAGTTCGCCTATCTCAGCACACGCAACAGCTACGGCCTGTGCAACGCGAAGCACAGAGCCTGCATAAAACCGTAGACAACGCCTTGCTACCTGCACTCACGTGTTTGTTTGCAATGACAGTGATCGCTGGCCATATCAGCATCCTTACTCTGGCCCATGCCGTGTCGTACGTAGAAGCGACAAGGCGCTTACGGGTGACTACAGTAGGAAGATTGAGATAAGCAAAGTCGATCAAATCAACCCAGCATTTATCGACGACTCTGACTCTTGGATTCAACAAGCACATCGACCGCCTGTGTCATCACAGCTAGCACCGCAACCTCCGACCAGTCAGTTCGCTCTAGCGGAACCTGAGACATTGGCCGACAGCGCACCTGTTTATCCTACTATTAATGGACACGGTAGGACACCCAATCCTCTAGTTCGTATTCGGACTTAGCGCTTGTTATTTTATATAGAACGTGTCTCTCAACTATTCTTGCTCTTATTAAACGTTTTCCAAATCCTAAAAGGAGGACTAAAACAATTAAAAAATACAAAGGGGAGAAAAATCATTTGAAAACCCAGAAAACACTGCGGTTTTTGCTTTGCACTCTTTGGTGTATTGCTATGAAGGTACGCTGCTCATTTTCATCTTATTTTCCATACACACCGCCGGTTGGTTGCACCTTGGTTTCACTTTTCTCTTGATCCCTGCACGTCAACTGAAAGTGGAACGAACTTCCTGCTCAACCAGCTACTTGGATGTTACAGAGTGTCTAACCAAAAACGTTTTATCATTGTTTCGACACCGTAGAGTGGACACGACTAGGAGTCCGTTAGGGTCCGAGCGCGTGGTTACACCGCAGCATCTGCGTTGGGTGTCACAGCCTGGTCTCGCAGAAGGCTGACCCGCGACGGACATTCCTCACGTAGGTCGAGGGACTGCTTACACAGTAACGTCTGAGGCAGAGCAAATTAGCAGTTCGGAATGTTCCCGGTTTGCCTGTATAAAAGTTCTGACAATATATGTCATGGTAAACCAAAGCGACAGGTGTTGTTTGTTAAACGTATTGTTGAGTTCGAATGCCTGGTTTGACCATCGCCGTTTTTGCTTGACGCTGATTTCAATTGCAAAGCGTAACTGTCTTGTGTGCTTTACATTTTCCGTCCTCTTGCTAGAGCGTCAACACTGTCAACACTGTCAACACGTCAACACTGTTAGGCACGCAATAAGGAATATTTTAATTTACCAATAAGGGAATAAAGATAAATAAATAAATTTGCATTCTCCTTGCAATCAGAGCTGTCTTCTGAAGTACTCTCCAGACTCCCACTGGCGTCTAATTGCTGAAAATTAACGCACAAATTTTAACCGAAATAATGCTAAATACAACACAGTGGTTGTCATGTCAACATGTATACTTGGGTGTGCATTGGGTGCTAGTATATATACGTCAACCTGTCACCAATAGATAATCCAAGCAAATGTTGATAGAGAAATATCCCAAGGATTTTAAAATGTCAAAACATTAAGCTTTCTTTAATAATAATTTATTTATGATACAAATTTGCCAAAGCAATACCCGGCAAGAAACACAAAATACTGCTTTAGTTTTCTGCGCTTGATGTGTGGAAGAAGAAAGGCAAAAGGAATAATTTATGAGGTGTGCGGTAGCACTGCGTTATGCAAAATGTTATTACGTGTAATTGGTTTACCTCAACAGTTATCGATAAACCCTGCGGTGAACGCAATAGCACATGCGTGCACGCACATAATGAGTGAAATAATCGTTTTTCTAAAAGTCAACGAAGTAGCTTTAAACAAGTTGCCAAAAGGCGTTTTCATTAACATCTTGGGTGACACAGTCAGATATAAAGTTGGCTAAATATTTTACTTAAAAATCAAGAATTGGTTAATTGATAGCTTATGCATTAGCAGTATAAGGAACTGAACAGTAAACGTAATTCTTTATGGTTATGTTGTCCATGCTCATTGTGTCAATCAGGTATCCGACATGCAAGATACGGTTTACGGAGTTGGTTGACGCATATCGTATATTGGCTTACAGTTAATGAAGAAACTGATTGTGCTCAATGCATAGAGAAACTTTGTTTAGTGATGTTATACTTGGTGACTTGTTTGCAACAAACAAAACATAGTATAAAAGTGTGCTAATTATAACGCACATGTATTTAAAGTCATTTTATGGGCTTTGCTGTAGCTTAGTAACACATGGGAAGAAGGCTGTGCGCGCTACAGCGAACTTGACTCTGGGAAAGCTAGCAAAGCAAGGAAATATATTGTAGTACTAATTTGGAAGAGTAAGTAAACAAATGAAGATATGTAAGATGCAGAGAATTATGCTAACGTAATATGCGTGAACAGGAAGTGGCGATACTAGAACGGGAATCGCTGGCGTGATAAAGTCCGTATTGGACCGTTGCACTGACTGGTTACCACCCAGTTATGGGTGGGTACGAATTATGTTGCTAAACTATTTTAGAGAAGTGAGATGTTGTTTGGTGCAGATGTGACAAGGTAAAGTAATTTATTTTTCCAGTTTGTTTTAAGATTAGGTTCCGTTATTGTTTACACGCTTCATGAGCTCAGATACTTTAGTTAAGCTGTTCATCCATGAGCCTAGTGCTTTACTTGAGGTACTGTAGGGAGTCCGCAGGTTAAATGTCGTCGCTTAGATTAGCAGTGATTTAGGCTTTTCTTTTATTTTTTCCCGTCTCGTCCTTAATGCAGCTGCGTTCGTTTTCATACCATTCATGCGTTTATATCACCGTCCCTCCATGGGCAGCTGTGATAACACAGCGTTCTATAAATGCTTACTAACTTGAAAGACGATGATTAGTCCACGTTAGCGTGTCACGGAAAAACCCGATGTGGTACATCAACTGCTTTGACTCGCACGTAGTATGTGTCTCAGCGTTTCATTGAAGCGTATTATTGCGGTAACCTGGAGATTCTACCGTCTAACACTGCAAAATAAGCGGAAATATGTTAAAATTACTGATGTGGTATGTATTATAAAATTAGATGGATAGGCTATCAAGAAATGGTTTTCGTTAATTAAAAACACAAAGAAAATAGCTGTCATTGTATCCTATGTTACTAAAGAAAACCGAGCTGGATAAATTTACAAGTTTAGTTGGGACAGGAATGGTAGGATAATCACGTGAATGCTTTGCCTTTTACTTATCGTTGGAAAGAGAATTAATAAGTCGGCTTGAGAGAAACAAAAGTCTCAAATGAAGACCGCAACACAACATAGCCAAAGGAGTACTACCTACGTTCCCCACCCAGCAGTTCCTATCAGGCCGATTTATGTGAGGTATGAAAGGGTGATGGTAACCTAAGAAGAACTGCAGGGAACGTCAGTTACTTAATGCTGCTACCAAGGTATGAGAATAACTAGAATAAAAAACACTAAGCTAAAGATTTAAGTCGCTTCGGAGAAGTGGAAGGTTTGGTACAGTCATGAAACAGCAGCTAAATTACGCTCGAACTCCTCAACCGTAGATTCCCTAATGGCCTGATAGAGAAGCGAGTTCCAAGGTCCATCAGCACGGCGCCACAAGTAATTTGCCGTCATTACCCAGTCAGAATGCAGCAGATGATATTACAACGCGTGCCATTGGAGGCTAGGCAGCTTGGCGGAGCCAACTAACCAGCAAAAGACTGAATGGTTCAAACCCGTTAGGGTACTTTAGGTAAGGATCGAAGTTCCTCTACTTCTCGGGTGCTGCGTTGAGTAAAACCTTAAGGAAAACAAAGGTCAGTATTCAGTATGCCCAGAAAATCCTGCGCTGACCTTTGTCCACTCACAAACCCGCGCCGGTTTCATTTTGTCCCTAACAAGACATAGCATATAAGCCCGGGTTCAGTGTGTCAATCGCGATCGCACAAAACTTAAATATGAAGCACTGAAATATGTATGGTTCCTAGATCATTCTGCTGAGTCTGTAGTGTACCGGAAAACACGATGTTTTAGTAGTATGCGACACTGGATTTTACGGTTGCTTTAACCTTCAAAACGTATACTTGTTTCGCTGACAGCACATCCGTTTTCACAAAGCTTTTTGTTGTGTACCATGCCGCACCTTTCTCACTCTGATTGACTTGCTTGCTATATTTGTAGCCTGCACAATATATGTTGAGTTTAGTCGCCTCCAGCTTCTATGCGGTCCATATGTGCTATGTCTCTTACTTGTCATTGGCTACCTATAAGTATCCCAGGCTCCACCCAACAATTTACGTCCACGCTTCAGAACACACCGTCCGCCGTTTTACATTCTCCTTCTGGTGAAATCGCTCTAGTGATTTTGTGATTCAGTACTTGTGGTCACATTGTTTTCTCACCTGCCACATATTTTATCCGCTTTTTGCAGTGGGTTATCTGGAGGAGGCGCAAGTTCCATGCGCGGTCAAGGCCGCTGAGCCTGCCATGGTCAATTCTGTTGCGGAAGCCCCACCACCATTTTAGGAGAATGATCCTCCGTTCTTATGTTTGCACCTAGACTCTGTTTTTACCTTCTTCTGATTTCGCCATGTATAAGCAGCTAATATCTCGTCTTCCTCAGAGTAAATCCTCACAGGTGAGACCTCATATTTTGCCCTCCTCTAGTAACAAAATATGAGACGCCTAAACAGCATATTATTTAGCGAATCACGCCTTCAGACAAGGTCGGTCTGCAGCAACTATATAACGATTTGCAACTAGACGATAGGATACCCTCAGCATTTTTGCGCGAAATGCGAAAATTCGCCGGCATGTCCAACATGGAGGTCGGGCTTCTCCGTGAGCTGCGGATGCAACGCCTTCCTGAAAGCACTCAGGCTCTCCTTACAGTAGCAACTGACATGCAACTCACAGCAATTGCAGCTCTAGCAGACCGCGTCATCGAACGGCACCAGCCGGAGAATAAAACCAAAGCACGCAAGCAGCTTTGTGCTGGCCCAACCACGCTGACAAGCGCCACTAGCCAGCCGTCGGCAACAAACGTAATACCATCGCGAATAGCGTTGCTTTAGCGCAAGGAAAACCAACAAGGAGAAAGCTGTCGCGACGGTATATTACTAGCTACCATTGCCACTTGGATTAACACCGCCGGCACTTGCTTAACACTTACAATTGGAGAGAAATAGGTCAAAGTTAATCAAAAAGCTGCACAGTAGTGTGCACCAACCCATGAAGCATAATAATCGCGCATGTACGAGCAAGCTCAATTTCTAGAAGTAGAGTTGATAATACCCACCAACGCAGTTTCAAATGGGTTTCACGCCTCAAAAGCTGTTTGCCCAATTTTGCTAAATTTTCCGACCCTCATTTCTGTATTTCTAAGGTCAGGCTCCTCTAGCGCACTGAAGTTGGAGATATAGTCACATGAAACTAGAAAACGGGCGCTATGAGATAAAACACGATGTTTATTAAAGAAGGGTGTGCATTTTTCAGGTCAAAACGTATCAAAGGAGCCTAAAGTTCTTCTGTATTAGTCAGATAGTCTTAGCTTAAGCAGCTTTGATATGTACTTCAGAACCACTAAGGGGCTTAGAAATACTAAACGCTATATTCGTTGTGGTTTAGGTGAATCCATATCCACTGAAAATGGTAAACTGAGGCCATCTGTCCGTCGGTTAATTATAAGTTGTCATGAAGTCCTTTGCATAGATAGTAATCCTTGCTGGAGTTCTAGTGTTTTCGCGAAACCTTATCGCTTAATTGA
>OX104064.1:102469803-102499803 GCA_944474145.2 Dicrocoelium dendriticum | reverse complement strand
CCCCCCCCCCCCCCCCCCCCCCCCCCCCCCCCCCCCCCCCCCCCCCCCCCCCCCCCCCCCCCCCCCCCCCCCCCCCCCCCCCCCCCCCCCCCCCCCCCCCCCCCCCCCCCCCCCCCCCCCCCCCCCCCCCCCCCCCCCCCACCCCCCCCCCCCCCCCCCCCCCCCCCCCCCCCCCCCCCCCCCCCCCCCCCCCCCCCCCCCCCCCCCCCCCCCCCCCCCGCCCCCCCCCCCCCCCCCCCCCCCCCCCCCCCACCCCCCCCCCCCCCCCCCCCCCCCCCCCCCCCCACCCCCCCCCCCCCCCCCCCCCCCCCCCCCCCCCCCCCCCCCCCCCCTCCCCCCCCCCCCTCCCCCCCCCCCCCCCCCCCCCCCCCCACCCCCCCCCCCCCCCCCCCCCCCCCCCCCCCCCCCCCCCCCCCCCCCCCCCCCCCCCCCCCCCCCCCCCACCCCCCCCCCCCCCCCCCCCCCCCCCCCCCCCCCCCCCCCCCCCCCCCCCCCCCCCCCCCCCCCCCCCCCCCCCCCCCCCCCCACCCCCCCCCCCCCCCCCCCCCCCCCCCCCCCCCCCCCCCCCCCCCCCCCCCCCCCCCCCCCCCCCCCCCCCCCCTCCCCCCCCCCCCCCCCCCCCCCCCCCCCCCCCCCCCCCCCCCCCCCCCCCCCCCCCCCCTCCCCCCCCCCCCCCCCCCCCCCCCCCCCCCCCCCCCCCCCCCCCCCCCCCCCCCCCCCCCCCCCCCCCCCCCCCCCCCCCCCCCCCCCCCCCCCCCCCCCCCCCCCCCCCCCCCCCCCCCCCCCCCCCCCCCCCCCCCCCCCCCCCCCCCCCCCCCCCCCCCCCCCCCCCCCCCTCCCCCCCCCCCCCCCCCCCCCCCCCTCCCCCCCCCCCCCCCCCCCCCCCCCCCCCCCCCCACCCCCCCCCCCCCCCCCCCCCCCCCCCCCCCCCACCCCCCCCCCCCCCCCTCCCCCCCCCCCCCCCCCCCCCCCCCCCCCCCCTCCCCCCCCCCCCCCCCCCCCCCCCCCCCCCCCCCCCCCCCCCCCCCCCCCCCCCCCCCCCCCCCCCCCCCCCCCCCCCCCCCCCCCCCCCCCCCCCCCCCCCCCCCCCCCCCCCCCCCCCCCCCCCCCCCCCCCCCCCCCCCCCCCCCCCCCCCCCCCCCCCCCCCCCCCCCCCCCCCCCCCCCCCCCCCCCCCCCCACCCCCCCCCCCCCCCCCCCCCCCCCCCCCCCCCCCCCCCCCCCCCCCCCCCCCCCCCCCCCCCCCCCCCCCCCCCCCCCCCCCCCCCCCCCCCCCCCACCCCATTTTTATGGGGCAATGCGGGACACGGCCCGCCTTATACATACCAACCAATACAGTTCCATCTAGAACAACTTTTGAACCTTCTGCAAACAACAGTCTACAGCCAGTCTCAACTTCATGGCTGCCTTCTACCGACCCACAGTTGGTAACCTTCAAACATTCCACCTACGAACGCTCTCCTGAACAATCCAACGTCATGCCAACTCAGACAGAACGCCTTGCCCGTTACCAATTCCCACACAACCCATTTCTTTATTATGTTGCTAGCGAAGTAACTAACACCTACCCATCTTCTTCTCGCCTTGATGCTGTCTATTAACACTCCAATTTCACTCCGGCTCCAGCTTCTGTCTTGAACACGCCTAAGGGACTGTCCCCATATCCACACCATTCCGCGACCCTGTTACCCTACATCCTGGGCACCATGTCAATTTGTGCCAATGCAGATAGAGCTGCCCAAATCTTTCCAGCCTGTTACGACCCCCCTCTTATGGAACTTGCCGGGACACGGCCCGCTACGTCACATTCTTCAAGCACACACACCCCCTCTCGCCAACATCTGCTGACTCCTACACTTGTAGGAGTTGTCCCCATACTAGTAGCACCAATACTTGCTGCCACATCGCCTGATGTATGCAACCCGGGAACTGTAGATTACAGTGAATCGGAAACGCCTCCACCACTGTCTTGTTACGACCCTACTACAGAATCTGACGACCTGATGACGGGACGATGCGAATCCGACACGTACACTCTCCTCCTCCGCAATGTACGATCAGTTAAAAATAAAATGCACCTTCTAGGCCCCTTCATCCTTCTGTCAACTCCGCATATGGTGTTGATAACCGAAACATGCCACTCAGCCGACGCTTTTGACGCACTGATCCACATTCCACGATAAACCACTTTCTGTAGTGGATGTGCCAGTAAACGTGGTGGCGGATGCCTCATTTACGTCAAAAACGAGTTTTACGCATCAACTTTCCACACTATATCTCTTGGCAACTCTGAAGACTCAGTCTGGATTCAGGCCGTTGGAGGTCACCTGGACCTCTTGATAAGCTGTTTATACAATCCACCGCACTCCTCTTGTGCTAGCGTTAACAAACTGGTCAGACTCTTTCAGGAAGTCTCATTTCTCCCTGCACGTTATAAGATCATTACTGGAGACTTCAATATGCCTCACATTTCGTGGCTCAGACAGTCGGCCCCACCCAAGTACATGGCCATTGTTGACACTATTTCCACTCATAAATGGACACAGCATGTGAATGCACCGACTAGAAAATCGAACACACTGGACCTTATATTCACTAACGTTATCCCGCACGCAAGCGCCGGCGTGTTAGACAACATACCGGGCAGCGACCACAAGGTGGTGAAGCTGTCCTTCGCTCTCCTTAAATCCCGTCAACATGCAGTCACAAAATATGAGGTATTTCGGCCCCTCCAGCGCATTAACTGGGACATCTTCTCCTCCCTCCTCCGATCATCACCCTGGGAGGACTTCTTTCTCTCCGACAACATAGATACTGCGACCAACGTGCTTTACAACAATTTCACCAACTGCTTAGACGTCCTTACTCCAAAACAGAGGAAGATCAAAAAGCGTCAAAATCTTGATGACACCTCCACACGCAAACTGACCAGCAGGCTCAAGAAAATGCGCTCCTGCTACATCAAGACCAAAAGCTTTCACCTAATCATCCGTATGAACGAATTGCTAGCCGACTGGAGAAATTCACAAAGTACTACATGTACATTAGTAAAGCATGCAGCGCTTTGTACTGAAAACAAAGCAGTCTCTCATTCGACTACCGAAGCAGTGGGAAGGCAGTAAAGATATCCCGATTACTACCTTAGTGCTTCCTGATAAAAGTATAATCACAGGTGCGGTTGATCTCTGCGAGTACATTAACACACATTTCTGTAACTCCTTTACTAGCAATGACTTGGCACTTCCAAATACGATTCCCAAGTTCACTGAAGATCAAATTCATACTAATGACTTTGACTTATGCAATATCAAGCGAGCACTACGCTCGTAGAAACTGTCACACTACCCAGGTCCTGACGGTATGCCTTCTTCCATTTTAAAACTCGGAGGCCCGGACATTCCAGTCCTTCTCCTCAATGTCTTCACCCTCTCAATGAAGAGTGGTCACTACCCGTCCAATCGGAAGCACGCAGTCGTCATACCACGACACAAACGAGGTTGTCGCCTAAATAATGACAATAATCGTCTCATTAGTCACACAGCTATTGCGTCTCGACTCATGGAAAGAATAATAAAGGACGCGATGCTTTGCTTTCTGTTGCCACGCAACCTTATCAATAGGTCCCAACGCGGGTTCCTGCCGACTAAATCCTGTCAAACCTGCCAGTTTGAATTCTTAAACCACGTGACACACTATATCGACCTAGGTCAGGCACTGGTCATTATCTTCCTGGACATGAAAAAGCTTTTGATCGGGTCCCACACAATGATTTAATGACTAAACTAGCAGCATATGGTGTCTCCAGCCATCGCCTTCCATGGTTTTCTTCCTACTTTTCCAACCGAACGCAGTCAGTGCAACTGGGCGACATCTCATCCAAAAAGGCATCCGTAACCAGCGGAGTATTCCAAGGCAGCGTCCTGGGTCCTCTGCTGTTTTGCTGTACATTAATGATGTATTTCAAATCTTCAAACACGGCACGCCGTACTTTTTGCCGATGACATAAAAGTTATTTTCTCATTTGACCCTAGCTGTCTACGTAATAGACTCCCTAGCATTTAAAGCGATCTCATCGTTCGTGAAACATGGCGTGATCTATGGAAACTAGAGTTTTCACCAACGAAATGCAATGTCCTTTCCTACCGATGCTCCATACCCCCAAACTATTAACTCTTAACGGCACAAGACTTAATAACAGCTTCACTGTGTGTGATCTCGGTGTACACTATCCCTGCTCATTGAATTTTGCAGAACAAGCGAGCTACAGCTCTGCCAAAGCCAGGTCTATCATTGGCTATATACTGAAGTCAGTGTGCTTGTTAGAGTCTCGACTCATGCTCTATAAGTTGTGTGCCAGCCCTATAGTAGAGTACTGCTCAATCGTTGTTACTAACTCACGTAAAAGTGACAGAATGGTTATTGAGAAAGTCCAGCGTTCGTTCACTAAATGTCTATTAGGAGCATCTGCGCTCAACTATCAAGGCCGCTGAGAGCAGCTTGGTCTGGAACCGCTTTGGCTGCGACGACTTAAAACCAACCTGGTTTTCCTTTATAAGCTAATCAAAACCTCGGACTCAAGTGTCACTAGTTTTTTCAGCCGCCTGGCGATACACGTTATCCTCTACGCCATAAGACATACTTATTTTCCTTACCCATCACACCTTGCTCCATACGTTCTAACTTCTTCCTCTATAGATATGCGCATGTCTGGAATAAGCTACCGGAAGCCGTCAGAGCATCTGATAGTATCACGCAATTCTCCGCGGTCATAAATAGACTATTAAGCGTCCCCAAGGTGGCAGAGATCCTGGGCATCTGCATCCCCGAGGACGAGCTCTGGGAGAATGGCCCCCATCACATATAGACACACAAATTCTTCAACCAGCACTAAAAAGCTCCCTTCCTTCCGAAACCGTCCGCTCCTTATCGCGCTCTTTCCTTTCATTTCTCTCGCAATCGGATGGCAAACTCAGTGCCCTGCATGACCTAGTCTCATTTGACCAGTCTGACTGCATCCATGGCTACGGAATTGCAAATGGTCTGGGACCTGCAGTCAATGTTAAGTCTACTACACCTTGACAGTCTGCTGGAATCGATTACACGTATGCAGTTTATTCCTGTCCATTTCTGCCGCGCCTCCCTATTTGTCTTCTTACCTTAACTATACGCTTCAACCTCAAAGCGCTGACTAACTTAGTCCTATCTGATCGGCGTCCTGCTCCACGACCACCGTTAATTCAGGCCCAATACTCGGAACACCGAACACTCTATACCCCTTTACACGAGTGTCTCAATATCTTTCCCACACATTATCAGTAAAGTACTTCCTATCCCAACCCTTTTCCTCTCCTAATCGCTCTTTTTGCTCTTAAGACGCGAGCATCGTTGGCTTCTCCAAATCCCAGCAGAAAACTTTTTCCATCCCGATCCTGTCATTTGCTGCTGCGTCCTCTGTTTTCAATCCTTCGTCAATCCGACTACCAACTCTCAGTGCCCTGCAATAACCTAGTCTCAGCTGACCCGTCTGCTTCCATTTGACTTCTTCCATACTACCGGGATGTTAAAGTTCCAGGCTCGGTAGACTCAATGCAATGCCTCCCCCACCGCAACAGCCTGCTGCGCTTGCTCACCCTTTTTTACTGCAGCCATATCCATCTGTTACTGTCCACCTCGCGATTCACTCTAACTGCCTCCCCAAACGAACTACAGCCTCAATCACAATGCGCCGACTAATCCAGTCTCAGACTCCTGTGACATTACTGGCCATCGTTCAATCGTTCAATCATTCTTCAACCGGACAGCCATCTCTCAGCGCCCTGTCTTAATTTAGCCTAATCCCATAAGCCAAATATTCTGGGACCACAGGTTAACGGGATGTTAGCGGTCTAAGCTCGGTCGATTCAAAGCCGTGTTTCCATCAATTCGACAGCCTGCTGGACTTCTGTGACGTTGCCGACCACTGCTCGGAAGACTGAACGTTCTGTCTCCATTACCTCGAGAGCCACGTTAACTGTCGCACTTCTTACCCTAAAAGTCTACTCTCGACTCTGTCCTCACCTCATCACGCTGTCTTCATTTCTTCTTCATCCGGAGAGCGTGCTCTCAATGCGCCTCCCTACTATCCTATGTGATTGCTTCCTGACTATCCAAATGTAGTTCTACGTTCTGCTTCACCAACACACAACATCTCTCATATTGCGAGCCTGCCTGACCTGTATATCTTAAAGTCATTTACCCTCTTCAAGCCCTAACCTGTTCATCTCTGCCTACTCTTTATTTATCTTCCCACCTCAACTGTACGACTTACTCTAAGTGTGCCGACTAATCCAGTCGCGCTCGATCGGTCCCCTGCGCTCCGAGTTCTCTCAGACTGTTGTGACGTTACTGGCATTTCTTCGAAAGTCCGAACGCTCTGTCCCCAGTACCTCCTGGACTTTTTTACACCTTCTAAGTAAACCTCTTTCTATCCGGACCGTCTCTCCTCCTGATGGCGCCCTCTACTTTCATTTCTTCTCTAATCGGGCTGCCAACTCTCAGTGCCCTGTAATAACCTAGTCCCATCTGACCGGTCTGCTTCTTTGACCTTTTCCAGACCAGCAACATTTAAACGGTCTAGACCCTGTAGACTCAAGCTATGTCGCACTTACGTTGACAGCCTGCTAGACTTGTTCACCCCTTATTTATACAGGCACCTTCACCTCTAGACCCACCCCATTTACTCTCCAAAAATTAGCTGTTCGACTCAATCTCGTTTCGCTGACTAATCCTGTCTCGTCTGATGGTCTCCTGCTTTCCAACTTCTCTCAGACTCCTGTGACATTACTGGCCATCGTTCAGATGACTGAGCGCCGTTTGTATGCAATCATTCTTCAATCGGACGATTGAGTCTCTGTCATCCGTAACTCAGCCTCAGCTGATCAGCCAAATTCTATGAGACTGCTACCAGGCTACCGGGATGTTAGCGGTCTAGGCACCGTCGACCCAAAAGCACTACCTCCCTCACCTTGATATCCTGCTGAACTTGTTTGCCCTATGTTAATATAACCACTTCTATCTCTGACCAGTCCAATCCTACTGACTCCACTTACCTTCCCAAATGAACCAGGGGACTCAATCACAATGCGCCGACCAAATCCAATCTCGGCAGATCGGTCTTCTTCTCTCCTACTTCTGCGACGCTGCCTATCATGCTCGGAAGACTGACCGCTCTGTCACCATTACCTCGAGAGCCAAGTTAACTGTCGCATCTCTTATCCGTAAACGTAAACTCTCGACTCTGTCCTCTCCTTATCGCGGTCTGTCTCTATTTCTTCTTCATCCGGACAGCGAGCTCTCAAAGCCCTGCCCTATTATCCTCTTTGACTGCGTCCTAACTAGCGAAATGTAGTTTTAGGCTCTGTGTCACCAACACACAACTTCTCTCCCACTGCGAGCCTGCCTGACTTGTATACCTTATATTCATGTAGCCACTTGCATGCCAAAACTATCCGCCTCCGCTGACCCTTTATTTATCTTCCCACCTTAACTGTTCGACTTACTCTCAATGTGCCGACTAATCCAGTCTCATCTGATCGGTCCCCTGCTCTCCGAATTCACTCAGACTGCTCTGACGTTACCGGCATTTGGTGAGAAGACCGAATGCTCTGTCCCCATTACCTCGCGAGCCCCATGGACTTTTCCACACCTTATAAGTAAACCCCTCTATCCGGACCGTCTCCTCTCCTTCTGGCGCTGCCAACTCTCAGTGCCCTGTAATAACCTAGTCTCATCTCACCGGTAAGCTCCTTTGACCTTTTCCAGACTAGCAAGATATACCGATCTAATCTCAAAGGACTCAAAACTATGTCATGCTTACATTGACAGCCGGGTAGACTCTCTCTGACCCTTCAATAATATAGGCACTTCCATCAGTAATCTGTACCCTCAAACCTTCAATCGGACGACCTACGCTTAGTGCCATGCCCTTCTTTGTCATCACCTGATCAGTGAAATTCTCTGGGACTACTACGAGACCTCCGGATGTGTTGACTATTCAAGTCTCGTCTGTTCGGTCTCCGGCTCTCAGAGTTCTCTCAGACTACCGGGATATTACCGGTGGTTTTTCAGAACTGAAGGTTTCATACTTCGCACGAGAGCGTCCTTGGCTTCATCACACTTTAGTAGTAAACCTTTTCATCCTGACTATCGTCACCTAATTACTCTCACGAGTTACTCTTCGCACTGCCGTCCGCATTCATCCGCTCATAGTTGATTCTTTAAATTTCCTTTTCTTCTTGGAACGTTGCTTTACCTATGTTGCTCCCGCATTCGGTCTCAACCTAGTTGTCCTTAGTTTCACATAAGATGCCGCTCGCATTCGGACTGCTGTCATCATCATCGGTTTACCTGTTTCTCTCCAACAATCGTATTAATCGCTTAACTTTGTCAACACGCTTTGTTATATCCGTCTCTTGACCCGGCGCGTGCAGATCTTTCTTCTTACCTAGTAGTGGTTGTCTGAGTCACACCAACGACGTGATGTAAAGAACGCGCTTGCAAATCATGTATACTAAACAAAATTACATAAGTTTTAACGTATCATAGGCAACGTTTCGCGCCACCAGTTTGTGTTTGTGATTCTTGATTCATTGCTGTTTGGCTGCCTCTTGTCCGTTGCCTGTTTTCTCCCGAGATTTCCAGTTACATCCGCCAAAACAAAAAGGTTTATCCGTTGGGACTGATCGACCCACTCTCAATAGCCAGATAGTTTAAACGCCTGATCTTTTCTCCGGGAGATAAAGAACCCACACATCGTTCCAAATGGAGCTCTTTCCGCCACTCTGGAGAAGCTACCACCACGGGGTCTAAACAAATGGGTTTAGCTCGCCTCGTACTCACAGTAGAACAATTCACTCACCTGGAATAATATATTTACATGGATCCACTGTTTCACAACCGAAGACAGACAATTCTGGCGTGATTACCTTCACTGCCTCCAACAATCCGATTCTCCAGTCACCTGGAGCCTTTCTGATGTCATTTCACGGATAGCATTGTCCGCGTATAAGCGGCTTTTCCGATGATCTTTCATGGAGTTTTCACTTGGCTATGGAGACAATTACACTTATATTTGAAGAAATTACTAGTCCACTTTGCGGAGAATAGCACTTTTTCCTGTTATGGACATATTCAGACACAAGAAACAACTGCACTCACCGTCCCTATGATAAGTCCAGCATGGATAGCTGGACTCGGGTTGCGAGCCGGACAAGAATATAGTAGCAAAAGCCGGCCTCTATTAACAATGTGTTTATTCACCGGCATCATTAACATACGACTCTGCGACTTCTTTACATCAATGACCGGCTTCAACGACTACTGCCGGATCATTACTAAGCCATTCGGCCAACCAAGGAAGAATTTTGGCTGTCTACCGACTGCGAATGATAGAGTGCAATATCGGTCTATACGATGCACAGCCGACTATCACTACAGTCCAACGGAAAATACGACAGTGTTCCAGGACGTGGTGGGTTTTAGCCTGGCAAGCGTTCTTCCTATAAAAAGCCACAAATGTCCGTTTAACAACACTGCAACGTGGCGGATGTGATTCGCCGCAAAATAAAGTCACAGCTATACGTTTCACACTGACGCAGTCCCCAGCCCTCTACATCCAACCTGTGCAACTTATTTTACTATGATGAATGCTTTAATGGAGTACAGAACATCCCGGCTTCGTAATGGTCATTGATTGCACTAAACCTTGTTTGGGCTCCTGTGCTCATGGATCACTACATGGCAAATTTGCCCCCCACTTGTATCTTGACGCAACAGTTTTTGCGCGCCACAGCGCCATCATGGTCCTTGATCTGACTATTACCTGACAATATACTCGCTCGTATGGACTACCTCTTTTCGTTTATTCCTTTCATTAAAACGAAATGTTTTATTATTCCAAAGAAGCTATGCTTGTATGCATATTTGATCATGACTTTAGATGTGTGTCTCGTTTTACAGAGAATATACCATTTATTTATTTATTTATTTATTGTATTGTATTGCTTTTACTTTTAACGTAAGCAGCAGTTTAAACATGTTCTGAACAGCTTACTTTGTGTCACGTTACGCAATATCTTGCTTTAGAAAAGCTTTTCTGAGATATATTCAGAGTAAAATTTAGCACCAAAACTTCGATTTAATGCAAGAAAACTTTGTTTACACTTTTTGTTAATTTGTATTTTTCTAAGCAATTACACCGCCTCCGTTTGCCTCTTAAGAAACCCATTTTATTTTTATCGGTATTTCCAGGAATTATTTTTAACCTTTTCTTGTTTCTTTTTATTCCTTTGCTTTTATTTCGTTCTATGTACGCACCTATAATTTTAACAACCTAGCAGGTCGAAATAGTTCAAAGAATTCAAAGTGAACTTTGGATGAATTGGATCCTGTTTCCAAAGAACACCTGCACAACCATGGCTCTGCGCAATTATCACAACAAAGGAAATCAAGGAGCTCAATATGGCCTAAAAGAACCAGACCAATTTCAAGGTGGGCGCCTACGACGTCATCAGCTGTATACCAAACACTGCCAATGCATTCTTAATTGCCGACGAGAAACGTATACGCACATATTTCATTATTTTGCAACATTGGATTTCCAGGTTGTTTTAACTTTTAAAACGTTCACTTGTTTTACTGACGGCACACCCGTTTTCACAAAGCGATTTGGTGAGTACCTTGCGCACTTGTCTCGCTCTGTTTGATTTGCTTCCTATGTTTGTAGCCTGCACAATATACTTTGGGTTCAGTTGCCTCCAGCTTCCATACGGTCCTCTATTTGCCACGTACCTTACGTGTCCTTGCTTACCGACTAGTATCCTATGCTCCGCCAAACAAGTGACGACAGGGACTTCACCTCCACCAACAACATAGCGCTTGCGATCCAAGCAGCTCCAATGCGTAGGAAAGAACATTGCACTCGATTTATAGGCTTAGCCATTAATTTGCTAGAGCTAAGAGCTTATTCAACGCATCCTTATTTCCCTCCGAACCCGCAGTGATATGCGCATCGGGTCCTAGGCATAAAACAGGGATGGTACCCTAATCTCCGGGAGTGTCGTTAGCGTAAATCGTGAAACGCAATGGTCCTACACCCGAGCCCTACAGAAAGTCACTAAGGGCAAGTTGTCTAATGGAAAACCTACGTCCTATGCGCACCCACGCTGCTCTCCCTCTAGTGAAGCGGACAAGCATTAAAGGGCGCCATCTTGGATTGGCAATTTTGCCTTGTACTAGATGTTTAGCGCGCGATACTCGCGGCGTGACAAGTTTATAATTGTTCCCTATGAATGCGGGCGCTTACGTTGCTTGACAACCTCACTCTTTTACCAGTAGTACGCTGACGCTAGCTCACATGCGACGCAGCACAACACCTACGTCTGGGCTGGAAAGGCGCACCTGAATGCGCCATACTGTCTAACTAATTGTAACGTAGTACCTACGGCTCAGCTTATGACGCGTAGCATGGAAGCCGCTGGCATGCAGGCGGATATTGCCAACCGGTTTTTACGATATGCACTTAGCGAACCGCATCCAACCCTACGTACTGTATGATTACGTCCTTTTATACCATGTACAAGGAGCCGTGATGCTAGGAAAATTTGAAAACTGTTAACGTGATGCATGCAGTCCCATAGTCAAGGTGAATATGGCTACGAACACTCTTCTTACTCTGTCGAGGAGTTATTGGCTGCGCGGAGCATGCGAAGGAGGGTGTCCCATCCACGCAAAATGGTACATGACAGTGAGGTTCTAATTCCTGTGTCCTTGCTGTCGAAATGAGTACGGAGAAACAGGGGATACGTTTTATTAACCTGCATGGCCACAGGTTTATGGCCATACGGCAGGGGTGATATGTGAAACATTTATACATAGAAAAGCCATGAAAACTGTTACACGCAAAATATGTGGTCACGGGCAAAATGCATACGCACTTGTGGGTGAAGTAATGTGTAATTATTCCAAAGCAGGGGAACCCTGAGCAGCTGGGCTGCAACCTTACATCACAATACATTTCCACCGTAATGGAAACATACAATACTGATGGGACTAGGTGCGTAGTGCTTACCTGTGCAACGCGCGTGAATGCCGGTTAGCAGGAGCTAAACTTGCATTAAAGCAACCTGGAGAGTATTAATATCCTGCAAACGGTATACCCCTGGTCCTGTCGGTGTGTGTAGGTCGACTTGATCACTTCCCGCCTACCTGATCCCCATGGGGAGGTTGGCATGTGTGTCCGACGCTCACCTAGGGGAGGCACTACAGTTAGAAGTAGCTGGTGTATGTAACGACCATGCGGTCGCAGAGGCGTCATTAACATAAGAAAATAAGACAAATGCACATACAACCTCGGGAGCAGGTGGAATACTCATGCCAATTGTTGAACCAGCACACCTGGTAATGCCAAAGACCGCAGTCGGAGGATATGAACCAGTCAACTACATGGCCGCTGTATACCTTGAAGTCGGATGGATGGCACAGAGCGCATTGTTACTTGCGTAATCAGCCAGAAGTTTCTCTTTGCAATTAGGCTTCCGAGGAGGCTTCTGCACCCTAGCCGTGGTGTGCGAGTCTATAAAGAAGTGCGTTGCATGCTTTAATCTGAAACGTTGCCCCGGCTGCTGTGAGCACTGTGAATTGCTTACGACTGCTGGCTTGCCTAAAAGCTTCAGAGGTGCCGTCCGCAGGTCCATGTGTGGTTTTGCAGGATGCGCAGTCAGCAGTTTGGTGAGAACTGATGAGATTCTGCAGAAACTCTCGCAAATACTTCATGACCGCCCTATACTTTGCATCACTAATGCTAGAAATCTGTACCTAAATATCACCTAAAACTTAGCTTCACCCGCGATGCTTTCTCTCACGTGTTCTTGAAGCCAGTTTGGAAGAGCATGGCAGCGAGACGATGGCGGACGACGTGGTTATGGCTACATGGGACGTCGTGCGTGCAAAAGTCCAAGCGGCTGCTGCGCAAGGTCTCGTCAACAGGTCGCCAGATTGCGCGCAGCGCCTGTACTATGTAGGCACCTGGAAGTAGCTATTGCTGGCTAAAGAGGAACGGGCCTGGACGCAATATTCCAATGAGGCAAAACATGCTGAGAACCGTTTTAAAAAGGTGGCTAGACATCGAACTAATAAAGAAATAATAGTACATTCTTGACATAGCGAGACACGCCTGCATAGGCGTGGTCGTAGCAACGTCAACAAGGATGCTCAGCAAATGTATAATACTGTTGAAACCTACGCATGGCATATTAATTCTGTGGTGTGTATCATTGTGTACGCTGGTATGAATGTATACAGCCCTGCGGCTTTACGTTGTAGACTTGTCGCTACAGTTGGGACTAGTTTCTGTCGGGCCGTGTGGTTTATAAGGAGTTACACATTGCACTAGATGACTAGCGTCCGTGGAGCATAAAGGCAGTGAAGTTATTTAGCGGTGAGCCACATCCGCCACGTGGAAGCATCGTTAGGTCAACACTTTGGTTTCTTTTAAGGAAAAGGTTTGCGACGCGTAAACCCACCACCTCCTAAAGCACCGCCGACGAAACCTTAGCTGGAACACGAGTAACTTTATCCACCCAAATGGCACCACGAATGGGGTTGTTCGGCTGGTCAGCCAGTACACACGACAGACAGAAAAGTTCTGCTAGGCGCATTCTTCCCGTTGTTACGCTACTTTGAAGTCTCAACGTATACGAATCCTATGTCAACCAAACACAAAGGCTTTGTAATGCTTACGGACGTAAGCTTATTAAAAGATATTATTTGATCCTCTCCCGTGTTGGTGATTTCAACGAACACAACCACAACTTCAGCACCAGTGCCAAATTTATTCAACTTGTTTACCAACTCGTGCACTTACATATATACGTGAATCATAGCTCCAGTATGTACTGGTTACATAGTAGCACCTATGAATATTACCGGTTATAGGCTCCGTATTACTAAGGTCATGTTTTTTAGGCGTGTTCTGCACTGTCGGGAATAAAACATTTATTTATTTAGTTAATATCCCACAGCTTCTGGTCACCGGTAAATAGCAGAGATGGCACCTGAAGCTCCGCAGGTAGATCATGCACATAGATAGAGAGCAGCAGCCTTCCTAGGAATGAGCCTTGCGAGACGCCACTATGGACAGTTAGCCTGAAGGATATCTCGCAGCTTACCAGTACCCACTTCTCTACTTCTCCGAATGCAATCAAACATTGAAGGGCGCGACCGGATATATCGGAAGCACCGCTTTTGCGCGGTTTGAACCTGTGCGTTTTCGACTTTCGTTGGTTATTCTGACGTCTTGTTAACATTCAGTAGAATAGTTGGACTATCTGGCTTGTGCTGCTATCTTAACTTGGGCAACAGAGTTTGAGTAAACACTGAGAACAAAACCTGACTTATCACTCTTCCGTCAGATCCAAGTAAGACAGTGCGAGCAAGGCAGTCTGTGCACAGACCAGCTAACAACTTGGCCAAACCAAATACGCCACAACTTGATAAAACAGATTCAGCCCCAAGTTCTGACTGCAGGGTAATACTTTCAGGTTCACTGATAGAGGCACATGATAAAATTACCTTACTTGAAAGAGAAGTGAAGGCACTCATAAGCAACACCTTTGTACTGAGCGAAACCCTAGCAAAAATGACGCCACTGGCTCCGTTCTCGGGAATCACACAAACCACTGATGTGAATGAACTCAAAGTAGCAGGGGAGGTACTTACACACATTGCTAATGAAGTTTCCGAACGAGTTCGCCCTAAAAATAACGTAATAATATTCAACGTCCCCGACAAAACCAACGTAGCGAAAGTGAAGTACTCGCTCACCAATCTCTGTAACATGACTCCTGACTCCTTCGAAATTAAGCGTCCACAGAAAACGTCCAAATGTAAATCGTGCCTTTTGCGTATTACTTTTAGAGACCAAGGACTGGCCAAGACACTTAAAGCAAAGGGATTCATTATGCGAGATGCAGCCAAGTTGGTGCCTATCCTGATCAAGTAGGAAAAGCACCCCTGACAAGAGCATTTGCTTCATCCAATAAACTTCCGTCTTAGCAAAGAGCGGAAGGTTCCCCACCGCACCTGGACTTGTTACCTCACGCTTCGTAGATCTTGGTCTGTCGCAACAGCATATGAACCCAAAGGTGACAAAGGCTTAGAGCGCTGAACTAACTTCGTCCAACACAGTGAAGACGCTAGCCCTCTAAGTAGTGCAGTATGAAGCTGCTACCGGTCAAGGTCAGGCTGATGTAGATAAACCGAACGATTCCGACGTGTGTGACTGCCACAGGACCACTGACAGAAGAAGTTATTGGCAACACATCCAACGACCCGGAATTAATATAATCCTATCCAATTTATACGAATTGATATCCGATGTTGATCCTTGTAAAAGCGAAGATTGCTCTCGCTTTTGCTTCATTTCTTTTTGCAGAGACAAGGAGAGGCGATCAAAATTCGAAGTGCCGGGGCCCTGGTTCGCTTACCGGTACAAGAAGCTGGAAGCTCGTTAGGCGGAAGCCTGTATCGTCCACAGATTTTGACCCGACCTGCTTCCAGACTAACGTACGGTAAACGTTATAGGCTCTGCATGACAAACATGCAACTTCTCTCACACTGCGAGCCTGCCTGACTTGCAGTATCATACCACATATACATATAGCCCGTTCCACCCTAAAAGTGTCCATCTCTGCTGACCAGGTTTTTTGCCTTCCCACATTAACTGTACGACTTAATCACAATGTGTCGACTAATCCAGTCTCGTCTGCTTGGTCTCCTGCTCACCGATTATTTTCAAAGTACTGGGATACTACCGGCGATCGTTCAGAACCGAACGATTCCTATTCATTCGCATGAGAGCATCGTTGGCTCCTCCACACTTCAGCAGTAAACCTTTTTCATCCTGACAGTCTTCTCCTTGCTGTGCTCTTTGTTTTCAATTCTTCAATCGGGCAGCCAAATCTCAGTGCTCTTCCTTAACCTAGCCTCATCTGACTAGTCTGCTTCTCTGTGACCTCTTCCAGTCCACCGGGATGTTAACGGTCTAGACTCTGCAGACTCAATGCTGTTTTATTACCTCAAGAATCTGCTGAACTTGCTCATCCAATGTCAAAACAGCCTCTTCCCTCTCTTTCCTACCCTTTACTGCTGCTCCTCTCTATTTTCTTTCCATTTTATCT
This sequence comes from Dicrocoelium dendriticum, assembly GCA_944474145.2. Classification (NCBI taxonomy): domain Eukaryota; kingdom Metazoa; phylum Platyhelminthes; class Trematoda; order Plagiorchiida; family Dicrocoeliidae; genus Dicrocoelium; species Dicrocoelium dendriticum. Next base: position 102,483,590 of record OX104064.1, on the reverse strand, counting down.
GTACGACTCAATCTCAATGCACCGACTAATCAAGTGTCGTCTGATCGGTCTCCCTCACTTCGAGAGGCTTGCCGGACCTCATCACCCCTGTATAATATAGCCACTTTGATATTTAACCTGTCTATTTCCGCTGACCCTCCCCACAGTTGTTCTCACCACAACTGTACGACCCAATCTCAGTGCGCCGACTAAACTATTCTTAGCTGAACGGTCTTCTGCCATCCTACTACTCACAGATGTCCGTGCCATTTCCGACAGGGTCTGACAGCGACTTCGCTCTCTTCCACTTACGTCTAGATCCCTGTTGCTTTTATTTTCCTCTTATCCATGGCCTTCTCTGTTATTGCGCTCTATTTTATTCCCACGGCTTACACTCATTGCGCCGAACCAAGTTATCCTCGTGCGTATGGTCTCCTCCGCTCCGACCTCGCTCCTGATTACTGGCGGCACTCGGAACATTGCTAAGTGTTTCTTGACTATTACTTCCATTAGTATGCTCACCTTACCTTTCTTCATATGCCTCTGCTCTTTACCTTATGTTCGCATTTGCCTATTAGTGTGACCGTACGTGGGATAACGACTCCCAATGCATGGCAGTTTTGGCCCTCTGTGACTCTTTTCTCCAGATTCTGACGGCTTTTGGACTATGGAATTATGAGCGCTTTAGCGTAATTACTCTCACGAATTACTTTTCGCACTGCCGTCCGCATTCATCCGCTCCTCGCCGATTCTTTGAATTTCCTTTTCCTCTTGGAACGTTGCTTTACGTACTGTTGCTCCAGCATTCGGTCACAACCTAGTTCGCCTCAGTTTAACCTAAAGAGCCTCTCGCATTTGGACGGCAGTCATCGTCACCGGTTTGCCTGTTTCTCGCCAACAATCGTATTATTCGCTCAACCCCGTAAACATGCCTTGTTATATCGGTCTCTTGATCCTGCGCGTGCACTACCTTCTTCCTACGTAGTAGTTAAAGTCTGTGCCACACCAACGACGCGATGTATGGAAAGCGCTTGCAACTCATGTATACTAGGCAACATTACATAGGTTTTAATGTATCCTAGGCACTGTTGCGCGCCACCAGTCTTTTGATAGTGCTTCTTGATTCATTGCTGCTTGTCTTATGGGATGCCGCTTGTCCGTTGCCCGTCTATTCCCGAGATTTCTAGTCACATTGGCCAAAACAAGAAGGCTTATCCACTGGGAATGGCCGACGCTCTCTCAATAGCCAGCTGGCTTAACCACTTGATCCATCCTCCGGGAGATGAAGAACCCACGCATCGTTCCAAATGGAGCTCTTTCCGCCATTCTGGAGATTTCAATTTCACGGAGTTTAAACAAATGGGTTTAACTCGCCTCGTACTCACAGTATCACACTTTACTCATCTGGAATAATAAATTTACATGGATCCCCTGTTCCACAACGGAAGACAAAGATTGCTGGCGTGATTACCTTAACTGCCTCGGTTAGCTTTGCGTATTCTCACCGGCGTTCAAAAATTGGATTCGGTGACTTACATTGCCGAACCAACATTCCGATACTTCATTCACCTGGAGCTTTTCAGATGTCATTTCACGGACAGCGTTGCGCTCGTATAGGTGACTTTTTCGGTGGCCTTTCATGGATTTTCCACTTGACCATGGCGACCATTAGACTTAATAACATTCGAAGGAATTCCGATTCCATTTTGCAGAGGAAGAAACTCGTATTGGACAAAGGAATGGCATTTCGCCTGTTATGGACACATTCAGCCATAAGGAACAACGCCTCTCACCACTTTACTGGATAAGTCCAGCGTGGATAGCTGGACACGGTTTGCGAACTGGACAAGTATGTAACAGAAAATGCCAGCCTCTATTAACAATGTTTTTACTCACCTGCACCATCATTCGACTCTGCGACTCTTTTGCATCATTGACTGGTTTCAACGACTACTGCCGGTACCCTACCGTGCAAAACGGTCAACCAAGGAAGAATTTTGGCCGTCAACCGAGTGCGAATAATAGAGTGCAAAATCGGTCTGTACGATGCATCGCCGGCTAGCACTACTGTACAACAGAAGCTGCGGCAGTGTTCCAGAAGGTAGTGGGTTTTCGCCTGGCTAGCGTTCTCCCTATAAACAGCCACAAATGTCCGCTTAACAACACTGCAACGTGACGAATGTGACTCGCCCTTAATAAAGTCACAGCTGAACCTTACTCTCTGACGCAGTCTTCAGACTTCTACATACAACCTGTGCAACGAATTTTACTATAACGAATGCTTTGATGGAGCACAGGACATTCCGATTGCTTAATGTTCATTGATTGCACCAGAACATTGTTTGGGCTCCTGTACTCATGAATTACTACATGGCGAAATCACGCTCCAGTTGTACCTTGACACAAGTTATGACTGATTTTTGCGCGCCCCAGTGATATCATTTTCCTTGGTCTGACTATTACCTGATAAAATGCTCACGCGTACTGACTATATCTTTTCTGTTATACCTTTCATTAAGACGGAATGTTTTAGTATTCCAATACAGCTATGCTTGTACGCATAATTGATTGCGCCTCCACAGGCGTGTCTCGTTTCGCCGAGCATATACCATTTATTTATTTATAAGAGGACTACGGATGTGACGAAGTATTTTGGAGCGCTGGCTTTGAAAACAAGCGCGGGCCCAGGTACTAAAATCTTTGTTCAAACGTGGCCAAACGAAGCTTTCGGTGACCAGTTGCAAAGCGGCATGGATACCGGGATGTGCTAGCTAGTGCGCTGCGTCAAAAACTGTTCGCCTGAAGGAGACAGGCACGAGGGGTCTAGGACAACCTGTGGAAGTGTCACAGAGAGTGTTTACTTCCGTGGTTTTGAACGGAACAGGTTGCACATGCAGCGAATTGGGCTGTAGAGTGCGCTGTATGTCTTCGTCTTAAGCCTGCGTCCATGCCATGACGGCGAGGTCGAAGGTAAGCAGGGACTGGAGAGTGAAGTTGACGCGTGTGGGAGCGTCGGCGAGTGATTGTCGTCATCTGAGACATGACATAGGTCAGAAGTGAACTGCGTGACAAAGTCTAGGTGTCTTTTTTCCCTTGGTGAGTATTTGTCGGAAGCGGCGTTGAAGGCGAAGTTAAGCGACCTGTGGTCAGTGTAGACCGTGAAAGCGCGGTCCTCGAGTGTATGACGGAAGTGACGACTGGCTAGGTAAATGGTGATCAGTTCTCTGTCAATTGTGCGATACCGGGATTCCGCTGGCTGAAAGCGCTTGGAAAAGAACTCAAGGGGTCGCCAATGCCCATCAGAGTTGTGTTGGAGGACGGCGCGTACCGTGACATCTGAGGCGTCAGTCGCAATGGAATTGGGTGCGGTCTTTTTGGAATGAACATGGGTGGCTAGGTTGGATATAGTATCCTTGAGCTTGGTGAAGGCCCTCTGTGCCTTGAAAGGCAATGCGAACTTACGTTCACGGCCTCTGCGTAGGTCAGTCAGAGGCGGTCTAAGCTGAGCGCAGCGCGGAATGAAGCGTCGATAGTAGTTGCCCACAACGCAACATCGACGGAAGTGCATTATGGAAGTCGGAGCTGGGAAATTCTTTGGTTACCTGGATCTTATCTGGAAGCACTTCGATCCCAGACGATGAAACGAGGTGGCCTTGGAATTCTTCCGTTGATTTGCCGAGTTCGCACTTAGTCAGGTTGACTGTGACACGGTGTTGGATCAAGCGCCAGAAGAGAGTTCAAAGATGCTCGAGGCGCTCTTGTTCCGATGAACTGGCCACTAAAATATCATCGAGGTAAGAATAAGCGAAGTCCAAGCCACGCGTGACATAGGGGAAGAAGTGTTGGAAGGTTTGTGCAGCGTTGCACAGACCAATTGGCATTCTTAAAATGTCACACAAGCCGAAAGGGGTGATAACGACTGTTTTAGGAACGTCATTTTCTTCTACTGGTATCTGGTGAAATGCGCGAACCAGATAGATCTTGCTGAAGATAGTCTTAACTGTGAGGCATGCGGTAAGGTCTTGCATGTGTGGGATGGGATACCTATCTTGGACGCTTAGGCGATTGAGTGTGCGGTAACCACCGCAAGGGCGCCAGTCACCAGATTTCTTAGGGGCCATCTGCAGGGGCGAGGACCAAGAGCAGACGTAAGGGCGGATTATTCCAAATTCAGGCGTGTGCTCAGCATCCGCCCTGGCTGCCTTTAGTTTCTCGGGTGATAGTCCGAGTGGACGGCATGCGATGGGTTTGTCATCCGGCCGTATGTTGTGAGTGACTTGGGCTGCCTCCTTCGAAGCTATTTTCTTTGGCTGAACGAATTGGATTACTTGGAAAATAGCCCGGCATAAACTGCCAAGGTCTGGGAAATAGATTAGGCTAGGTTATAGATGCGATATCGGCAGTGGTGCCACGTACACTTAGTTTCGTTGCAGCTTAGACTATCATCTGGCGTTTCGCATCGACCAAGGTGTCGAAATGCCTAGGAAAGTCAATGCCAATGGTGGCAAAGGGGACTGCAGCGACGGTGAATACCCAACGGAACGTACACCGAAGACGTAGGTTCAGAGTAAGTGACCGATGACCGTAGGTGGTTGTTGGCGTATTATTGGCGGCACTTAGGCTTGTGGACAAAGAAGCGATAGGCTCACTTCGCATAGGGCAAATTACGCGGACGTCCACCTCGCTATAAACTAAGAACTGGGTCTAGGAATCATAATCCCAAATGTAGATGAGACGGCTTTGGCTTTACCGACGGTTGTTGCCGTTACAGGCCAGCGAGGCAGATCATCTATAGCGGAGTAGCTACATGGCTGTACGCACTTACGGGTATTAGTAACGAAACGCGAGTGGTATAAGCAGTAACCTGAGGCATCAGATTTTGTGCCACGGGGTCATGATCCAAAGCTTTTGCCGTGCTTACGGTTTAAGGTGAGTTCCTCGAGCTGGCATTGAAGCGACGCTATCTGGGACGATAGTGCGTCCATTGCCGACGGCTGGCTGGTCGCGGGTGTTGGTGTGGTTGCGCATGCACAAAGCTGCTTGGGTGCTTTGGTTTAGTCTGTGGCTGGTGCTGTTTGATGTCGCGGTCTGCTAGATCTTCAGTTCATGTGAGTGGCAAGTCACTTGCCACCGCAAGGATAGCCTGAGTGCGTTCAGGAAGGTTTTGCATCCACACCTCGCGGAGAATCCCCGCGTCCAAGTTGGACGTGCCGATGAGCTGTTGCATTTCGCACAACTAGGCTGAAGGCATCCTAGTTTCTAGGTGCAGATAACAAAATATTTGCTGCAGTCGGACCTTGTCAGATGGAGTGATTCGGTGAATAATAGCTTGTTTACGCGTCTCGTATTTCATTACTGGAAGGGAAAAATATGCTGGGTCTCGCCTGCAAGGTATACTCTGATGTAGGCGAGATATTAAATGACTATACAACGCGAAACCGGAAGAAATCCTACGAAGTTAAGACTTGTATTCTAGGCGCAAAAAACCAGAACGAATGATCATTCTTCCAAAAAGGGGAGGGCTAACGCAACCGAATTGACCATGACAGGCTCGTCGGCTTTGACCACGTAAGGAGACAACTTATCCTCTAGTTAATCCAGTGCAAAAAAGCAGATAAACAAGGTGATAGGTGAGAAAACAATATGATCACAAGTAAGGAATCATAAAATCACTAGAACGGGCTCACTAGAATGAAAATTTAACATTGCCGACGGCGTGTCCTTAATTGGGGTCACAAATTGTTGGGTGGAGACTGGGATAATTGTCGGTACTCATTGACACTAAGAGATATGTCAACTACGGGACAGTAGAGAAGTTGGGGGCGACTGAACCCAACGTATATTGTGCAGGCTAAAATAACGGAAGGGACTGAGCCAGAGCCAGAAACGGTGCGGCAAGGTACTCATCAAAACGCTTTGTGACAACGGATGTGCCGACAGTAAAACAATTGGACGTTTTGAAAATTCAAACAACCGTAAATCCAAGGTTGCAATATATTGCAAGAGCGTGTTTTCCGGTACACGATTGCAGTCCACGAAGTCAGATTTTAGCGCTTGAGGCAATGGCTAACTTTCTTCTATCGTGCTGTTTGTCTTTCGATCTTCCGAGCCTAATGTACGGCGCTATATGCCTCTTGGAGATGTAGTACAGTTGAAACGGCAATGTAGTTTTTAAATCGACTGCCATTACCAATGTCTCCTTTGCTCATTTTACAGGGCTTGGCGGATCGAATGCCCAATGAATGAAGGGAAAGCCAAGCCCCAGTACCTGTTCCTTGTAAACTCGTTGTCTATATACTTGCTTGCCGTGTACCACGCTATCGCACGCCGCGCTGTTGAATACGTCGGTCTCGGTCCAGCGCGCTCGTTCTGGTATTCGACTCATTAGAGTGTAGTGCCCAAAAAGGTAGCTGTTAGTTAGCATGTTAAATTTAATTGTTGACCGATTGTACATTATTGCTTCTTGTGGTAATCTTCCTTACAACCGACTCGACACTCGACCGTCTTTTATATTCCCGCACTCACTTGTTCGCTCTTGTCCCGCTCCATACGTCCGCATCTTCTTGTAGCCCCTTGAATACAGTCCACTATGTCCAACTCCAATTGCGTTCTGATATCCGCGCTTAATCTCGAGCACCGTCACGGACTAGTATTAACTAGTCCTACCAATTGATGACCACGATTCGCACGCGAATTCAACATTGTTTCCTCTTTTGTATTTTTGGTGATTTCGTTCGTTTTTCTCGCTTATCTACCTGTATTCCTTTGTTTCCTGCGTAATTTTAGTACTTTTCTCGTTCTTTTGTTTATCCTTTATCTTTTCGAGTTACATTTCGAGAGTGGCAGCTGAGTCCTTTCGCAGCGTAAACATACTTACTTTGGCTGTTCCAAGTTTCATGGAACACAGCCCGGAGGTATGGTTTACGGTATTCGAGATCGAACTGGAAAATACGGGCATTACGGCCGACCGTCCTAGGTACAGTCAGCTCGTCCCATGCCTTCCTTCCTCGGTTGTGACGCTGCACAAAGACTTTTACTCTGCCAAACGAATGAGGCAAACTATGACACGATGAAGCAAGCGATTTTAAAAGCTTTACTGCCCAGCCCAAGAGCTCGATTTGAACAGCTCAATGGTCTCAAGATTGGTGATCGCAAGCCGTCGGTGTTGCTCCGCGAACTTCAGCGCAGCGCTGGTCCATTATCCTTGAGCGAAGTAGGGATAAAGAAGCTGTAGTTTGCACTTCTCCCAGAGCCATTGCCGCTAATGCTGTCCATGTTTATAGTAACACCCCTGAAAGAGCTAGCTGTCAAGGCAGACGCTGCGTTCGAACGGTCCGCAGCAGACGACCACTACCTCCGGCGGCGTATTTTCACCGATGAAAACCGAATCACCTATTTGCTCCAAGTCGCCAGGCCGATCTGATACTAACGATGAAGAAATTGCGCAACTTCACAGCAGGATAGCAGCAATGAAGACTCCGAAGCGGTGTGTGCCACGGACAAATGCTGACCACGTTTTGACTACCGTTCATTGCGGCTCGTCTGTGCCTGCGCCGAATATGTCTCGTTCGGCACGAAAGCTCAACATTTTCCCTGCACGTTCAGTCAGATAATACCAAACCCGTCGAAGAAGTATGTTGGTATCACCGCCAGTACGGTAGAAGAGCTAGACGTTGTCGAGCTCCCTGCATTAGGCACGACCCAGCTGCTTCAGGGAAAGCGAATAACCCGCATACTAGCACGACATACTTATCAGCTATTAACCAAGCAAATCGCCTGTTTTACGTTAAGAATCGACATATTTCCATCACGTTCCTCATCGACACGGGAGCGGAAGTCAGCATCATCCCAGGGACCGCTAACGACAAGAACTCAGAGCCTACATACAATTTGCGAGCGGCCAACCGTACTACGATAGCTTCATTCGGTCAGCGCATGATGAATCTGTACCTCAAGCTTCGCCAAGGTTTTCAATGGGTCTTCCTGGTTGCGTCTGTACCCTTCGCAATTATCAGTATCGACTTCCTCCGACATTTTGGGTTGCTTGTTGATGCTGGTCGCTACAGACGTTTAGACGACTGTACTAAACCAGCCATCGAAGGCGTTCTTACGATAGCCTAGATAATCAACCCATCTTTTGAATCGCCGATGTACTATCAGATTATGCGAACTTATTGTCTGAATACCCGCGACTGGTACGACCAACTGCAGAGCTTCCGCCAGTCACGATAGAGGTCGCTCATCTCGTAGTCACACGTGGTCAGCTAGTTAGCGCACGACTAAGACGGCTTGCTGGTGATAAACTACCTGCAGCACGAGCTGAATTCGACCACATGCTTCAGCTCGGTATCGTCAGACAGTCCAACAGCCCATGGGCGTCACCACTCCACATGGTCCCGAAGAGGGCCATGAGGGACTGGCGTCCTTGCGGCGACTATCTAATCTTGAATACGGTTACCACGCCTGATCGTTCTCCGATCCCACCCATAATTGATCTCACCCCCAGTCTGGCGGATAAAAATAGCTTCAGCAAAATCGACTTGGTACGCGCATACAACCAAATTCCTTTAGGCGAAGCAGACATCGCTAAAACTGTCACGATGACTCCATTTGGTTTGTTCGAGTTTCTGCGCATGCCATTTGGTCTAAAGAATGCCGCGCAAACGTTTCAGCGCTTCATCGACCAAGTTTGTCGCGGCTTAGACTTCGCTTACGCGTATCTCGATGACATTTTACTCGCGAGCTCTTCACGAGAAGAACACATGCGCCACCTACGAACACTTTTTGATAGATTATCTCAACGCGCAGTGACGATCAACGCAGAAAAGTGTTCATTTGGTGTCGACTCAGTAAACTTCCTCGGTCATCGTATCTCCTCTGCAAGCGTCGTGCCACTGCAGGATAAAATTCAAACCATCATCGAGTACCCTGAGCTTCATTCTTTCAAACAGTTCAGGCGTTTTGATGGGCTTGTCAACTTTACCGACGATTCATACCCAACTGCGCGTCGCTGATGCAACCCCTCACGGACCTACTCCGACTGAAACTACAGAAATTCGAATTTCCTGAGCCAGCACGTGCTACTTTTAAGTCGCTGAAAAGACTGTCGCCAACGTAGCTTCTATAGCGCATCACGATCCGGCCGCCCCACTGTCCCTCAGTACTGACGCCTCGGACGTGGCACTCGGCGGTGTTTTGCAGCAACGATTAGCCGACAAGTGGCAGCCCTTAGCGTTTTTCTCCAAACCCCTACAACCTACCGAATCTCGTTACGGCACTTTCGGTAGAGAATTACTAGCCATATATCTAGCGGTACGTCACTTTCGACACGTCTTAAAAGGCGGATCCTTTGCCGTCTTCACCGACCATAAACCCCTGACAAGTGCTCGGCTCAACTACCGACCGATACTCTCCTAGTGTCGCGCCACCTTGACTATATCGCTCAGTTTACGACCAATATATGACATGTCTCAGGTGTGCACAACGCCGTCGCTGATGCACTTTCCCACATCCAAGCTATCTCCGCTGACGCCGGCACTGCTATCGACTTTGAAGCCATGGCCACAGCGCAACTCAACGGCACTTATGTTGACCTACTACGCAGGTCTCCCTCATTGAACATGCGACGCGTTTCGCTGACATCATCAGACAGAAATATACTTTGCGATTTATCTCTGGGCACGCCGCGCCCAGTCGTTCAAAGCGAGTTACGGCAGACCGTGTTCGACAAGTTGCACGGCTTGTCTCATCCAGGCGTTCGTGCATCGGTTAGACTCGTAACCGCACGATTCGTTTGGCGCAATGTTAAGCGGGACGTCCGTACTTGGGCAGCTGCTTGCCTTCTGTGTCAACGCGCGAAGGTGCACAAGCACACGAGAAGCCTATTAAGCACGTTTCCGACGCCAGATGCACGTTTTCATCACGTGCACGTCGACCTCGTAGGACCTCTGCCGCCTTCCAAAGGCTCTGTATATCTACTGACCTGTATCGATCGATTTATTAGATGGCCCGCGGCCGTCCCTATCCCAAGTTGCTCCTCGGAAACAGTAGCGAAAGCTTTGCTGGAGCGCTGGGTAGCGTAATACGGCTGTCCCGCCATCGTGACCACCGATCGAGGGTCATATTTCTCGTCGACATTTGCCAAGTTGCTCAAGGATTTAGGCTGTCGCTACGTTCAGACGATGGCGTATCATCCGGCCGCTAACGGCATATTGGAACGTTTTTATCGCCAGTTGAAGGCAGCGCTACGGAGCATGCAGATCCTGCATGGTCAGATACCCTTCCTCTCGTCCTCCTAGGATTAAAAAACACTGCTAAAACCCAGTTCGCCGCAATACCAGTGCAGCTAGTCTACGCTTGTACGCTGCGGTTGCCCGAAAAGCTGGTAGCACCAGCCCCGAAAGTTGCACCGATCGATTGACTCCCCAGATGCATGAGCTGCGTCCATCCGCTCCTCGATCGCAAAAGACACCAGTGTACGTGTCTGATAAGTTGTCTACGTGCTCACATGTCCTGCTTCGCACAGAAGGTGTGCGACAGCCTCTTCAGGCGCCATAGGTAGGACCTTTTAAAGTGCTGCACCGTGCGGGTAAGAACTACACAATTGACTGCGGTGGTCGACTCGAACTCATCACCACCGACCGTCCAAAACCCGCATTTATAGAAGAAACCACTTCGCCTACTTCGTCTAGTAGTACTTCGTGCGACGTCACACCTCACCGCACCAGCTTGCAGAATCCTAGTGCAGTTCAACCAGACCACCATCTCGGTCTACAAGCTTCAGCGGTCCCGAGATCTCCCGAATCTAGCCCACCACCGCCCAAGACCAATCGCGGTGGGCGGGAGGTGCGTTGCTCCGACCATGTACAGAGTAAATACGTTTAGCTTTGTAGATATTGTATATATTTGCCCGGCGTTTGGCCGATTAACGTTTTGAAAACAAACATATCCAATACCTCCGAAAAACCTTTAAAAATATTCAAAAACCAAGAAGTTTAAACACGTAGATCATTCGTTCGTTCTTTTTGGCGTTTTCTGCGCCTGTTTTTCTATTCTCTCGTCTCTACATGCTCCACCGCTCCACTTCGATCGACTGGTCCACACGAGGAATGTTTCCGAGGAATCTGACGCAGACGCTGGTCGTTTCTCCACGGAACGAGTGTCGCTTATCCGCGGAACGTGTCTCGCTTCTTCGCGGGACGAGGGTCGTTTCTCAATGGGACGAGGTCGTTTTGGCGCAAGCGGGGTACGGCGGGGGGAGAGACCACTCCCAAGCGCACCGTTTGGCAGCAGCTGCGGTTGAGGTCCTGTCGGCCATCTTCTGGGCTAGCCAGTTATTTTTAGTCCGACAAGCCCGCTCCAACGGCTCGCCGAAAAGCACCCTGCCCAGCAATCAATAAATAACAAATCACAAAAGGCACAATGGACTTCGACTTCCGGGGAACCCCATTTGACACGAACACTGTTATAATCTTCCCACTCGATGCCATTCCAAAATAACAATTTACTGCTCTACAAAACTTCTAGCCCAACCGAAGGAAAAAGCAGCACGCCAATGACTTTGACAAAATAACTTATTAGTCGCCGCCAACGAACGCTGTACGACTACTACGGACATCGGCTGTATGTTAGGTCTCTTACTGACCGACTTCTAGAATTGGAAGATCAGCTACCGTGTTCTTTGAGGCTGGACGAATTTGGTAAATAGCGACGGAACCATTACGCTATATTGTAATTGTAGATAGTAACACTGGTTACGAGACCTTGTAAATCGGCTTTGAATTGTCCTCCGATAGTGGCAGGAGTTTCTAAACAATGTGCGTTGAAATCACCTATGATAATTACGCGTGTGTACATTCGCTATAAACTGCATCTTCAAGCAGCCGCTAGGTGACCGTCGGTTTCGGGTGTAGAGTTATGGGGCGGAACACCAAAAATAAGGCGGGTCTCTGCATTTTACCAGCAAGAGTCAGTTAAAGCATTAGTCAAGTTATGCTACTGTACATTCGTCGGTATACTTAATGTTTCATTTTCCTTGATCTTTGAACTTTGCAAAGCTTTTGAGACCTTAAACAGAAGTTCAGAAGGACGATGTTTCCGATTTTTGCGCCATCCATCCAAAATATCCATTGCCTGTTGCTCTGCCTGAAACATAAGTTTGAGTAAGAGAGGTATCCTGGTGAGAAATAGCGGCGCAATATTATCCAAAGCAAGTGTTTTATGAAGTAGCCGCCTCTGGTCTAAATCATGATTTACGATCGCTTGAACATTGTTAGAAGGAGGTTCTGGCATGCCATATATGAAGATTGTGTTTAGGCAGTCTTGCTTGATGTGTGCTTCTGCAGTGTTTCTTTTTGCTTGTCGCGCATTCAAAGGAAATCAAGATAGATGCGTATCCAACAGAATCCGTGCCTTAGCGCGCTTACAGAGAGCGAAAGGTTTTCCACGTCGGTGGAGTATACTAGTATTACTTGCATAAGTATTGGTTCTCCATAGTGTGACGAGTTCCGATGACGAGCAGTAGGTAATAGGTTTATGGGTTTGGCTTTGACACTTATAAGCACGCACAATGAATTCCGCTGGTCCTAATCGTCCGAAAACTGACCTCGCAATGTGTTGGCGGTATATTCAGGGACATTTGAGCATACAACAGTCCAGGTACTATAGTTGGATCCCTGACTGCAGTTTAGGATCTCCAGTTTAGGGAACTAGATATCTGTGTAACACACTGTACAGAAGTTAAACCAGGCAAGCTGCATGCAATGTTGTTACTTAGCGGAGAGTGAAAGAAAAGGGAGTTGATACTGATGGTGACTGAGTATTTGGGGTAAGGTTGGGACTCCTGGCTCTCTTTTTTGGCTTAAGTGTGGAATTCGATGTGTTCTATTCACTTAAAATTGCAGGTGTAATCCCTCCCATAGGTGTACGTTTGGTGCAAATCAGTTGCTCAACTGTTTTTGTTAGTCTTTCACAATTCTTCTGTATCACCGTTAGACAGTTAACAACAAGGATAGCACGGCATACTCCGCAGAACCAAAGCACCTTTGTCGTGTCATTGTACCGTCTCGTTTTATTCGGCCCTGTCCAAAGGCATTTATTGTAATAGGTTTACAAGCAAATGCTGCACATTAGCCACTCTTTGCCATTGTAACACGCAACGCACACTTGCTCTTGCATTTTTAAGGTCAAGCGTTTGTCGGATGATCAATTACTACAGCTACCCATGTCAATGATAAGCGTGAGTCAGCATGCTTTGCTCGCTATCAGCGGAGACCCCTTGTAAGCACACTTTGCAGTGTTGGTCGGTTGACTAGTCGACGTTAGGCCCGGCTGATTTGGGACTTAGTAAATACATCGAAAAACGATGCGTTGAGAAACGTGGGATTGGAATAAGCCTAGTCTTTTCGGACTGTCTCGAGTATTCTGCACCGAATTTTGTTACACAGAATGGCAATGGACACAAAGTGAATGATGTATCCGTTTGTGTTCGGTCAAAGATGACAGTCAAATCTGTTATCAATAGTTAGATCCTTATTGGTAAAATATGCTTCCACGTGTGATAGATCACCGTGTAGAGCTGGAAAATTCATTTCAAATGAGTGTACCGTAAACACGCTGTGATAAGATAAAAAGGCGATAGAGGGGATTGTTCCAAAGGACCCGAAACCACGCGCGTCAAGCGTGCCGGGCGTAGTAACCTTGGCTGAATTATGTATAAAATTTGCCGTAACCGCCGGATGTATGGAAATTACCATTTCCTGGTTCTTAAACTGTGTTATCATCTCAAATGGCCGCAATCCTTAGGGTGT
>OX104064.1:102444163-102469512 GCA_944474145.2 Dicrocoelium dendriticum | reverse complement strand
TCCACCGGACTTCTCTATCCACCCTCAGACTCCTATGTATACTGTACCTAGCAACTCAGCGCTAGCCATGCCGTGTTTCTCGGGTTCCGTCGAGCGTTTATCGTTTTTGAGCGCCGTGTGTTTGTCACAACGGCTTTCTGTAGTGTGACAGCACTCCCTTTTATGGTAAATATTAGCCGCAAGGGGACTTCGCTTGATCTATATGTACATGAAGCCGGATTCTGAGGTTACCAGTTGTAGGGCATTTTGCTGAAGCGACCGAGATTGGCCTTCGTTCACCGCGCTGGACGACGGATTATTTTATCCGTCCGCGCGCTTGCTTCTGCCACTTGTTGTTGCGCCAATATCTGAAACTTTATCTATTCGCCGACAAAATAGGGCACATAAAACAAAATAAAATGTGCATTCTCGAGGCACATTAAAGAAGGCATGAGCAGTTTTGTACAAGCAAATAAGCGACGATTACAATGTGAGCAAAGATAAGTCTTGACACTGTAAGTGTGCAGCTTGATGTGTTCCAAGACATGAGATGTGTTGTGATGGCTAGTCGACACTCCAATTTGTTTCTGTGTTGAAATAGCAAATTGTTTTGCGAATGTGAAGGTGCAGATAGGCACAAATGATAATATCGAAATCATTGGAATTAAATATTGTTTCGGTGGCTCGGATTGTTTTTTGGTCACTCAAATTGATTTGCCCTTGAACCGATTGCTTTCACCGTTAATGGCAGTCACCCGTCGTCCATTTTCCTTTCGACCACCATAGGCTCTGGAGTCGGAACTCCTTGAGCCACTTTGGATTACCAACCATATCCACTTGAGGGAACCGTGAGCATCAGAAGAGGAAAGATCTGACTTGTTGCTTATAATTCATACGCAGTTACTGCAAGGATCCTTAGGTGCCAGCCGACATATGGCGGAAAAATTCGGCAAGGTGGGCAACGGACAAGAGGCTGCTGCAGACAGAAAGGCGGTGAAAATGCAAAAAATGGACGGCGTACGACCAAACACTAATCATTGAAATATTTTGTATTGTGTAAATTTGCTGCCCTGTATGTTATATATACGTGTTCTTATCAAATCATAAGGAATGGGAACACTCGGAGGTACGAGGTGAGACTTGACGCCCATTTTTAGCAGTAAAAATTGCCTTCATGAATCAAAGCGTGCGGGATAGAAATACATACGTGACTAATGCGCTGCGTCCTGCATGGTGATTATTTATCCTAACTAGCTAGAAGAGGGTTATTTCAGATTGAGAAATGACAAATAGTGGCTGGGCTGGACGCCCGCTCGAGTAAAGCGAGCACTCGAAGCCGTTCTAGCGTGTAAAGGGTGCGTGAGCGGCATTATATACGGGTTTAGCGGTTCATGGGTCGGCCGGTGGTCGAGAGGACTACGCGCCGGGCCTGCAAAACTTAGGTGGTCGGTTCGAATCCGCGTAGCGACGGTCGCTCTCGCGGTAGCTTCAGCCGATGCTTGCCCGGTTGTGGTCGATTGGCAACGAAGCGTCCGTACTGAGTACCGGCGTACTGCTGATTACTGCTTTAATGGGCTCATAGATTCATTCCTCATTAAAAGCTGTCGCTTCCATCGCCCGCCCACTCCGAAAGTGCCGGTTTTGCTACCCGCTGTCCACTACGACATAGCCTCGTGCTCAGACGGTACGCACATGCCCCCATGATAGTAAACTGTTTACTGCTCCGGTGCCGTAGCCTCATACCTCCAAACCTGGAAGGTACAACCAGAAGCATTTGACTTCCGACTTATTCTGAGCTCAGTCGCTAACTTGGTCCAACCTACCCAGCTTCAATATGCCGCAACTTAACTGTGTCAAATAATAGGTTGCAATGCTTGGTTCACACTTCTGTCTGGGGTCAGGCTGTTGCTCCTCACTGAATTTTACTTGAAAACTCCGGCACATCCACTTTCTCGCCATTCTACTCGAATGCATCACGTTCATGTCCCGATGGACCCGTCGTGTATAGATGAATATTTCATATTTCAGTGCTGTAAACCGAATGCTTCATTGATCATGACAACAGCATTGCATTAGTGCTGTTGCATTCTACTGGCCCCTGCTCCACCTTTTCTTTTCCTCCCACACTCATTTCATCAGAAATACGAAGCCGAACTTGCAGCTGAGGACTTAGCTGTCTCTCAATCAGTCGAAAAATGGGCTGCCAAAAGCGCCGGTCTCACAGGTAATCGTCCAGTCGTCCGGAAATTGATGAAACGGGCTGCTGAGACCAGACCAGACCCCAATATCCGGCGTGTTGAGCCCTCGGTTGCCCCGGAGCGGTTGAAGAAACTTGAAGGCGAACGAACGAAGCGTGAGCGGAAAGCAAACGCTGACAATGTTGGTGGTATGTTTCCTTGCTTAGTTCGCTATTTTGCACAGTTTCGACATACGTTTCGATTGATATCGGTCATCGCAATGTGTGCGTGGGACGTGTATTCCGCTCTTGTTGTTCAAAGTTGTATTTTATGCCATAGCAGAACTTGACCTCTAATTATGCACTAACTTTTGTGGCTTCCAGAATGGCTTCGCAGAATGGTAAGCTGTCTTTTCCTGCCATTGTGCCAAATACACTTGTAACATTATCTTAATTGGGGATATTTGCGGTGTTCCTCCCGCACCAACTAGAGCTCTCTCACTAATATTACAGCTACGCGAATCCATCGCATTTATCAAGTGCTCACGAATGAAACGGATTGTAAAGGAGGAGGATAACGCCTTGCGGATGCCATGCAAAGGAAAGGAACGGATTGAATTTCACCGTCATGGGACTAACCATCAAATGTCTTTGCTCACAGAACTGATTGGTGAGGAGGATCGTCAGCTTATTGACCCTCATGCTAATTGTGAAGCGTTTTGCTCTCCTTTTTCTACTTCCATGAACGTAGAAACCGATCCTATACCTTGCTTTTGGAATTTACTACAAGCATCATATATACTGCCGCGATTTCTCTTTTGACCACCCACCAGGCTATGAAGTCAATCAGAACTTCGCTCAAATCAGACTCCGATGGCACCACCATCAGGTCTTAAACTTGGTGGATCTGACATAACACTACTTTGCTGGATATGTTTACCTTGTCGTTAGAATCTAGCTGCCTTCCGGAGCAGTGGGAAACATCCTAAACAGCACGGCATTAGTTATCGACCTATCCATCATCATCCACTCATGGTTAGACTATACTAAAAGTAAGGCAAAGTGGTTTCCTGGACATTATTCATCGCCTTGTGCTACTTAACAAATCCCAGCCTGAATTTTAGTAATGTTTAATCTTTCAAATTTTGTCTTCGCTATCACCAATTTTATCATGACATCTCTTGTACAGTTTGTATGAATTACAGCTTACAATATACTTCTTCTTTCCCCGCGCATTGTCGTGCTGATTTTTGCCTGTGCTGCTTCTTCGTGCGTACGGTGCCGTCCAGTCTGCTTGCGAATTGTGTATTAGAATCGGAAGTACTATCAAACGTCTATTTCCATCGTAAACGACGTGGGTCACAGATATAGCGCAACCTACGATTCGTATACTACTGTGAATAGACAGTTGGGTGGAGCCCGGGATACTAGTCGGTAATCAATGACACGTGAGACTGTCAAATACGGGACAGTATAGAAGTTGGAGGCGACTGAACCCAACATATATCGTGCAGGCTAAAACTAGGTAATGAATCAGCCAGAGCAAGAAACGGTGCGGCAAGGTACTCACCAAAACGCTTTGTGACAACGGCTGTGCTGACAGTAAAACAACTAGACGTTTTGAAAGTTAAAAAATCCATGAAATCCAATGTTGGGTAGCCGGTCCGCGGGCGGCAAGTTAAGGAGTAAAAGGTCGATCGGTTTCGCTACCTGTTCCCCTCACCCTCCTAGTCCACTCCGGCACTTTCCCTTCGCTCTTCCGCGCTTCCTTAGCTGACACCGTTACATCGGCCTCTTACTAGGAGGCTCGAGCGCACAGCCGTCTAGGAGGTATTTATTTTACATTGCAGTTTGCCGCACTGCTTGGACCCGGAAGGTCTTAGAACGCCGGACCGAATGGATATTACATATTTGACGACCCTGCCAGTTACCGACAGCAGTGTTGGGTGGAGCCTGGGATACAAGTCGGTAATCAATGACACTTAAGTGACGTGCCAAATTCGGGACAGTATAGAAGTTGGAGGCGGCTGAACCCAACGTATATGTTGCAGACTACAAAAATAGGAAGCCAAGCAAGCAGAGCGTGAAACGGTGCGGCAAGGTACTCAGCAAAACGCTTTGTAGAAACGGAGATGCCGACAGTAAAACAAGTGGACGTTTCGAAAGTTAAAACAACCGTTAAATCTAATGTTGAATAATACTGAAACAGCGTATTTTCCTGTAAACTACAAGAGCCGCCCCCTAGAAGGCTGAAGGATGGAAACCTTCGATGGAGCTGTTAGTGGGGGAAAACGGAAGTTGAGGATGGGTGCGAATAGTTGCATGGGCTTGAGTGAGGGCTTCCAAGGTGGAGTGTGTAGCCGAGTTCGCTGGGTCCAGACTTTTGTTATTTATTATTTATGATGCGCCTGTGGACCAGAGTGCACCAGCGGTTGGCCATCGGGGCGGGCTGGTCGGACTGCAAAACACAACGGGCTTGTCCAGTAAATAGGCCGACAGGACCTTCCCTTTGCTGCAGACCCGACGCTGCGCTTGGGAGGTGTCACTCCCCACCGCACTTCAGTCCACGGACCTCGTCCTACGAAGAAATCCGGACGTACTCGTCAGCAACGCCTGGCCAGGTGTTTGGGGACCAACCCGTTCGTGGCTGTCTGCGGCCGAGGGCGAATGACTGTTCTTTGCGTCAGGAAGGGGGCCTTGGTCGGCTGGCGAGCTACTCGGGGTTGCGTTTAGTCGGTTGGCGAGTCAATCGAAGGGTGAGTTGGCAGTCCTGCGGTTGAGTTTCTGGAAGGTAGAATTTAGAGGGGGTGGGCAAGGGTCGGGGAAGTTGCTTGACCCCGGAGAGGGAACGTGGCATGCATGATAAAAGCAAATACGCTTTTAAGTTTTCAAAATGTTTTGGGTTTTTTTGTCGATTGCAAAACGTTTGTGGATGCGACGCACGATAAACACTAAAGACGAAAATGGCGTGTTAATGGAAATAGCACACGTTTACAAACTCTGAAAAACGAATCGGACCTTTGACCTGTCTACCGAGTAGGTCGGTTGCCTGGCGTTCAGGGTCAAAGGGAATTTAGGTTTTCGGGATATCCAATGCTCGCGAAGTCACCGCAGGTGCAGGTGCTTGTGTGATGGCATCAGGATGTGTTGCAAGTGGTCGTCAAAGAAAGCCACTTTGAGGCGGTCGATGGACACCGTTGTTCGGTGACCACTCTGGTCCAAAGTGAAATGTTTTGGCGTCCGTTGCAGCACTCTTCAAGGGCCAGTGTAGGGAGGCTGGAGAGGGCGCGCACTGCTTCGGTACGAAGGAAGACGTGAGTGCAGGTAGAGAGTCCGCTGTGCATTTGAACATCTCTAGTCTGTTCACGGAGCGGAGTCGGGCTTATTGAACGCATGCGTTGAGCTAGCGAGGACGCAAAGTTAAGCAGAGGCATACTCGACGATGCGGGAGGTGAAACGAATTCTCCATGCAACTTTAGCGTTTTGCCGTAAACTAGCTCCGCTGGTGCACATTGCAAGGCAGCTTTGATGCTGCTGCGAACGACTAAGAGTACAAGCGAAACGTTTGCGCTCCAGCTATGGTCGGTGGAGGCGCAGAGCAAGGATTCAAGTTGTCTATGGAAGTGTTCAACTAACCCGTAGGCTGCTGGGTGATACGCTGTGTTAGGAACGCGGCGACGGCATAAAATGTGCAGAACGTGTCGAATTGTGAAGTTTCGAAAGGCGTTCTGCCGTCAGTTGTAATGGTGAATAGGCATCCGTAGTGCGAGACCAACCGGTCTAAGAAGGCCCGGATAACAGTCCCAGCTGTGCAGTCGGTTACGGGAATGGCTTCTGGCCATCTGGTGAAGCGGTCGACACATGTGAGTATGTATACGAATCCGCGTGAAGGAGGCAAGTGACCTACTAGGTCTAAGTGTACATGCGAGAACCAAGAGACCGGGGAAGGAAATGAACCAAATAAACTATATGACTCAATCACAATGCGCCGACTAATCCAGTCTCGTCTGATCTGTGTCATTCCCTCCGACTATTGTGACGTGAGTGGCCATTGTGCGGAAGACCTAACGCTCTGTCCCCAATACCTGTAGAGCCACGTTGACTTTCCCATCTCTTGTCTATAAACCTTTTCTACCTTGACTCTGTCCTCCCCTTATCGCCCTCTGTCTATATTTCTCCCTCAGTCGGAGAGCCAGCTCACAGTGCCCTGCACTAGTCTAATCTGACCAGTCTGTTTCTCCTTGACTTATTCGAGACTACCGAGATATAGGCGGTCTAGGATCTGTAGAATCAAAGCCATGTCTTCCTCACCTTGGCAGCCTGCTGGACTGGTTCACCCTATATTTATATAGCCACTTCCCTCACTAAATTGTCCATTTACTGACCCACACAATCTCTCTTCCAACATTAACTGCACGACCCAACCTCAGGGTGCCGACTAATCCAGTTTTGTTTGATCGGTCTCCCGCTCTCTGACTACCGTGACATTACCGGCCATTGTACTGAAGACTGAACGCTCTGCTTTCAATCCTTCTTCAATCGGACAACCAACTCTCAGTGCTCTGCCCTAACCTAGTCTTATTTGACCAGTATGTTTTTCTTTGTCTTCTTCCAAACTACCGAGATATACACAGTTTACGCACTGTAGCCTCGGAGCTAAATCTCCCTCAAGTTGACAGCCTGCTGGACCTGTTCAATCTTCAGTAATATAGACACTTCCATCTCTAACCTGTCAACCTCTTGACCCACTCCATTTGTCCTCCAAAATTAGCTGTATAACTCAATCTCATTGCGCCGACTAATCCAGTCGCTGCTGATTGGTCTCCTGCTCTCCGACTTCTCTCAGACTGCTGTGACGTTACCGGCCTTTGTTCGGAAGACAGAACGCTCGATAACCCTTCACACGAAAGCCTCGTTGGCTTCTCCACACCATAGCAGTAAACCTTTTCCATCCCGATCCTGTCGTTTCCTTGCTGCGGTCTCTGTTTTTGATCCCTCTTCAATCTGACAGCCGAATCTCAGTGCCCTGCCCTAGCCTAGTCTCATCTGACCAGTCTGCTTCTGTGACTTCTTCCAGACCACCGGGATGTTAACGGTCTAAGCTCTGTAGACTCAACGCAATGTCTCCCTCACCTCGACAGCCTGCTGAACTTGTTCACTCTATGTTAATATAGCCACTTCTATCTCTGACCTATCCAATCCTACTGACTCCATTTATCTTCCCTAATTAACTGTACGACTCAATCTAAATGCGCCGACTAATCTAGTCTCGTCTGATCGGTCTCTTTCTCTCCGACTCTTGTGACGTTGCCAGCCATTGCTCGGAAGACTGAACGCTCTGTCCCCATTACCTCCAGAGCCACGTTAACTTTCCCATTTCTTATCTGTAATTCTTTTCTACCTCGAATCTGTCCTCTCTTTATCGCGCTCTCTGCCTTTATTTGTTCCACAACCGGAAAGCGAGCTCTCAGTGCCCTGCCTTAGTCTCCTTTTGACTGCTTCCAGACTAACGAAAGGTAAACGTTATAGGCTCTGCATGACAAACATGCAACTTCTCTCACATTGCGAGCCTGCCTGACTTGCAGTATCATACCACATATACATATAGCCCCTTCCACCCTAAAACTGTCCATCTCTGCTGACCAGTTATTTGTCTTCCCACATTAACTGTACGACTTAATCACAATGTGTCGACTAATCCAGTCTCGTCTGATCGGTCTCCTGCTCACCGAATTTTCTCAGACTACTGGGATACTACCGGCGATTGTTCAGAACTGAACGATTCATACTCATTCGCACGAGAGCATCGTTGGCTCCTCCACACTTTAGCAGTAAAACTTTTTCATCCTGACAGTCATCTCCTTGCTGCGCTCTTTGTTTTCAATTCTTCAATCGGGCAGCCAAATCTCAGTGCTCTTACTTAACCTAGCCTCATCTGACTAGTCTGCTTCTCCGTGACCTCTTCCAGTCCACCGGGAAATTAACGGTCTAGACTCTGCAGACTCAATACTGTTTTCATTACCTCAAGAAGCTGCTGAACTTGGTCATCCAATGTCAAAACAGCCTCTTCCTTCTCTTTCCTACCCTTTACTGCTGATTCTCTCTATTTTCTTTTCATTTTATCTGTACGACTCCTTCTCAATGCACCGACTAATCAAGTGTCGTCTGATCGGTCTCCCCCACTTCGGGAGGCTTGCCGGACCTCATCACCCCTGTATAATATGGCCTCTTTGATATTTAACCTGTCTATTTCCACTGACCCTCCCCACAGTTGTTCTCACCACAACTGTACGACCCAATCTCAGTGCGCCGACTAAACTATTCTTATCTGAACGGTCTTCTGCCCTCCTACTACTCCCAGATGTCCGTGCCATTTCCGACAGGGTCTGACAGCGACTGCGCTCCCTTCCACTTACGTCTAGATCCCTGTTGCTTTTATTTTCCTCTTATCCATGGCCTTCTCTGTTATTGCGCTCCATATTTATTCCCACGGCTTGCACTCATTGCGCCGTACCAAGTTATCCTCGTTCGTATGGTCTCCTCCGCTCCGACCTCGCTCCTGATTACTGGCGGCACTCGGAACATTGCTAAGTGTTTCTTAACTATTACTTCCATTAGTATGCTCACATTACCTCTCTTCATATGCCTCTGCTCTTTACCTTATGTTGGCATTTGCCTATTAGTGTGACCGTACGTGGGATAACGACTCCCAATGCACGGCAGTTTTGGCCCTCTGTGACCCTTTTCTCTAGATTCTGACGGCTTTTGGACTATGGAATTATGAGCACTTTAGCGTAATTACTCTCTCGAATTACGCTTCGCAAGGCCGTCCGCATTCATCCGCTCCTTTCCGATTCTTTGAATTTCCTTTTCCTCTTGGAAAGTTGCAATACGTACTGTTGCTCCCGCATTCGGTCTCAACCTAGTTGTCCTTAGTTCCACCTAAGATGCCTCTCGCATTCGGACTGCTGTCATCATCATCGGTTTACCTGTTTCCAACAATCAAATTATCCGCTCAAATTTTATAAACACGCTTTGTTATATCGGTCTCTTGACCCTGCGCGTGCGGAACCCTCGTCCTACGTAGTTGTTGTAGTCTGAGCCACACTAGCGACGTGATGTAAAGAAAGTGCTTGCAAATCATGTATACTAAGCAAAAGTACATAGGTTTTAATGTATCCTAGGCACTGTTGCGCGCCACCAGTCTTCCGATAGTGCTTCTTGATTCATTGCTGTCTGTCTGTTTGGCTGCCTCTTGTCCGTTTTCCCTTTTTTCCCGAGATTTGCACAGTTATATCCGCCAAAACAAGAAGGTTAATTCACTGGGACTGGCTGACCCATCCTCAATAGCCAGCTGGTTTAAACACTTGATCCTTTCTCCGGGAGATGAAGAACCCACACATCGTTCCAAATGGAGCTCTTTCCGCGATTCTGGAGACGCTGCCTTCACGGGATCTAAGCAAATGGGTTTAGTTCGCCTCGTACTCAAAGTATAACAATTTACTCACCAGGAATAATATATTTACATGGATCTCCTGTTTCACAAGGGAAGACAAACAATGCTGGCGTGATTACCTTCACTGCCTCGGTTAGCTTCGCGTATTCTCACGGGCGTTCAAAAAATTGGATTCGGTGCATTGCATTTCCGAAAGAACATTCCGATTCTTTATTCACCTGGAGCTTTTCCGACGTCATTTCACGGACAGTGTTGCGCTCGTATAAGTGGCTTTTCCGGTGGCCCTTCATGGAGTTTTCACTTAACCATGGAGACAATTACACTTGCTTACGTTTGAAGGAATTCCGATTCCATTTTGCGGAGGAAGAAACCCGTAACGATCCCGCATTGGACAAATGAATGGCATTTTCGCCTGTTATGGACGTATTCAGCCACAAGGAACAACTGTCCTCACCACCATTACTGGACAAGTCCAGCGTGGATAGCTGGACACGGTTTACGAACCGGACAAGTATGTAACAGAAAAAGTCAGCCTCTATTAACAATGTTTTTCTTCACCTGCACCATCATTCGACTCTGCGACACTTTTGCATCATTGACCGGTTTCAACGACTACTGCCGGTACATTACCAAGCCAATCGGTCAACCAAGGAAGAACTTTGGCTGTCAACCGACTGCGAATAATAGAGTGCAAACTCGGTCTGTACGATGCATCGTTTGCTAGCACTACTGTTCAAAGCAAGCTACGGCAGTGTTCCAGGACGTGGTGGGTTTTCGACTGTCAAGCGTTCTCCCTATAAAAAGCCACAAATGCCCGCTTAACAACATTGCAGCGGGGCGGATGTGACTCGCCACTGAAAAAAGTCACAGCTGAACCTTACACACTGACGCAGTCTTCAGACTTCTACATACAACCTGTGCAACTGATTTTACTATAACGAATGCTTTGATGGAGCACAGAACATTCCGATTGCTTAATGTTCATTGATTGCACCAAAACCTTGTTTGGGCTCCTGTACTCATAGATTACTACATGGCGAAATCACGCCCCAATCGTAGCTTGACACAACAGTTATGACTGATTTTTACGCGCCCCAGTGATATCATTTTCCTTGGTCTGACTATTAGCTGATAAAATGCTCACTCGTATGGACTACATCTTTTCGGTTATACCTTTCATTAAAACGGAATGTTTTATTATTTCAATTCGGCTATGCTTGTATGCATATTTGTTTGCGCCTCCACAGGCGTGTCTAGTTTCACCGAGCATATACCATTTATTTATTTATTTGTTTATAAGAGGACTACGGGTGTGACGAAGTATTTTGGAGCGCTGGCTTTGAAGGCAAGCGCGGGCCCAGGTACTGAAATCTTTCTTCAAGCGTGGCCAAACGAATCTTTCGGTGACCAGTTGCAAAGCTGCATGGATACCGGGATGTGATAGCGAGTGCAGTGCGTCAAAAACTGTGCATCTGAAGGAGACAGGCACGAGGGGTCTAGGACAACCTGTGGAAGTGTCACAAAGATTGGTTTCTGCCGTGGTTTGGAACGGAACAGGTTGCACATGCAGCGAAGTGGACTTGCAGATTGCGCTGTATGTCTTCGTCATAAGCCTGAGCCCATGCCATGGTGGCAAGGTCGAAGTTAGGCAGGTACTGGAGAGTGAAGTTGACGCGTGAGGGAGCGTCGACGCGGGATTGTCGACACCTGAGGCAAGACATATGTCAGCAGTGAACTGCGTGACAAAGTCTAGGTGTCTTTTTTCCCTGGTGAGTATTTGTCGAAAGCGGCGTTGAAGGCGAAGTTAGGGGACCTGTGGTCAGTGTAGACCGTGAAAGCGCGGCCCTCGAGTGTATGACGGAAGTGACGACTGGCTAGGTAAATGGCCATCAGTTCTCTGTCAATTGTGCTATACCGGGATTCCGCTGGCTGAAAGCGCTTTGAGAAGAACTCAAGGGGTCGCCAGTGCCCACCAGCGTGGTGTTGGAGGACGGCCCGTACCGCGACACCTAAGGCATCAGTCGTAATGGAATGGGATGCAGTCGATTCGGAATGAGCGTGGAGGGCTATGTTGGAGATAGTATCCTTGAGCTCGGTGAAGGCCCTCTGTGCCTTGTCAGGGAAAGCGAACTTACGTTCACTGCCTCTGCGTAGGTCAGTCAGAGGCTGTATAAGCTGAGCGCAGCGCAGAATGAAGCGTCGATAGTAGTTGTCCACACCACAACATCGACGGAAGTGCTTTAAGGAAGTCGGAGCTAGGAAATCCTTGGTTGCCTGGATCTTATCTGGAAAGACTTCGGTCCCAGACGATGAAACGAGGTGGCCTAGGAATTCTTCCGTTGATTTGCCGAGTTTGCACTTAGTCGGGTTGACTGTGACACGGTGTTGGGTCAAGCGCTAGAAGAGAGTTCAAAGATGCTCGAGGTGCTCTTGTTCCGATCCACTGGCTACTAAAATATCATCGAGGTAGAAATAAGCGAAGTCCAGGCCACGCGTGACATAGTGGAAGAAGTGTTGGAAAGTTTGTGCAGCGTTGCACAGACCAAATGGCATCCTTGAAAATTCAAACAAGCTGAAAGGGGTGATAACGGCTGTTTTAGTAATGTCATTTTCTTCTACTGGTATCTGGTGATATGCGCGAACCAGATCGATCTTGCTGAAGATCGTCTTACCTGTGAGGCATGCGGTAAGGTCTTGCATGTGTGTGATGGGATACGTATCTTGGACGGTTTGGCGATTTAGTGCGCGGTAATCACCGCAAGGGCGCCAGTCACCAGATTTCTTGAGGACCAACTGCAGGGGCGAGGACCAAGGGCTGTCGGAAGGGCGGATTATTCCAAGTTCAAGCATGTGCTCAGCCTGCGCCCTGGCTGCCTTTAGTTTCTCGGGTGATAGTCCGAGTGGACGGCATGCGACGGGTTTGTCATTCGATCGTATGTTGTGAGTGACTTGGGCTGCCTCCTTCGAAGCCGCTTTCTTTGGCTGAACGAATTGGATTACTAGGAAAAGAGCCTGGCATAAACTGCCAAGGTCTGGGGAATGGATTAGGCGGGGGTTATAGATGCGATATCGGCAGTGTTGCCACGTACACTGAGTTTCGTTGCAGCGTGGACTATCATCTGGCATTTTGCATCGACCAAGAGGTCGAAATGCCTAGGAAAGTCAATGCCAATGACGGCAAAGAGGACTGCAGCGACGGTGAATACCCAGCGGAACGTGCACCGAAGACTTATGTCCAGAGTAAGCGACCGATGACCGTAGGTGGTTGTTGGCGTATTATTGGCGGCACTTAGGCTTGTGGACAAAGAAGCGATAGGCTCACTTGGCATAGGACAAATTACGCTGACTTCCGCCTCGCTATAAACTAAGAACTGGGTCTAGGAATCATAATCCCTAATGTAGATGAGACGGCTTTGGGCTCTACCGACGGTTGTTGTCGTTACAGGCCAGCGTGGCGCATCATCTATAGCGGAGTAGCTACATGGCTGTACGCACTTACGGGTATTATTAACGTAACGCGAGTGGTAGAAGCAATAACCTGAGGCATCAGGTTTTGTACGACGGGGCCATAATCCAGAGCTTTTGCGGTGCTTATGGTTTAAAGTGAGTTCCTCGAGCTGGCACTGAAGCGACGCTATCTGGGATGATAGTGCGTCCATTGCCGATGGCTGGCTGGTCGCGGGTGTTGGTGTGGTTGCGCCTGCACAAAGCTGCTTAGGTGCTTGGGTTTAGTCTGTAGCTGGTGCCGTTCGATATCGCGGTCTGCTAGATCTTCAATTCATGTGAGTGGCAAGTCACTTGCTACCGCAAGGATAGCCTGAGTGCGTTCAGAAAGGTTTTGCATCCACAGCTCGCGGAGAATCCCCACGTCCAAGTTGGACGTGCCGATGAGTTGTTGCATTTCGCAAAAACGAGGCTGAAGGTATCCTAGTTTCTAGGTGCAGATAATCAAATAGTTGCTACAGTCGGACCTTGTCAGAAGGAGTGATTCGGTGAATAATAGCCTGTTTAAGCGTCTCGTATTTCATTACTGGAGAGGGAAAATATGATGGGTCTCGCCTGCAAGGTATACTCTGAGGTAGGCGAGGTATTAAATGATTAAACATGACGAAATCAGATGAAATCCTACGAAGTTAAAAAGCGGATTCTAGGCGCAAAAAGCAAAACGAATGATCATTCTTCCAAAAATGGGAGGGGCTAACGCAACAGAATTGACCATGACAGGCTCGTCGGCTTTGACCGCGTATGGAGACGGCTTATCCTCTAGTTAATCCAGTGCAAAAAAGCAGATAAACAAGGTGGTAGGTGAGAAAACAATATGATCACAGGTAAGGAATCACAAAATCACTAGAACGAGCTCACTAGAATGAAAATTGAAAATTGCGGACGGCGTGTTCTTGACCGGGGTCACAAATTGTTGGGTGGAGACTGGGATACTAGTCGGTACTCATTGACACGTAAGAGACGTGTCAAATACGGAACAGTAGAGAAGTTGGGGGCGACTGAACCCAACGTGTATTGTGTAGGCTAAAATAACGGAAGGGACTGAGCCAGAGCCAGAAACGGTGCGGCAAGGTAGTCATCAAAACGCTTTGTGACAACGGATGTGCCGACAGTAAAACAATTCGACGTTTTGAAGATTAAAACAACCGTAAATCCAAGGTTGCAATATACTGCAAGAGCGTGTTTTCCGGTACACGATTGCAGTGCACGAAGTCAGATTTTAGCGCTTGAGGCAATGACTAACTTTCTTCTATCGTGCTGTTTGTCTTTCGATCTCCCGAGCCTAATGTACGGCGCTATATGCCTCTTGGAGATGTAGTACAGTTGAAACCGCAATGTAGTTTTTAAATCGACTGCCATTACCAATGTCTCCTTTGCTCATTTTACAGGGCTTGGCGGATCGAATGCAAATGAATGAAGGGAAAGCCAAGCCCCAATACCTGTTCCTTGTAAACTCGTTGTCTATATACTTGCTTGCCGTGTACCACGCTATCGCACGCCGCGCTGTTGAATACGTCGGTCTCGGTCCAGCGCGCTCGTACTGGTATTCGACTCATTAGAGTGTAGTGCCCAAAAAGGTAGCTGTTAGTTTGCATGTTCAATTTAATTGTTGACCGATTGTACATTATTGCTTCTTGTGGTAATCTTCCTTACAACCGACTCGACACTCGACCGTCTTGTATATTCCCGCACTCACGTGTTCGCTCTTGTCCCGCTCCATACGTCCGCATCTTCTTGTAGCCCCTCGAATACAGTCCGCTGTGTCCAACTCCAATTGCGTTCTGATATCCGCGCTTAATCTCGCGCACCGTCTCGGACTAGTATTAACTAGTCCTACCAATTGGTGACCCCGATTCGCACGCGAATTCAACATTGTTTCCTCTTTTGTATTTTTGGTGATTTCGTTCGTTTTTCTCGCTTATCTACCAGTATTCCTTTGTTTCCTGCGTAATTTTAGTACTTTTCTCGTACGCTTGTTCATCATTTATCTTTTCGAGTCACCTTTCGAGAGTGGCAGCTGAGTCGTTTCGCAGAGTAAACATTCTTACTTTGGCTGTTCCAAGTTTCATGGAACACAGCCCGGAGGTATGGTTTACGGTATTGGAGATCAAACTGGAAAATACGGGCATTACGGCCGACCGTCCGAGGTACAGTCAGCTCGTCCCACGCCTTCCTTCTTCGGTTGTGACGCTGCATGAAGACTTCTACTCCGCCAACCGAATGAGGCAAACTATGACACGATGAAGCAAGCGATTTTAAAAGCTTTACGGCCCGGCTCAAGAGCTCGATTTGAACAGGTCAATGGTCTCAAGTTTGGTGATCGCAAGCCGTCGGGGTTGCTCTGAGAACTTCAGTGCATCGCTGGTCCATTATCCTTGAGCGAAGCAGGGATAAAGGAGCTGTAGTTTGCACGTCTCCCAGGGCCATTGCCGCTAATGCTGTCCATGTTTATAGATACACCCCTGAAAGAGCTAGCTGTCAAGGCAGACGCTGCGTTCGAACGGTCCGCAGCAGACGACCGGTAGCTCCGGCGGCGTATTTTCACCGATGAAAACCGAATCACCTATTTGTTCCCAGTCGTCAGGCCGATCAGACACTAACGACGAGGAAATTGCGCTACTTCGCAGCAGGATAGCAGCAATGAAGACTCCGAAGCGGTGTGTGCCACGGACAAATGCTGACCACGTTTTGACTACCGTTCATTGCGGCTCGTCTGTGCCTGCGCCGAATATGTCTCGTTCGGCACGAAAGCACAACATTTTCCCTGCACGTTCAGTCAGATAATACCAAACCCGGTCGAAGAAGTATGTTGGTATCACCGCCAGTACGGTAGAAGAGCTAGACGTTGTCGAGCTCCCTGCATTAGGCACGACCCAGCTGCTTCAGGGAAAGCGAATAGCCCGCATACTAGCACAACATACGTATCAGTTATTAACCAAGCAAATCGCCTGTTTTATGTTAAGACTCAACATATTTCCATCACATTCCTCATCGACACGGAAGCGGAAGTCAGGATCATCCCAGGGACCGCTAACGACAAGCATTAAGAGCCTGCATACAAGTTGCGAGCGACCAACCGTACTACGATAGCTTCATTCGGTCGGCGCATGAGGAACCTGTACCTCAAGCTTCGCCGAGGTTTTAAGTGAGTCTTCATGGTTGCGTCTGTACCCTTCGCAATTATCGGTATCGACTTCCTCCGACATTTTGGGTTGCTTGTTGATGCTGGTCGCCACAGACGTTTAGACGACCGTACTAAACTAGCGATCGAAGGCGTTCTTACGAACGCCCAGATAATCAGCCCCCTCTTTCGAATCGCCGATGTACCATCAGATTATGCGAACTTATTGTCTGAATACCCGCGACTGGTACGACCAACTGCAGAGCTTCCGCCAGTCACAACAGAGGTCGCTCATCACGTAGTCACGCGTGCTCAGCCAGTTAGCGCACGACCAAGACGGCTTGCTCGTGACAAACTACGTGCAGCACGAGCTGAATTCGACCACATGCTTCAGCTCGGTATCGTCAGACAGTCCAACAGCCCATGGGCGTAGCCTCTGCACATGGTCCCGAAGAGGGCCACGGGGGACTGGCGTCCTTGCGGCGACTATCGAATCTTGAATACGGTTACCACGCCTGATCGCTATCCGATCCCACACATAGTGGATCTCACCCCCAGTCTGGCGGATAAAAATAGCTTCAGCAAAATCGACTTGGTACGCGCATACAACCAAATTCCGTTAGACGAAGCAGACATCGCTAAAACTGTCGCGACGACTCCATTTGGTTTGTTCGAGTTTCTGCGCATGCCATTTGGTCTAAAGAATGCCGCGCAAACGTTTCAGCGCTTCATCGACCAAGTTTGTCGCGGCTTAGACTTCGCTTAGGCTTATCTCGACGACATTTTACTCGCGAGCTCTTCACGAGAAGAACGCTTACGCTACCTACGAACACTTTTTGATCGTTTATCTCAATGCGGGGTGACGATCAACGCAGAAAAGTGTTCGTTTGGTGTCGACTCAGTAAACTTCCTCGGCCATCGTATCTCCTCTGCAAGCGTCGTGCCACTGCAGGATAAAATTCAAGCCATCATCGAGTACCCTGAGCTTCATTCTTTCAAACAGTTCAGGCGTTTTGATGGGCTTGTCAACTTTTACCGACGATTCATACCCAACTGCGCGTCGCTGATGCAACCCCTCACGGACCTACTCCGACTGAAACTAAAGAAATTCGAATTTCCTGACGCAGCACGTGCTGCTTTTAAGTCGCTGAAAAAGACTATCGCCAACCTAGCTTCTATAGCGCATCACGATCTGGCCGCCCCACTGTTTCTCAATACTGACGCCTCGGACGTGGCAGTCGGCGCTGTTTTGCAGCAACGATTAGCCGACACGTGGCAGCCCTTAGCGTTTTTCTCCAAACCCCTACAACCTACCGAATCTCGCTACAGCACGTTCGGTAGAGAACTACTAGCCATATATCTAGCGATACGTCACTTTCGACGCGTCTTAGAAGGCGGCTCCTTTGCCGTCTTCACCGACCACAAACCCCTGACTAACGTGCTCGGCTCGACTACCGACCGATACTCTCCTAGAGTCGCGCTACCTTGACTATATCGCTCAGTTTACGACCGATAAACGACATGTCTCTGGTGTACACAACGCCGTCACTGATGCACTTTCCCGCATCCAAGCTATCTCCGCTGACGCCGGCACTTCTATCGATTTTGCAGCCATGGCCACAGCGCAACTCAACGACACTTAGGTTGACCTACTACGCAGGTCTCCCTCATTGGACATACGACGCGTTCTGCTGACATCATCAGACGGAAATATACTTTGCGATTTATCTCTGGGCACGCCGCGCCCAGTCGTTCAAAGCGAGTTACGGCAGGCCGTGTTCGACAAGTTGCACGGCTTGTTTTATCCAGGCGTTCGTGCATCGGTTAAACTCGTAACCGCACGATTCGTTTGGCGCCATTTGAAGCGGGACATCCGTACTTGGGTAGCTGCTTGCCTTCTTTGTCAACGCGCAAAGGTGCACAAGCACACGAGAAGACTATTAGGAACGTTTCCGACGCCAGATGCACGTTTTCTTCACGTGCACGTCGACCTCGTAGGACCTCTGCCGCCTTCCAAAGTTCTGTATATCTACTGACCTGTATCGATTTATTATTTTTATTTTTATTATTATCGATTTATTAGATGGCTCGGGGCCGTCCCTGCCCCAAGTCGCTCCTCGGAAACAGTAGCGAACGCTTTGCTGGAGCGCTGGGTAGCGTAATATGGCTGTCCCGCCATCGTGACTTTCGATCGAGGGTCACATTTTTCGTCGACATTTGTCAAGTTGCTTAAGGATTTAGGCTGTCGCTACGTTCAGACGACAGCGTATCATCCGGCCGCTAACGCCATGGTGGAGCGTTTTCACCGCTAGTTGAAGGCAGCGCTACGTCCGCACGCAGATCCTTCATGGTTGGAAACCCTTCCCCTCGTCCTCCTAAGATTAAGAAACACTGTTAAAACTGAGTTCGCCGCAGCACCAGCGCAGCTAGTCTACGGTTGCACGCTGCGGTTGCCCGAAAAGCTGGTAGCACCAGCACCGTCTACTTCCTCTTTTGACTACGAAAGTTAAACCAATCGATTGACTCACCAAAGGCATGAACTGCGTCCATCCGCTCCTCGATCGCAGAAGACACCAGTGTACGTGCCTGAAAAGTTGTGTACGTGCTCACATGTCCTGCTTCGCGAAGAAGGTGTCCGACAGCCTCTTCAGGCGCCGTAGATAGGACCTTTTAAAGTGCTGCACCGTGCGGGTAAGAAGTACACAATTGACCGCGGTGGTCGACTCGAAGTCGTCACCATCGACCGTCTAAAACCCGCCTTTATGGAAGAAACCACCTCGCCTACTTCGTGCGTCGTCACACCTCAACGCACCAGCTTGCAGAATCCTAGTGAAGTTTAACCGGACCACCATCTCGGTCTACAAGCTTCAGCGGTCCCGAGATCTCCCGAATCTAGCCCACCACCGCCCAAGACCAATCGCCGTGGGCGGGAGGTACGTTGCTCCGACTATGTACAGTTTAAATACGTTTAGCTTTGTTGATATTGTATATATTTGACCGGCGTTTGGCCAATTAACGTTTTGAAAATAAACATATCCAATACCTCCAAAAAACCGTTAACATATGTAAAAACCAAGAAGTTTAAACAGGTAGATCATTCGTTCGTTCTTTTTGGCGTTTTCTGCGCCTGTTTTTCTGTTCTGTCGTCACTACATGCTCCAACACTTCCCTTCAATCGACTGGTCTACACGAGGAATGCTACCGAGGAACCTGACGCAGACGCTGGTCGTTTCTCCACGGAACGAGTGTCGCTTATCCGCGGGACGTGGGTCGTTTCTCAATGGGACGACTTCGTTTTGGCGCAAGCGGGGTGCGGAGGGGGGAGAGACCACTCCCAAGCGCAACGGTTGGCAGCAGCCGCGGTTGAGATCCTGTCGGCATCCTTCTGGGCTAGCCAGTTTTTGTAGTCCGACAAATCCGCTCCAACGGCTTGCCGAAATGCACCCTGCCCTGCAATCAATAAATAACAAATCACAAAAGGCACAATGGACTTCGACTTCCGGGGAACCCCCATTTGACACGAACCCTGTTATAATCTTCTCACTAGACGTCATTCCAAAATAACAATTTACTGCTCTACAAAACTTCTAGCCCAACCGAAGGAAAAAGCAGCACGCCAATGACCTTGACAAAATAACGTATTAGTCGCCGCCAACGAACGCTGTACGACTACTGCGGACATTGGCTGTATTTTAGGTCTCTTACTGACCGACTTCTAGAATTGGAAGGTCAGCTACCGTGTTCTTTGAGGCGGGACGAAGTTGGTATATAGCGACGGAACCATTACGCTATATTGTAATTGTAAATAGTAACACTGGTTACGAGATCTTGTAAATCGGCTTTGAGTTGTCCTCCGATAGTGGCAGAAGTTTCTAAACAATGTGCGTTGAAATCACCTATGATAATTACGCGTGTGTACATACGCTATAAACTGCATCTTCAAGCAGCCGCTAGGTGACCGTCGGTTTCGGGTGTAGAGTTAGGGGGCGGAACACCAAAAAATTAAGGCGGGTCTCTGCCTTTTAACAGCAAGCGGTACCAAAGAGAGTCGGGGAACTATGAGTCTGAATCCTCCACGGTTTCGCACTGTAAGTCGCTTCGGTAATACTGGATTACCCCCCTCTTGTGATCTTATCGTCCCGGATTCAGCAACATGCCCGGTAGCGAAATTTCAGCGTCCCTCATTCCTGTTTGCAGCCACCGTGATACCAACAACTCCAAATGACGCAGAAGCTTGGTGATCATTCATTTCGACCAGTTTATTAATAAGACCTTGAGCATTTTTATAAAAGCAGGCCAGTTTCTCAGTCTCTTGGAGCCCATAGAGAGCTGTAGACGTCTGGTGTGGGAGAATGCGGACGTTTAGGAGGTCAGCAGTTACGTCATTTTTGATGGGAAAATGATACTTCGTCGGGAACTTGATTTGGTCAAGATGCGCCTCAATATTCGTTTAGAGCTACGTTAGAGTCAGTTAAAGCAGTAGTCAAGTTATGCTACTGTACATTCGTCGGTATGCTTACTGCTTCATTTTCCTTGATCTTTGAACTTTGCAAAGCTTCTGAGACCTTAAACCGAAGTTCAGAAGGAAGATGTTTCCGATTTCTGCACCATCAATCCAAAATATCCATTGCCTGTTGCTCTGCCTGAAACACAAGTTTGAGGGTTTTAGGGCCTCATCCTCTATTATTTGGTAAGAGAGGTATCCTGGTGAGAAATAGCGACGCAATATTATCCAAAGCAAGTGTTTTGTGAAGTAGCCACCTCTAGTCTAAATCATGATTTACGATCTCTTGAACATTGTTAGAAGGAAGTTCTGGCATGCCATATATGAAGATTGTGTTTAGGCAGTCTTGATTGATGTGTGCTTCTACGGTGTTTCTTTTTGATTGTCGCGCATTCCAAGGAAATCAGGATAGATGCGTATCCAACAGAATCCGTGCCTTAGCGCGCTTGCAGCTATCAACAGTTTTTCCACGTCGGTGGAGTATGCTAGTATTACTTGGATAAGTATTGGTTCTCCATAGTGTGACGAGTTCCGATGACGAGTAGTAGGTAATAGGTTTATGGGCTTGGCTTTGACACTTATAAGTACGCACAATGAATTCCGCTGGTCCTAGTCGTCCGAAAACTGACCTCGCAATGTGTTGGCGGTATATTCAGGGACATTTGAGCATACAACAGTCCAAGTACTATAGTTGGATCCCTGACTGCAGTTTAGGATCTCCAGTTTAGGGAACTAGATATCTGTGTAACACACTGTACATAAGTTACACCAGGCACGCTGCATGCAATGTTGTTACTTAGCGGAGAGAGAAAGAAAAGGCAGTTGGTCCTGATGGTGACTGATTATTTGGGGTAAGGTTGGGACTCCTGGCTCTCTTCTTTGGCCTAAATGTGGAATACGAAGTGTTCTATTCACATAAAATTACAGGTTTAATCCCTCCCATAGGTGTACATTTGGCGCACATCAGTTTCTCAACTGTTTTTGTTAGTCTTTCACAATTATTCTGTATCACCGTTAGACAGTTAACAACAAGGATAGCATGGCATACTCCGCAGAACCAAAGCACATTTGTCGTGTTATTGTACCGTCTCGTTTTATTCGGCCCTGTCCCAATGCATTTATTGTAATAGGTTTACAAACAAATGCTGCACATTAGCCACTCTTGGCCATTGTAACACGCAACGCACACTTGCTCTTGCATTTTTAAGCTCAAGCGTTTGTCGGATGATCAGTTACTACAGCTACCCGTGTCAATGATAAGCCTGAGTCAGCGTGGTTTGCTCGCCATCAGCGGAGACCCCTTGTAAGCACACTTTGCAGTGTTGGTCGGTTGATTGATCGACGTTAGGCCCGGCTGGTTTGGGACTTAGTAAATAAATCGAAACATAACGCTGAACACAGAACGTGAGTTCACAAATTCCTTCACAGATGCGTTGAGAAACATGGGATTGGAGCAAGCCTAGTCTTTTCGGACTGTCTCGAGTATTCTGCACCGAATTTCGTTATACAGAATGGCAATGAACACAAAGTGAATAATTTATCCGTTTGTTTTCGGTCAAGGATGACAGTCAAATCTGTTATCGATAGTTAGATCTTTGTTGGTAAAATATGTTTCCATGTGTGATAGATCACCGTGTAGAGCTGGAAAATTCATTTCAAATGAGTGTACCGCAAGCACGCTGTGAAAAGATAAAAAGGCGATAGAGATGATTGTTCCAAAGGACCCGAAACCACGCGCGTCAAGCGTGCCGGGCATAGTAGCCTTGGCTGAAGTATGTATAAAAATTAGCGTAACCGCCGTATGTATGGAAATTACCATTTCCTGGTGCTTAAACTGTGATACCATCTCAAATGACCGCTATCCTTAGGGTGTTCATTGTTTGTGACTGTCATGAGCATCTGCGGAAGCGCCCATTTTCTATCGGAGCAGTCATGCTGTTCCATGTGCTTCAGACAAAGAAAGCTGCTCGTGCTTTTTTTCCTTCACAGTTAATTGATCGGATACATTGACTAATTGATGCAAGTAGCCAACAAAATAAGGCACCCCTAGTTCTTGTACGTCGGCGATTTCAACTAGACTACTTTGGCCTCATGTTGAACTTCCCACCGTTTTTCAAGTTTAGAAGATATTCTCGGATGTGGTAATCAAAACGGGGCTTACACGACACACCAAATAATTGAGGTGCGTAACCGCTCGTTTAATTCCATCGTGCTTAGACCTGCCATTTGTCAGAACTAAGAAATGTGTACAGGACACCCAGGTCCTTAGTCATCTGGCAGCAAGAGATCATTAGAT
This sequence comes from Dicrocoelium dendriticum, assembly GCA_944474145.2. Taxonomy (NCBI): domain Eukaryota; kingdom Metazoa; phylum Platyhelminthes; class Trematoda; order Plagiorchiida; family Dicrocoeliidae; genus Dicrocoelium; species Dicrocoelium dendriticum. The sequence continues at coordinate 102,446,476 of OX104064.1, read as the reverse complement.
GCTATTAGTCAGATTTGACCAGTTGCTGCTGTATTTTCCTCCACTGGAGCCCTCCATCAAATAAGGGAAGGCGGATTATACTCACGTCACTCGAGCTGCGAGCCAGCGGGAATGATAGTTATGAAAATATGCAATAGTTGAAATTTATTGATCCATGAAGTAGGGAGTAAAATCGTCGTGCGTCCAGTTTACTCCTCAAGTATCTGAATGTTGAAGCAAGTAAGCCACATCGGTTCAATAATTAGTATAGCCAATTGCCTTGATATAGAGGCAGAGTGTGAAAAATCGAGTATTGTAGCTCAGACGAAGAATACGAGGCGTACAAGTGATAGTGATATATCCGCAACAAATCGGAGACACGTAAGCACCACATTTTAGATGATTAGCTTGCAGCCGCAATAATAGCTACTCCGAAGTGGATCTTTGTCTAAACGAAGCAGCGATTGTAGCCTTCAAGCAATGCGCACGTGTTTGCGAACTCAGGTAGACAGGCTCTACCTTTGAGCACTGATCGTAAGTTCACACTGAGGGCACACTTCGCTTCCCTATTAGAAAATGACCAGGTCGACTACTACCTCACCTGCCAAAATAGGCAGCCCGTATTAGAGCATTGAATATGTATGCCAGCTGCTGGTGAGATGTGACAGGACAAAGCTTGACTAGTCTGATGGAATCCAACCGTTGAATTTCAAGCCATAACTGGACACCAATGCGCCTTCAGTGATTTAGCTGTTCAAAAGTCCGCTGTACACAGGTTTACTACAGTGAGACCAAAGATACACAGTCGTAAGGCAATTACCCAGCAGTAATAACCCTAGCAAGGTCTACGATAATTGTCCGATCAACTTAATCGCTTTAGTGGCTAAGGCATTTGAGGAGATTGTGAGAAAGGATCCTCTGCGGTTTCTAGAGTAGAAATGTCTCCTTACGCCTGCCCAGCATGGTTTCATGGAACTTCGTTCATGAACCAATAACCGGGTATTGATAAGGCACAAGTAGTTGCAAGCGATGAACCAGGGGAAGTTGATCGACGTAATTCTCATTGACTTTAGTAAGGTTTTAGACGAGGTGAAACACGAGGTCCTCCTCCTCAAGCTGAGGGTGTGAGGTGTTGGCAGATTGCCACAACGGTAGATCTGGAATTTACTTATTTGTCGGAAGTGTAGTGTTCAAGTCGACAACCATTTGACCGACTGGTGTCCCTGGACCAGTGGCATGTGTCAAAGCATTTTACTGGGGATAATTTTGTTCCTCTTTTCTACGAAAGATTTACCGCAGCTACCCCCTTTTGCGTTGTGCGTTGGTTACCGATGACTTGAGGGTGTGTAGAGTAATCTGTTCGCCAAATGACTGTTACCTACTTCAGGGTGAGCATGACTGTCAATCCATGTGGTCTGCAGACGCCAACCTCTAGATATACCCTGTCAAATCGCTATTTATGAGTTTAGATAAAGGTGGACACGGTCAAACCTACAATTTAGCTGACCGGCAGCTGTGTCCCACGAATTGCGTTGAAGATCTCATTATACTGTTACGCTACACCGAAAGTCTGTAGATAACACAACATAACGGACTTCGCTTGCATTAGACACGCAAGCGCAACTGCTGCAACGGGTCCGAAGAGATTCCCTCTCGCATTTTTGCTTTAATCCTAAAGAAACGTTGGAGCACAGCTCACCAGCATACTGCCATATAACACGGGTACAGTATACAGCCACTAGACTTATCCACACTTTAATGGGTGCACCCCAATTAAGACCTATGCAAGCGGGCGGGGATTAAAAACCTTGTCTTCTAGTCGATGGCGGGTTGACCCGAATATGAAGCACCGGATGGTACATCTGGGTGATTATCAATGTTGAGTAGGTTGCAATATATCGGCACCACAGCAGCCCACGAGGACACTGGTACAAGCTTGTGAAGCCACATTTGAGGAGGATCGCCCAGGCACCCTTCTTCGCATGATGAGTTGTGGTTTTACGGAACAATTTGTCACTACACGTAGACAGCAAACTCAGATTTGGAATTGACATTCTCGTGAACATCTAGTTTGTTGATATGAAATGCCGTGAAATGTTGCAAGCATTATAGGCCAACGTACCTGATGAATATTAGATAAACTATGCAGAGGTATCTTTCTTCTTGATCCTGGACAATAAAGAGTACTTACTAAATAGGTAAGTTGCTCCGAAGGGGTCAACGTGTACTGCAAGACTAGTGGTTCACAAATCCCTTAAGAACCACAGCGAAAATCGTACAATGCTCTGCATTGATCGGTACCTTGTCGTTTGACGCAGTAGGGGTACACGTGTT
>OX104064.1:102405286-102443973 GCA_944474145.2 Dicrocoelium dendriticum | reverse complement strand
AGCGTGTGTGCTGACTCACAATACCGAGAGACGTATGGCTCGTTGAGTGGAGCACCTTTGAAATTAATCCATTTTGCCACCTGCTTCTGGAACCTTTCCTATTTAACGAGACAGCTGAGCCATAGTCGGTTAGTTAAAAGAGTCCATCGGAGGTTGAGGTCCGTTACACAATCGCAACACTTAATCGTTTTTGAGCGACCGACCCCGATTACCTCGCTCCCGCATTATTTAATGACGATCGTGAGGTACTCTGCAATGCACTGATCTCACTGCTCGAAAAGGTCTGGAAGGAAGGTTATCGCCGCCAATTGGAGTGGATCGATTATAGTAGCAATATACAAAAAGCGCATTCGCACTGATTGTGTTTGCCATGGGCGCATTGGCCCAACGTCGATTGTGACAAAGTAACTAGCCTCGATTCGTCTTCGTTGCCTCACTACGGTACGGGAATCTCGGTTAAGGGAAGAGCTGGCCGATTTCCGCCCTAGACGTGGCTGTATAGGCCACATATTTCATCTGTGGCAGGTGCTACAGCAACGCCACACGTACAGCAGATAAAAAATGGCTGTGTTCATGGGCTTCAAGAATGCTTTCCACTCATTCGAGCCATCAGTTATATTCGAAATACTTGCACGGGAGGGTGATCTCACGAAATAAGTGAACCTTTTACGTGCTCTGTATTCGAACACCACAGGCCACATCTGAGTATACGGTGATTTGTTGGATCAAAGCAAGACCAAATGAATGTTGGGTTAAGTCTGCTTTTCGAACAAAATCTCACTGGGCCCTAACTTTTACATGGAGATTAGGTGTTGTTAACATCAAGTCGGGCTGAAGATTGATTTCTGGGTTGCTTGAACAGTCAGTAGATAGCTCAGGGTTAGGTTATAGATGGTAACCAAAGCAAAAAAGCAGTGTTTTAAATAGAAGCTCAGATGGTATTCGGATGGTTAAGTAACATTGCCCGTTGGCCAAGGAAGTGTAGTGGCCTTATGCTTCTGCAAACATATTTCGGGTATTCAATGGCGCATGTTTATAGCCCGAGCAATGGATAGGTACTGCTTGAAGAAGCCTTGCGTGCGAAGTTCAGATAGTGTGTATATGAATTTGAAGTCATCCACCAGAGACTGCGTGACCAAAACCAAGGAGGTAAGACATAATATAGCTGTTTGAGGAGCTAATATCGCTTTTATAGAACCGGGCCCGAAAGTGCTGACGAATCCTATGCAATGGACGTCCCGTAGTGCGGTCCACGTATCGTGCATCACAGGAGCACCAGCATCAATAAATAAGCATTAAATGAATCAATAAGATCAGCATATCGTTCAGAGATTTTGCAAGCAATGGCTTGTTGTGGCAAAGGATTGACAAGCGAGCCGCAAAATGATTTTCCTTCACAGAATATTTCAAGCGTTGGGATAGGGTAACAGCAGCAGAATGGCCCTTAAATCGCAAGTGCATGAACAGCCCTGTGTAATAATAATGCTCTAAGGTAGCTTGCGTTTGTGTTTCTTCAGATGATTCGAGATAAATGTGTCTGGATAACCATTTCCTCCCAAGGCATCACGGATTCTCTACATTTCTTCGTTCACTGTATTTGGTGTGCAAATACAGCATGCACAGAGAGCGAGAGATCGGACCCAATTTCTAAGGTAATGTAGCCGCACTGCACTGTGGAAGCTCGTGTATTGCCCAGTCCATGTATGCTTCCTGTGCATTTTCTTGCCGAGAGATCTTTCAGATTAAGGGGAACGTCTAACGCCAAAAAGATTAGCCGGTCTCCGAAATCATGCTCGCAGGTGAAGTCGAGATTCTCATGCGCGTCATTAAAAGCTAGAAACAACTGTGTCGCATCCGATTTTCAAAGTACGGAATTGTCATCCGCATAATGGAAAAGGGTACAGCACTAAATTTCCGGATGCACAAAAGCATTTTTTTATAAACTAAGCATTACAATTTCTCGAAGCACTCTCTACAAGCGTTCATGTACACTTCCATGCACTCAAACCATTTGGAAAAGCAACTAGACCATGCCGAAGTGGGTAACCCTTCAAACAGCCCAATAAAAGTCTATACTGCAGCTTCTGGAAACTAGTACCGGGTTCCACGCATCATGCACTTCGCATTTGGGAGCCGGATCTAGACTATAGGGTGGTGATCAACCTCCTGCATGCGTTCTCTAGCCAGAAAATCTACGACGACAAGGGACTAGTTTGCATGTGCGTTGTTATGACGCAGCAAGGGCCCTCGTGCTCGAGTCCTTAGACAAGTCCTGGCTACAGTTTCCAGCACTTGCGGCAGACAGTGGGTGGCACACAAGTCTCCGGTGACTGTGCGCTGCTGTACGAGCGATACAGTAGCCACATGACCGGTCTAGGCTACGAACAGAACAATAATCTGCTTGGCCACACTGCGCTCACGCCGGAATTTCTGAAGGGGCGCACCACCGATTGTTGCTTGGTCCTTGGATCAAAACTGTACCCCCAGGTCTTAGCACCACTGAGGATCTCCCAAAAAGCATTGGAACGTCTACAATCAAACCTGATAAGCATGGTGCGGCACCACTTCTCCCGAGCTTCGTTCCGGTCCTCACTGAGCTGATGGAGTACCCAACGTGTGCAACCCTTTTTGAGTCTGAGGTTTTCATGTAGGATGCTTTCCCCAGCTGTACCACAGTAATCCGCGCGTTCTCCTCCAGCATCGCTTGCACAGCAGCAACGTTGTCCTCGGTGGTGGCCTTCACACCGTGCCTAAACATCCAGGGACCACTTGCCACCCCTGTATTTCGCAAGCCACTCAAACATGGTGGTCCTTGAAGGCGCATCATCACCAAACGTAGCACGCAATCGCGCAACACTCTGTTGCCACATTAAACCACATTCGTAGTCATAGACACTCATCGCCCTCCAGTGATATGGATTGTTGCATACTTTTCGTCAGAGTTTAGCGACCCTTATGATTTGTGAGTTGTGCTGGGCTGCTGATATAGGGTTCTGTGTGTTGAAATCACTGAACAATCTTCAGAATATAGTACAGTTCACATTTCTATTGCCAGGTCATCTGCACCTAATCTGTGTACTGCGTATCCAGAAAACTATCGCTATTCCCTCTTACATGCTTTTGTCTCTTCGAGGTACGTTCTAAGTGTTCCACGTTCCAATTTTGCCATAAAGATATCGCCGTGCAGGATACCCAAAGGAGACACCATGGCCACTCTATCAATCTGACGTTACCTTTCACCACTGAATAGGTACTGAACGTCTAGCGTGCGTCGAAGTATTACCTTAGGCAAATTTTCCGGGAAAATTGCGGAAGTGGGCAGTTGTCGAACCAGTTCACACGTGTACTCCACAGTTTCGAGCAGTCGAATTTTTGTGAACAGCGACTGCACGTCAAACAATATATCTTTCTGCGGGCAAGGTCAAGTCTGGCGAGAATCGCTTACGCGATAAGTGCATACCATATTCCGTAACGGCTGTAGCCTATTCACCATCCATTAGGCCAACACATGCTTGAGGATCCTAACATATGTAAGATTGAACGCATACGGGAGCCTTCCTTGTGTAGTTTAGGAAGACTATGCAACCTTGGGAGGGGTTTTCCAGAAAGCCTCAGTTTTTCGAATTCCTTTTTGGTGATAAGGTTTACCTGCATCATTCAGCTAAGGCAGCCGGCTAGCTGTTTCTATAACTCCTCTGTATCATCTTTCTCTTTTGTGATCTTCTGGAACTTGCGCTCATCACTATGGCTGTGTTGCATTTTACAAACACAATCAGTCCCATACTTTAACACGATGCCAGTAGCCCTGTTTGACTGACGAATTATTAATTTTTTGTTAAACCGTAGGTCTTTAATTGACTGCATTTGTTCCCTTGTTGTAATACCATTATCGGAGGTTCTAGTCCTAACATTTTTGTGACAACTATTCCTTAGACTAGACTTTACGTTCTCATCGCCACTAGATGATGCTGGAAACCGATCTAGAGTCTGTGCTATTATACTTTCAAACTGCATATCTATTGCTGCTTGATCAAGCATATGGAGTGTTTCGTTGCGGAGCTTCACTGTGCAGGCTTTGAGGTGCTCTCTAGTGAAAGCTAGTTGACCTTGATTACGTGGACGATATAGACTTACCGCTTAAGGACGCTGAGGCGGCCCAGTAAAACCTGAGTGAACTCTCGTTACTTGTCCCATCAGTTTGCATGCGCCTTGCAAAGAGATGTTACAGGACTCCTAGCTGCTTGGTAACCACTTGACTCTTGATTGCAAGGAACTCGGGGTAGTTCATCATTTCACATACCTTGGCAGCTTCTTCAGCAAACATAGGCGGATAAGCACTGAAGTCAATTCATGCATTGCAAAAGCTAGAACGGCCTTTTGAATCTGTGATATCTGTGGTGTTCTTATAGCTCGTGTTTACAAGGCCACAGTGAAGGCTGTCTTACTCTATGGTAGATAGACTTAACTCCTGCGATCAGAGGACCCGCGGTGGCTTCATTTCTTAGCTCATCCCTGCCTGCGAAGCATTACTGCTGTCGGATAGCACCAACGTGTCGGCAAGGTTGATGTGCGTAAACGAGTATTAGTTGCTGATAATCAGGGTAGTTCCTTAGAACAACAGCGAAGTGAATAAACTGTATTATCACGAGCACGTACTATGTATGCCCGGTCATCGCTTAGCGAGCAGGGCTTTGTTTTGTTTGCCGGAGGTAGAGTGGCACAATCCTCGCGGTGGACAAAAGTTGACATGAAGAAATGAAGATACTGACAACAAAACTGGGTGCTGTTAGTCCTTCTCGCTTTCCAAGCTGGAGTCCACTTGCCTTGCGTTGCGCTTTGCTCGAGATGTGACAGGATATGACTAACAGTCCGCACCATTGGCGCACCTGCTGTCGTCTCGTAGCTTGACTGTCTGTTTTTAAACAGACAATGTTTCATGCAGATTTATTTATATGGTAATGTCCAATTATGAAGCGGGGCAATGAAAGCCGCAAGGAAGCTGTCTCGCCGATGCCACCTTAGCTTAGCACGCTAGCCAGTTGTTTTTGATGGTACGTTGTTGACAATGTGTAGGCTCCATGACCCTGAATGTCTGCTTAAGCATTGTGGTTTTCCGGTAAGTCTCCCTTCTCTCCCTCCTGTTATTTTTTGCACCTTAGATCGTGGTAGTTGTACGGCTGCGAAGCCGCAGTCAATATGGCTGATGATGCAGACAATGATTCCGGAAAGTGTTCAAATATACCACATCCACTTGCACACTGCTTATTTTTACTGGTGTATGGGAGGTCAGGGAACTGCCTAGCCACCCAGATATAGTCCACAGACAGTCTCTGTAGTTATTTTAACGGCTAATTCAAACGGCAGCACTGCGATTATTTCGGCTGTATTCATACTAGTGCTTTCGCCGTCCGAGTAGCACACTCCATTGCTTTGTGAATATATATATATATATATATATATATATATATATATATATATATATATATATATGGTCTGTGATTGTCTCGTTCCTACCAATGGTTCAGCGGCAGTGTCCCGAGAAGTGGTAGGTTTCCGCCTGGCAAGCGATCTCCCTATGAAAAGCCACATATGTCTGTTAAAAAATAAATCACTGCCATGCGCCGGCGAATAGGGCGCGCCGTGGTAAACGCACGAACGGCTTGCGTAGGACGTGACCTAGCCACCTTAGTTGGCGCAGCGATGTTCTCTTGTCGATAGGTAGGCTCGTATTACCAAAGACGCGACTTATAACATCCACGTTGATAACGTGGTGCTCCCACCACACACACTAGCTATCCTGTGCCGAAAACCGTTGTCTAAGGCCGAAATCCGCCAGAGATAATGTATACGGACCAACCAAGATTCGCTTCCATATAACAGGACAACACGAACACAGACATTATAGACCATACCCTTTACCGAGAGCCAGACGTCACAACGACGTCACAAATGTCTCAGATCAGCGAAAGCTGGTGCCATCAGAAAAGCAGCTCCAAAGGTAGATGAAACTATCTACTCTTTCAAGCTGCGTGACTTCAAGAACCAGCACGAAAGCAGATGAATGCCAATCATGGAGTAGGACTTGGCATTTCGATAGTGCGAAGGTCATGTCATACTAGGAAGCTTCACCCCCCCAAGCGGTTTAGAAAGTGCTGCATAGTATATGTCGTCGCCGAGCAAGGCAATGTCATCAGCATAGTCCAATACAGTCGCGCGGTTGTCTGGAAGAAGCTCTAGGCCAGAACCCTGGTGACCTTTCAGGTAGACTGAGTCGAACGCAGCTCGGAGGTCCAAAAGACGACAATGGTAGGCTGACGATAAAGGTGACGCTGCCCGCCTCTCTGTGAAGCGGACACAGACAGAATACCGTTTCGGGCTCTGCGAGAGTAGGCCAATCTACCATAAGGAAGAACAAATAGGATGAGTACGGGACCATAACATGAAGTGGACATGACTTAAAATGCGCCGTACCGACGGCCCTAGAGGTAGCTCGATCGATCCTGAGTGCTGAGTTCAAATCAGCACAAGTCTGATGATCGATACAATTCCAGTTGGGAATCCCCTGAATTTGACCCTGGTCTCAGCCCCTGCCGAAGAGGATTTAGCACCCATGATTAGTGAGCTCCGTTAGTCTACGTACGCGAAAGCACACGCCCATTGCACCTTCCCTCTTAGTTTGTTTGGTATATGATCTCCATCTTGCGTCAAGCTAAGATGTAGTCGCCGGCTTCCGTGTATGGCTGGATTTGCGTCTGAGCTTGGGTGTGACGTTTGTCCTTGGCGCTAGGTAACAAGACTTTCCGACCTTATTACGCCATTCCATTTCGAACGTTTCTAACTGGAGATAAAAACCGCGTGATCCACCACCACTCTTTTGGTCACGACAAAGCGTTCAACGGAGTTGGTCAGCGTAGCGCCTCCATAGCAGTGGACCCATCTGGATATCACACAAGACACGCCAATACAACTTTTACTAGTGTTGATATCCTACTTTTGATGGCAACAACGATAGTCTCACAACTACGTTGTGAGCTGCACACAGTTGCCGGAACCGATTCCCTCCGGAAACACAACAACGGAGAACAGATGTTGTAGTTTGGCGGTCGTTGCAGTTGCAGTGGCTAAACCTATGATGGAAATCTCCAGCAGTTATGAGGCAACCACAACGATTATGAAACTGTCCGTTAAGCGGTCCAGCAAAATGCATGTAGAGAGGCACCCGTTGTCTCTCTGGTTTTGATCAGGTTTCTGCTGTGTGTCTGTTGAGCATCTGTTGACTGATAGCACATCTAAACCGGCTTCAGCACACACGTACCAGTTGTTCCTCCATACCGGGCCAATAGACAAGACCTCACGCTATGGCCTTCATTCGGTTTCGATCCGGGTATTCTCCATGAAACTGCGCTAAAATTTTGCAGCAGATTTCCCATGGAATGACAATGAGGTCAACGAAAAGGAGACTGCTATCGGCAACAGATAATACGATCCGATCCTGGAGAAGTTGTCGGAGTTCTCCAGTTGGGCAACGTGATAGCCAGGTGGACCGGTGATTGATTCATCATCGCTTGTTTAAGGGTGGTGTCCGATTCAGTCGCTGTGCGTACCATAGCAAAAGTCAGCGGAAGCTGGTTTATGGTCTACAAAACGTTGGTTCTTATTTCGGGTTCTACATCGATGTTTGCGATAACTATTTCTTCTGCTTCCAACCTGTGAGCACTTATAAGTCATGAGATAGTGTTTCCTTCTCCGATACCACTAGTGGAGATGTACTTGATATTGAAGTTGCAGTTCAGTAGCATCTTGGCCCAGTGAGGCAACCGGTTCGTTATATACACACGTACAATGAACAATAAACAATAATTTATCACGGGTAAAAAGCAATTGCTTGACACACACACATGCATTGAGATCAAAATATATGTAAGTCATCTACCGAGCGTCTAACGAGATAAATGCTTTGGTAAATAACGTTAGTGAACAATAAAAATCGTATACAAGCATACAGAATTTCACTGGGTGCAGTGCTCGGTGATGTAAAACGTGCAAAAATTAAAATATATTCTCTAACTTATGCGACAACTGCTTGGGTCCATGTGACCCAAATCCGGCAGAATGGCATGATTAATGTGATCCACAGTGGCATAGTTTAGGTAACCAAGTGCTGGGAGCTAAGAGTAAAAAATGACCAACAGCTGCTTGTGGCTGGTGACAAGGGTGAAATGACTCTCAAGGAGTATTTTATGGAATGATGAAAGCCAAAGCTTCTTTCTCATTTTGTCTGTAATCGCGCTTAGCTGGGACTAGAAAGCAAGTGGCATGAGTTATTGCCTTCTTTGGTCTATCAGTATATTCACGGGGCCATGACTGCGCCCACTCCACGATTTGACGTGTCAGTTGTCAATATGACCGGAGACTTTGGATCAAAATGCGTCAGCAGAACTTCTGACATCAAGTGTATTTTCATTTGCTCAAAAGCAGTTTCACATTCGCTTGACCACGCTCACCTACACTGATGATGATGACTGTAGAGGGCATCATTCAATCCCGTAGACTAGCCGGCACAAATTCACGCAATCCCATGGGGCATTTGACAGCGACGACTGGCGCAGTCCAAGCGGAATAGTTTAGTGGCTGCAGAAATCCGATTTCTTCTAGGCGTTTAAGTTCAGCTACAACTATTGATAAAGCTGCATGTGGACTATTCATTTTGGCTTGAGAATTGGTTTGACCTTGGAGTGCAAAGGAAACATTGCAATGGCTTTCGAGCGGTATGCAAGGGTATTCGTAAAAACCGTCCCGAATTTATTCAAAAGAGCCAAAACGTCGCAATTTGTCTAAAGACGATGCGACACTCAGGATCTGGGTAGGTTTAGATGAACACAACTTGTTGATCGTCAAATCGGTAATTTCCATACTTAAAATCTAATCATTTCCAAGAAGTTTAAGCTCACAAGCAACTATGTTAACTATGCCATAATCACGCCTACCTATTGGGACTTGTCCCAATCGGACGAAACGGCCGTCTATCGCTTTCCTGGATGCGTGGTGGCTGTCTGTCTAAGTCTAACTCCAACGAATCTTCACAAGTAGATCTGGCCAGGTGTAGATGAACACAACTTGTTGATCGGCATGTCGGAATGTTCCCAGCGGAGTTGGAAGCGATGTCTTTTGTGCAATTGCTGCACTAACTCTTCATTATTCCCATCTTAGACACCTCGAATTGTTTGCGATAAACCGGAATACTTGTAGTTCGGGTTGACTGTTCTAGTTTTCGTTTGTTCTTCGAGCTGAGGAATTGTGTTGCAGACGTTTCGTCACCAGCCGAGGTGACATCCTCAGTGCCTCACTACTTAACGTACAGCTCGTTGAGTGTGTCTTCGGTTCTTGATCGATGGGCAAGTGACGTTGCTTCCTGCCTTATGTTAGGAGTTCGGACCGTCCGATTTCTTTCTTTCTCAATGGTTGGTACACCGGCTCTAGGTCTATGCACAGGTTTATAGAGTGTTCTGTAGTAAACCACGCTACAAGGAATTCCCTGCTTTTTATCGTCTCTCCCCGCGCGAGAATTTCGGTTTTGTCCCAATCAAACCTGTGCTCCTCCTCATCAACATGTGCCGAGACCAGAGATGATGCGTAGTGGTTACGGCAAGCTCGCTTGTGCTCTTGTATTCTTGTAACCAAATTCCTCCCTGTTTGGCCCACATAGTTCTTCCCGCAGCGTTTACAATGTATGCTGTAAACAACATTATTGTGTTCGTGTACCTTCAAGTTATCTTTCGGTTTAGACAAGGTCCTCTTAAGTGTGGCGGTTGGTATGTGGGCAACCATCAGATGATACGATTTGAGAAATCTGGCCGTCATTTCTGATACGTTCTTGACATAAGGCAAAGCGATCCGTTTCTTCGTTGTTGGTTCAGGCGTGGTATTTTCAGCCCTGCAGTTCAAGTGTCTTCGGATGAAAGTGCGCGGGTATCATTTGCGCCTGAAGGACGTAAACAGATGTTTCTCTTCCGCTCGCTTTGCTTCCTCAGTATTGCAGTGTGACTCAATCCTGCGAAATAGGGTCCGTATGCAGCTTATTTTTTGACAATTTGGATGATCGCTGTTGAAATTTGGGATTTGATCAATGTGAGTGCCCTTCCTGTAAACTGCTATTTGTATTTCGCCATCTATTGTTCTGATAACAAGCATGCTTAAGAAAAGTAGTTGGTTTTCCATTTCTAAATCTATGGTGAAGCGAATACAGTGCATTGCATTGTTTAGCAAGTATTGCGCGGTCTGGAGCGGACTGCGTTTGAGTATCACGAAAGTGTCATCGACATATCGGACCCTGAATTTCGGGCTGATAATTGGGAGCAGTTTCTCTTCTAACTTCTGTATGCTGATCTCTACGATGAGCCCAAATATAGGAGATCTCATTGGGGCGCCTTTCACTTGTCCACAGAACACTAATGAAGTTAACTTAGTTTGTGAGGCAAAAGTCGAGAAGCTTGTATAGACTATCGCTTGTCAAATTCCCAATATGAAAAATGAGTTATGAAGCCAAATCCTCTACTCTCCTGACAAAGTAACACCGTGAGGATGTCAGAGAATTATGATCTAATCCAGATGTGATAATTTCCAGACCCGATAAAAGATCCGGCTGGGTACTGCTGGATAACTCTGACTACGTCTCCAAGAGACATTCCATATTGCGGGACATGAGAAAATTTTTACGTGAAGCGGTACAGAAAGATAAGACGGCGCAGTATGAGCACAAATGCACGCAAATATCAAAGTTGAAACGCATGAACCTCATAGATGGTGCACTACTGGAACGGCTAACTTCAGTTGGATCACATGCTCCCCGACTTTACGGTCTACCTAAAGTACACAAACCACGGGTTCCTCTGCGTCCGATAATTGACATGTCGACCCCCGCTTTTCACTCCGTTGCGAAATGGATTGTAGATCTGCTGGAACCAGTGCGCCGCGAGTAATGCACTCACACTGTGAAAGACACATTCGAGTTTGTGAAACAAGTCGAATGCATGAGAGTAAACCGCCAATTAATGCTCTCTTTCGAGGTTGAATCACTTTTTACGAACGTTCCGCTGATAGATGCGGTTAATTTTATTTGTGGTTACTTAAAGCAAAGGAATATAAATGTGGGTATCCCAGTGCAGAAACTGAAGGAATTAATCTTACGATGTACTTTCAACAGAGTTTTTATTTGATGGGATCTACTACAGACAGATCGACGGAGTCCCGATTGGGTCTGCACTCGGACCGCTTCTTGCTGACATTTTCCTTGCTTTGCTCGAACATGGACCTATAAAATCCATCATCTCTTCATTTGATTTCTATTGTCGATGCACGGATGACACTTTATAGTCTGTGATTCAAACACTGATATTTCCAGCCTGTTGAACCGGTTAAACAGTGTACATCCCTCTTTGAAATTCAGCAGTGAAATCGAGAATGATGGTAAACTGGCCCCCTTGGAAGTTTTACTAAGGAGAAGAGAAGACGGTTAACTAGAAAGAAGTGTGTTTGGAAAAACGACGTGGGTCGGTCAATACATGCATTTTCTCAGTTTCGTACCCTTGAAGTACGAACGGAACCTTGTTCGTTGCCTGTGCTTTCACCCTGCCAAGATATATAGCCCAGAGACCTTGAAGGCCGGAAAGAACCGTATTTTCCAAACGCTGCAAGTAAACGGCTATCCAGCCCAGTTCATCTGAAAGCACGCAGTGATTCATGCTCGTCATGAATTGGTTACAACGGTACACAAGAAAGATGTGTTTCTATCAGTTCCCTTCAAGGGAGCCATTGCTTTCGATTTGCTGAAGAAAAGAGTTTCCGCTGTGGTAGGTGGAACGTTTCCAGCTGCATATCCACACATCGTTGCCGAAACCGCACCGTTTGTTGCCCAACGTCCCAAAGACAGACTCCCGGTCCAGTCCGAATCTTCTATTCTATATCAATTTGCTTGCACCTGTGGTGGGAAGTACGTCAGACATACGACTAGGCATCTGCCTAACCGGATATCGGAGCACTGTCCTACGGCATTGCAGAAAGGTACTGTCGATTACATCAAGAGTTCTATCCTAGAACACCTGGTAGAAAGTGGACATCAAATCAAGGCTAATGATGCCTTCAAAGTGTTTAATGTTGTACCAAAAAACTACCCCAAGGTGCTTAGGAAACGAATGTTGCGGACGCCCGAAGCCATTGCGATCAGGCTTACACAACCTGAACTATACAAACAGAGAGGGCTTATTCAAGCGTTCCTACTGCTCTGGGGCTAACACATTTCCAAACAGCCTGATGACATTTACCGAACATTCCTACTTGTTGGTCCGCTGTCATCCAGGGGTTTTCTGATGTTTTCTTTCGCCACCGGTAAGTTGACAGAGGTGAACAGCGCGGTAACTTCGAACAATGAACAATGAATAATGATATATTACAGGTAAAAAAGCGATTGATTTACAAGTCCCGTAGGATGGTTGAAGTGAAAGTAAACATAAGTGTAAATCGTCAGTTTAAGCGTCTAGTGAATTCAAGTGCCCCTTATTCATAGAAACGTTGTAGAATACGTACTGAATTGTTACTATAGAGTAATATGGGAAGTAATATGGGTAAGGCAGGTCTTAAGAACAAGAGAAACGACCAACGCTTACTCGTGCGCCGCTTTCTTGGACTGCGGTAAATTTATGAATGTAGTTGTAATATATCCGATACTATATTCCACAACAGCAGTGTGTAAATAGTGAAGCACAAAAGCTGAGAATGAGCACCGTATATTTTGCGTTTGTTCAACGTGGACATCTCTGATTATATAGCGTAATGTAGGTGGCTAAGCGAATCATGCAGACGTCTTTTGAATACCGTTAGCGTGGGGGAAGAAACAACGTATGTGGGAAGAGCGTTCCAGTATTCGCAAACACGAAGGGAAAAGAAATTCCGGCGGCATTCCAACCGGCTGTATTGTGTGCCAAGCTTTAGGTGGTGTCCTCTGAGTGTTGTATTGCTATTCAGCTTTAGTAGGTGACGACAACAATGGTTTGGATTCCTCAGGATCATATAAGTCATTATCAAGTCGCCACGCAGGCGTCGATATTGTCCACTGTAGACCCCGTGGGTTTTCAGCCTCAATCGGTAAGGGAGATGAAACAGGCCCTTTACGTTCTTGGTCGCCCTTCGTTGTTGCAGTTCAAGAGCGGTAAGGTCTTGCTTCTGCCATGGCTGCCAAGCGTGGATGACGTACTCAGAATGAGGCCGAATGTAGGCGTTGAGCATTGCGAAAAGATGGAAGGATCGAAGCGCCCGAATGTCCTCCGAAAAAAACCAAGGTGTTGGTTAACTTTTTTGGAGGTTCTCTCGGCCTGACAGGAACAGCCCAGATCTTCCTGCACTATCACTCCTAGATCGCATTCCGTTGTTGTGCGCTGCAATATTTGATCCCCAAGTACTTTTATGGCGTATGCTCAACACTTTGCACTTTGTAGCATTGAACTGGAGCAGGTTCTGAGTCGACCATTCTTAGACGCTGTCCAGAACATCCTGAAATGCTGCATTGTCGCTGGTTGTTCTAATGGCTCACCATATCTTGAGATCATCAGCGAAGAGTAAGGAGTTGGAGGTGCTTCCTGTCGAGAGATCGTTTATGTAAATCAGGAATAGTCATGGACCAAGTACTGAGCACTGGGGCACTCCGCACTTAACATCGATTGGGTCAGAGATGACGCCGCGAACTCTTACATTCAGATGCCGTTGAAGCAAGAAGTTAGCTATCCAACCGGGGATTGGGTCACCAATTCCACAACACTGCAGCTAGTGAAGGAGGATACGGTGGTTCAGACTGTCGAAAGCCTTTGAGAAGTCCAGATAGACTGCGTCAATACCTACGCAGTTGTCAACGGTCTCAGTCCAACTAGATCTGGCAAGCAGCAAGTTGGAAGTGCAAGATCGGTTCTTGCGAAACCCGTGTTGCTCTTGTGCTATGATATTTCGTTCTTACAAGAAGTTCATCAGAGCTTCGGTGACAATCGCTTCCATGATTTTGGAGAGCACCGGAAGTAGTGTTATCTGGCGATAGTTGGCCGGATCTGTACGACTTCCCCCCTTATGGATGGGAGTGACGATGCCTTGCTTCCACATTGTTGGCACGCGCATCTCATCGAGGCATCGTTGGAAGAACTTGCAGCGTGGGTCGGCCAGGTTTATTGCAGCCAATTTCAACACTTTTGGACGAATATTATCAACACCGGGAGAGGTATGCTCGCGCAGGGCAATTCGCCTTTTCATGACATCCGAAGTCGTAAACGTGATGGGGCTGAGTCCTGGTGGTGGTACAACGATTGGGAACAGTGTATGCGGCAATGTCGTACTCTGGAAGTTCGGGGCGAATTTTTGACATAGGGCGTTGGCCGCCTCGGTTGCGTTTTGTGCAAGTCCACACGTGTGTAAAGCAGGAATTCCTCGCTGTACTTTGCTGAGCTTGTTAACGTATCTGTACAGGAGCTTGGGGTTTGAAAGAAATTTCTCGGCTAGATTCTGTTGGTGCTGCATTTTATCTTCGCGTACCAGGTTTACGCAGTGATTCCTTTGGATAGTGTAGGCTTCCTATGTTTCGGCACTCTGTGACTCCTTGTATCTTCGCCAGAGTAAATTCCTCGTGAGGATACACTTGCGTGTCCTGTTGCGTATGAATGATTTTACTGTCTTTGCTCGCAAAGGTCTTTTTCTAGAAGCACTAGTTACTAACATGTTAAACTGGTGAGCAAATTCAGACCAGGCGATATCGGGGAATCGTTCTGCTAGAAATGTTCAGTTTGTAGTATTTATCAGTTTGACTAGAGCGCCGTAATCCGTAATGAGCTGGCATTCCTCGGTGTTTTCTGAGGAATACTCTGCATAACAGATGTACTTGAACATGAGGCTTGCATGGTCGCTACGCCCTAAAGGACTCTCTATCGATACCGTTTCGATCATAAGCTCTTCATTGGTGAATACGAGATCCAGGACACCCGGTTTGTTTCCTGTCCCGAATCTTGTGGGAGATGTGATGTGATTGTAGAGTGGTAGCCCACTGATTATCTCCTGTACTTCCATTTTGAAGTGTTCGTTTATACAGGCTGGGGTTTCTATGGTATGAATATTGAAGTCGCCAACCAGGAGAATGTGGCTGTACGACTGCGAGAGAATGGTCTTCATTGTGGAGGCTAGGCGGTTGTCCATTTCCAAAGTAGCCGACGGAGGGCTATACACTACATCCAAACAAAACCGATTCGTAGTCCTTTGAGCTTTTCTAAAAATTACTGTGCATTGTTTATCGATTACCGCGATCCATTAATCAGATATTTAAGGCGCCTCCACAATTCTTTAGCATAGTTGTTTGTGGGTGTACCAGGAAGGGACATGATTGGCTGTAGTGGTACAACATCCTTGTGTACCTTGGGAAGGCAGTAGAGTTGTGCGATATTTGAGTCACGAGTGTTCATTCTGCCATATTCCTCCTTCGTTGGTTGCTTCAGATCCCGACGTCTTTTTAGTGTCTTATTTTTCTTATTTGTTAGTATTACTGTTGGATCGTTCTCTATGCGGCGGTATGCTGCTGTGTCGTCCAAGAGTTTCCTTGCTCTTTCAACGTAATCCGCTTTATCCATTATGACGATCATATGTCTTTTGTCCGCAGGAAGGATCACGCTAGTTTTATCAGTATTCAGGGATTTTACTGCGCTCACTTGCTGTGATAAACAACTTTGTCGCTAATTGTGCGTTAGGATTGGAGCCACGGCCTGCCTTAATTGTGTTTTCGGATCTTCGACAAAAACCTTGGATGGTAGGGCACTTTCAAATCCAGCGATTTAGCTTCTTTGTTTAGCGTCTTTAACGTCTTCGTAGTTATAGTTTAGCACTTTGATGGAAACCTGTCGTTCAGCATTGATAAGTGGACGGGTGGACAGATTTCTCACCAAACCATCATTGTTTGTTTTTCTGTGCAGAACTGGCTTCAGTGTTTTTGCAGTTACTGACATCTTTCTTGGCTTCCTGTCACCATATCTGTTGTGCCTGGCTCTGCGATAGTGGGCCAGTCTCTCAAAAAGGGAAGAACTGGGCGAGTACACGGCAACCTGGAGTTTATTCAAGACAAAAACGTAAAAAGGAAGTGGGCCTAGTACATTGTAACGAGTGCTTAGTTGTAGCTGGATCGATCGTGAGTGCTGATTTCAACAAAGCACTAGTCTGTTGATCGATGTCTTTCCGTTGAGTAACAATCCTGTTCCAATTCCTAAGCGTTGACGTAGCGGATGTAGATGGGTAGCTGCCGATGTTAATGTTACGATTTCGGAACGCCTGATAAGATTGTTCCTGGCACGGTTGGAGCACGCCTACGGTAACGGCTTGGAACGCTGGCCAATCGAACGGATTTGCGCTGAACTGCTGGCGTTAGCTTAGCCCGGGGTACGCGCTGGTGAGACGGAAATTGAGCGTTCCTGAGAACGATCCCAGCCGCACGTATTCGGGTAGACGCTGAGCCCTCGGAACAGATGCACATTAGAGGGGGTTACGTTAGAGGCGCGCTAGTGACTTAGACGCGAACGCTGCCCGGCTAACGACGCACACAAAATCACGTGACCCGACCGATTCCCAACTACGGCGAAGAGGAAGAAAGACAGGTGGTCCTCTGAAGACTCTTTTACGACCAACAAAGGGCGAATCACAACCAATGCAATGGGTCATTAAGTTAGGGAAAATTGCTACCAAGACGTGGTAGTTTGTAAACGAACATTGTCAACAGGTGCGCAGTTGGGCCGCGTCTCGGAGTGATTGAACACTGCTACGTTGTGGGGAGGAATTTGACCACGCTTTCCACAGTCATTATGCCGGAATTTCTGGCTCGTTTTTGCGGGGATATTTGACGGGCCCGCAAAGGCTATGATCCTGGAAAGCTGGGTAACGGCACACAAGAATGAACGCAGCTCACAAACCTTTTTGGATGTTGGCGCTTCAGGTAGCCGTCTTGTCTTTTTTTCAATGGACATAATCCTTGTGATATCATCATCATTATACACGTTAGCTGTCGGTGGAAAGCACCTCAGCTATTGTGCCGCAATACAAAGGACAAGGAAAACAAACAAACAAGAGAGGCACGCCGGCTGAGTCCCCAGTAAAGCATGGACATTTTTCCGGAGAGCTAACAGCCGGCTATCGTGCAGCAAATAAAGTTATA
This sequence comes from Dicrocoelium dendriticum, assembly GCA_944474145.2. NCBI lineage: Eukaryota > Metazoa > Platyhelminthes > Trematoda > Plagiorchiida > Dicrocoeliidae > Dicrocoelium > Dicrocoelium dendriticum. The sequence continues at coordinate 102,426,755 of OX104064.1, read as the reverse complement.
TTACGCCTAACGAGTGAGATCGTGTTTGGAAGGGCATTTTAAGCAAGAGGGGGATGGACAAAGGAACTCGCAACACAAACGCCATTGGGGCCGGCTCCTAGCCATATCAGCAAGTGTGACCAACCAAACGTGTTGATCGTCCTTAGAACCCCAGCCCGGCAGTCGGGATGCACCAACCGAGGCCAGCTACGAAGTGAAGGTATCATTTCTCTCGACCAGGTCATCGCATGTCCTCCCCTCTTCCTCTTCCAACCGCACGCCCGGCGCGCAAACAATGCACGTCAAGGGAATCAGTGTGTTGGCATGCGCAACACGTGGACAAGCCATCGGAGCCTGGTGCGTGATATAATGGCTTTGAGCGGTTCACTCGCTCTTCTGCACCAAATACGCGACGCCGAATACGCTCATTGCTCACGCGATGCTTCCACCAGACATGAGCTAAGGTGCGAAGGTAGCGATGATCAAATGTGGCGAGCCCCTTTATGTCTAACGACCTGATGGGCCAGGTTTCACAACCGTATAGGAGGTTTGAACGGACGGCTGTATTGTATACATGGTTGGCGGCATCCGGTTTCGGAGTTGCCTATCACTGTGGCAAGCCACAGGACGGCTGCGCCTACAGAGGGACCATGGATGGCTTGCGCTGCACCACCCACATCTCCATCCACACACCCCATATCCAGTGTAAACCCGAAGGAATAAGACCGGGAGGCATGCGGATGGGAACTACGTTTCATCAACGGAGCCGGCCCACACTCCTTCACAGGCAAACACAAGCACACTGTATTTGGGAACCAAGCGCACACAAGGCGGTGGCTGGACCGTAGTCCGCTTCACACTGACTGCATGGAACCACTCTTCCAGCCTAACACGGCCACAAAGACTGTGCACCCTGTCCCCTCCAGCAACGACCAACTGTCTCCTGGAGCCAGTATGGACGAGGTAGTGGGTAATAGACAGGTAGGCACCTTGTCAACATGCACATCAAGCGCATCCACACCGGGGATATCAAACAACAGCCAAACACTCGAGAGAGAGAGAGAGAGAGAGAGAAAGAAAAAGAGAAAAACTCGATTAATGCATAAGGAAACGGTGATATAAACCTTAATTAAATGGCATATGTAATAAGTTGTTTACAAACAAATCCTAGCTAAGTGCACGAGGTCAGGAAGTATAGTTCACGGAATGCCACGAACACAAAGATGTTATGGAAATCAAATACAATTGGCTTAGGCGAGGTGTGCAAGTTAATGGAATAGAGTACAGGGAGATATTTATATGAGAAAGAGAAGCATTAATGTAAAAACTGTAAACCCACCACCTGAAATAATGAGACAGCATGCAAGCACGCGGTTAGTAAATCGAATTCAGCGTGCCTACAAACGCTGCGCCGGCTTGCCGTAATTCTCTGTAGGATCCGTCGTCGCTTCTGTAGTGGCTAAAAAGGGCCTAGCTCAAGGCCCACTAGACATTTATATTAGAAAGAATTGTATATATATATATATATATATATATATATATATATATATATATATACACTCTAGCGTACAAGGCGAGAGTAAGGTCACGTCTGCGCCACAGGTGGCGGAGATTCGCAAAAGCACCTCCGGCTTTTGCTATACGATTCGTAATCTCAGCTCCGATCCCAAGGGCTCTAATAAATCTGCCCAGGTACTTGAATCCCTGAACGAGTTCTAGCAGCTCATCACAAAGCGTTAGCGCAGGTGTGGGTCCCTGCTAATCTTGGAAAAGGACTGCATTTCGATGAAGTGAAGCGTAGCCCAAAACGATTGACAGCCAGTGCTAATCTGTCCAGTGCTGCTTGGCATGTTTGACCGCTGTCACAGATTATGGAAATATCGTCTGCATACTTTAAGTCAAGTAGTCGTTAATCAGGAAGTAGCTCAACGCCTTCTAGGTCATGCCCAGCGAATGCTGTTTCCATGCTTTCGTCTACTGCGAAGATAAGGAGGAACGGTGACAGCGAGCAACCTTGTCTCACACCGCTGGTGAAACTGAAGGGTGGCGACTGTTTGCCATAAACCCTTACCCTGCCCAAACTATGCGCGTACAACGCTTTGAAAATATTTACGTATTTCATAAGCACACCTTTCCTCAGCAGGCAGTCCCAATATGCACATCCATCGACTGAATCGAAGGCACCTTTATGTCAAGAAACAACATTTGGTCGCCATTAAACTTGGCGGGGCTCCAACAATAGACACAAGTTGCAGCCCCGACCTCGACAAAACCCGGCCTGCTCTTCACGGATCTGGCTTTCACGTGCGAAAGTCAGTTTGTAGAAAATGACGGATGCAAACAATTTGGAGGCAATAGAGATCAGACTGATCCCTCTATGATTGCCACATTCCAAACGGAAGTCTGCCTTGAAAATTGGGACAATGACGGTGCGGCACCAGTTTGTCGGGACAGTCTCTTGCTCCCAAAGCTTCACTAGCAAGTCGTATAAGTCATCTACTAGAGCAGGCCTCTAGAATTCGAAGAACGCTAGGCGATGTCTATCTGCCCCTTTGGCCTCTTGCAATTTCAACAGTCTGATCTCACGTTCGACTTCGACGCGTGAGGGAGGATCTAAGGAAACGGTCCACCGAGAATGGTGCTCAATGCCCGAAGAAGAAAGCGATAACTCAGGTTGGTTAAATTGTCTTGCAAAGTGTTTGGCCTAACGATCCAAGAGTTTTGACAGGCAGTGGATCCGCTGTCTACTCTCGTTGCCTATGACCTGGCTAACACCAGATTTCCTGCTGCCTGTTTCCCGTATCAGACGAAATAACTTACTATGATTACCAACGGCAGCGGCTGTTTTCATCTCAGTCTATCAGACATTGCGGTCTCTCTTCTGGCTAACACGCAATTTTGCCCTGAGAATTTTGCGAGTCTCATTGTATTCGCTTCTAGCCGGAATACGGCAGCGAGAATCCATAAGTTCCACAGACTGCGTAGAGACCCAATGTCCAGTTTGGAAAGTTGATTTTCACATGAAGACATGCCTGCTGATTGTAACTTTTGACGAATATGCGACCAGTGATCTTCAACGATGATCCGTGGGTGCTTACTCAACCCGCATGTCAGCGTACTTTGATACGCATTCTGAACACCAGGTTTCGCCAGCGGGCTGGTATCAATGCGGTCAGAGCGACGTTGCGTACCTCCACCGAAACGCACCCGTAGGTCTGTGCAAACAAGTGCGTGGTCAGAGTCCACACTGGTGCACCAAATCGAGCGACAGTTTTGGACACAGCCTCTCCAGCGGTAACTGATGGCGATATGATCGATTTTGTCCATGACTGGTGCGAGGCTGGTAGGTTCCAAGTCACTCTTCTGGGGGTGCTGTGTCGAAAGTTTGTGCTCGCGAGAAAGAGAGGAGCGTCTTCACACAGCTGTACCAATCGCGCACCGTTATCATTACGGGAGCGTACAGCATGTTGGCCGTCCAACTGAAGCTCATCAGAGGACAATTTTTCGACATGGGCGTTTAGCTCACCAGCAAGCACCACAGTATCTGTACTTCTTCTGTAACAAACAAGACAGTTAAGTTGCTGATAGAAATCATCTTTAACCGAATCAGTGCTGCAGTTTGTGGGGGCGTAAGCCGCAATGACAAACAGGTACCGTTTGTTCCTGCGCGAGTTCGAAGCCGAAACGCGCCAACCAACCTAGCGGCGCACATCCGGCTGTTGACAGGGATCCAGTCGATCATGCAGCTTTAGCTCGGGGACTCAAAACAATGCCGACGCCAGGTTGACCCGCATTTGTAGCTGCATCATCGCCAGACACGCGCAATGAGAATGTGCCGCCAGTGTCGCATGTGGGATACGCAGAGCAGGCACTGAGCTGAAATCAGGTAGGCGAGTTTCCAATGAACAGCAAATATCGATCGATAGGGTATCTAGTGTGCTTAAAAGTGCTGCCTGTTGGCCAATCTGTAGCAAAGTGTACAAGTTGAGGTAAGCCAGTCTTAGCGAGGATCGAGGAACCCAAAGGGAAACTGATGAACTGACGTTGTCTGCTTGGTTTAACATGAACTTGTCGACTGGATTGGAGCGACGCCCTGCGGTTGTGTGTGAGCTAAAACTAGAAGATAAGCGACTATTTAAAGAAGGTGAGGAAGGGCCAAGAATTGCGGGATTGAAAACGGAAGATGAAAGTGAAGTTGGAGCGGGACGTTAAAGAGGAAAAAGCTCAAGAGGGTAAATCCGAAGGCGGGAGTGCTTGAGCAGTAGCATCCAAACCCCTATCCACCCTGATCGATGTAGCAGGTAGGGCGCCGTTGATTATCTTCTGCGACAGCCAGAGCATCAAGAAACTGTTAGAAGAACGGTTCATTGTATTGCGTGGGCAGGATACTGTCAGGTTGCCCAGGCCTAGACAGGATACTGATTAGGGTTCTCAACCAAAGCTTTTGGTTCAAAAACCTGACCGTAAGGCAGCGTGTTTGGCGGTGGGCTAGAAGGACTCCGTTTTAAAGAATAAAGAGTCACCCTCATTTCAACCCCCAACCTGGAGGACCAGGAGGCTGAGTTTGTCTGGCTTCTAACCATTGACCAATCTGGTATGAGTGGATTTGAAGGTGCAAAAAGCACTACCCAGCATAGCTCAATGGATCTCTGAGGCACGCAAACCATCGCACCAGGGTAAGGTCCAGTCTCGTCGCGATGGTTTTGTATGCACGTTATTCCTCCTCGAGTTAAATTTGTTGATAGGCATGGCTCAGATATAGTCTGGTAAAAATCTCGCCATAGGAAAGAGATGTATACATGTCTTCCATCTCTGGCAACGGATATCTTTCTAGAAGTAATGCCTGATTTCTCGTAACTTTATAGGTCCAGCGGCTTCTTGTGTCACCATCGCTCTGCAATACCGGCAGTATAGGAGCTGCCTAGTCTGAATATTGAACAGGTTCAAACGTACTCTCCAGCTGCAGTCCGCGCAGCTTACTCTCGAATTTATCGCGAAGAGCACAGGGTATAGCCCAACCTACTCAAAACCTCGATATTGCCTTTGGCTTCAACACTAGATGAGTGGCGTCGTTTTTCAAATGACCTTGTCTTGGCTCATCGAACAAAACTGCGTTTCTGCAGGATAGCGGATAATGGTGCATTGATTTCCACTAATTTGACGTTTGACATGATTCAGCAAAGATTTGTACTTTTGTCTGGACCAAGTAGGTTTGAGTCCGGTCCTCCAGGAACGTACACACACATATGATTCTCTGAATTACGATAGGAGATGCACGCAATAAATGTGCCCAGCACCTTCACCATCTGTCCTTTGTAAGATCGCAGTTGTATAGTTGATGTATCTAGCTTTGGCGTTGTGATAGGACCCCCGGTAGTATCAGGGTAACTGCGGTATGAATATCAAAATCCACAGCTTGCCATTTTACTTTAATAGACATGACAAATGGCTTTTCCGACTACGTTTGTGATTAAAACAGTTGTACTGATCCACTTTTGGTGTAAGTTCCCGGTGATCTAATGTATGGCTGTTTGTTGCTCAGGTACAAATGACTTCAGCTTGGAAAGGCATACTTTCTGAATATGACCTTACCATAAAATCTACACACTGAATGAAAGTGTTGAGGGGCAGTTAGGAACGAGTGACCTTCACCGCAGCGACAACAACGAAATGTTATATTACTCGTGAGTAGCAGGCTCTTTAGCTTTAATCTTCTAAGGTATTCATCCCATTAGTTCACACGCCAGATAGCACAACCTGGTCCGGAAAAGCACCAGGCTCGTTTCGCCCTATTGGGGCTCGTCAGTGGTGTACCTTCCATCGGTCCCCTACTGGGGATCGAACCCATGATCGCTAGAGGCAGTTGCCAACTAGCCAGCAGCTTAAGCCACTGAGCCATGGGGGACCTTAGCTGCGCTACATAATTCTCTAGGCTGCACAGGTTGTGTTGCGGTTTGGTCCCGGATAGTCTGGGACACTTTGTTTGCATGCACGCATGCATCTACCAGTTTTTGTTTTCTTACAGTGCTTTTCAAATTTCTGAAGGGAATTAATTGCTTTAAATATATTCTTGTGTCCGGCTCCTTAAGAATTAGTTTGGTTTGAGGGGCGGTGGGAAGCCTTTGGCTCTGATGCTTTTGCAACTACTGACGTGGACGACTTTAAGTATGTTCCCCAGACTAATTCTGTAGTGCGCTCAGTCATGATTTTCAAACTAGCGTCCCCAGAGAATGCGGCCCATACGTTGTAGTGAATAATTGAGTGCATTTTTTGGGCTCTGCATCAGAATATTCGACACATAAAGGTAATCGAACCGTAGGATCACCTGACGTCTGCGACTCAAAAAGTTATTACACATCCCAAAAGACGCCATGCCAAGAGCCGTCACAGTGAACTGGATGTTGCCATCACACAAGAGCGATCCTCCTCAAATAGTCTTTGTCGCAGACTGAAAGAAGGCTCATTTCCTCCTTACGAATTGGCCAGGACTCCTTTCCAAACCACAAAACTGAACCAATGGAGTCACTGAAAGCGCGGTTCTTTATCAAGACGAAGACGTCATGGTGACGTCACGAATGCTTCAGCTTGACAACTAATTATCGGGGTTCATCTATGCGGAGCGAAACTTCTTTGTAAACAGAAATACATCTCCCAAGCTAGAGGAAACTATTGGTATATAATTGGAACGGACCGAAACGTCAAGGTCGCAGACAGATTTGTGAACAAGAGGCCGGTTGTATGCTATTGGCCGTTGGACCCGCACGTCTGCCTGGTTGGGGTCCAGATAAAGAAGGGTGCCGATGGCTAGAAACACTTCAGGATATGGCGCGCAATCGAATCCAGTGGAAGATCTATGTACACACTTGTTCAGCTTCAGATGCTTAATGCTTAACAATTTAAAAGGATGAAAAGGAAATATAGCGTGTGAAATATGACAAAAATAACAAAAGTATTCCGTTTTCTTGCGGCAATGAAGCTGAAGCGTGTTGCTTACCTTCAGCTAATGCGACATGAGGATGCTGCGTTGATTAAACCTGCATTCTTCCAGTGCTTGCCATGGTTTGGTTTGGCTCTATGTCTATTATTTAGGCTGTTGATAGTACTTCTACTACTACTACTACTACTACTACTACTACTACTACTACTACTACTACTACTACTACTACTACTACTACTACTACTACTACTACTGCGGGAGTCCCCTAGGGCGAAACGACTGCCTAAAGCTTTCCTAGATGTGTTGTGGCTGTCTGCCTGAGTCTAGCTGCGAGAAATATTCACCAAAGCCATGACGTTGTCCTTACGAGACACACTTGTTTAAGCTCCGCCGAGAAATTAAAGGCGAAATCCGGATGACACACGGAAGTTTAGATATGCAGGTTTGCGAAAGGTGTAGAGGAAAACTTTGTGATTGGTTAAAATCTCACCATCTAAATTTTCCAGCACGTGTCAGATGTGATGAACAGCAGGATATAGGGTAACTCGCGGCCGAATGTGCGGTACTTCGTCTCAGCTGTCTGAAGACGACGAGAGGAAAGTGGTAGCTACTGTCAGTTACCCTAGAAAAGGTGACGTAAGACAGCGCCGACTGCATTTTCTGAGGCGTCAACCGCGTAGACAATGGACGCCAATGTACCTTTGCTGATTTTAGAGGCTGGTTCAGCTTCAGGCGTAATAGCAACCTTAACGTTGTTGTGGCCACGCAAAATATACGTGGGCAGTTGCATCAGCTATGCACAGCCAGACAAGTACTGGTGATAATAGTTGATCATATGGTTGTAAAGTTGAATGGCTGCTACAGTAGTTAAGCGTGGAACACCACAAATTCCTTGGACACAATCCTGCATAAGTCGATTTCCTCAGAACCTAGGTACTTTTCGAGGAAATCTATGAGTTGCTGTATGAAAATGAGCTTATCGGGATTGACAGTGGATTCGTACGAGTTATGCTTTTCGAACAGAAATCGTAGATGCATCCTGTGATCCTCTTCCGATAAATTTGCGATAGGATATCATCAATGTACCGGTGCAGGAAGTCAAATCCATGCAGAAATGAGTTGATGAACCGTTGAAAGTTTGCGCTGTGTTGCATTATGTAATCCTATAGTTATACAAGGGAAATCGAAGAGCCCAAACTACCAAAAGGTGATTATCTTTGGAATATCTTATTCGGTGACCAGAATCTGATAATGCGTTGGGGCCACGTCGATCTGCGAAAAGACGCGGGCACCACGAATATTTGCGGTGATATATTAGTTTGTGGGTAAGACATCAGTCAAGAAGCATCAATGGATTAATGGTTTTGTCAAGGACAAGCAAGACAACGCTTAACAATTTCCGTAAGTAAAGAGAGACCAAAAATTGAGTGTATCAAGAAGGGGCAACGCATGACGGTGGACGGACCGCAACGTTCACGTATACGCCCAGTTTGCTTACTCTGTCTTTTGTGCTAATAACGAGGTAAGTCATGTAATACAGCTGCTGTAATACGTCATCAGGTCGAACTTGCATTTAGCTAACGTAGGAGTAGAGATGACAGCATGCGGAAGTATACTCCAAGGTTGAAATACGCGAATAAAGAAATAGTTCCTGCGGCATTCCAACCGGCTGTATTGTGCGGCCAGCTTCAAATAGTCACTTCGCAGTAAGGTGTCGCGGCTAAGTTTTACTAAGTGTCGGCTTGGGTGGTCAGCGTCATTGACCAGCTGATTGACCAAAGGGAGATAGCCTCGCAGACGACGATATTATCTATTAAAAACTCCTTGGATCTTTAGTCTATATTGGCAAAGGAGGTAGAGTAAGCCCTTAACCCATTAGCCACTTCAAATTGTGAGTCCAAAAGAGCAGCGAAGTTATGTTTTGTCAAGCCTGTCGCACCTGGTTGGCGTATTCTGCACGTGGCCCCACATGCGAGTTGAGTATTTGTGAAAAGAAGGTAGGCTCAAACTAGCCAAAGGTCCGCCACAATAAACTGAAGTGCTAGCTAACATTCATCACTGGATTCTTGGCCTGCTTCGTGTAAAAGTGATCATCATGCACGAGCACTCCAAGTTCACCTTCGTGGGAAGCGCACTGAGAAAACGTGTTCTCCTTAGACGATATTTGCACCTGGTCCGGTTGCGTATGCGTAGTATATAAAATTTGACAACGTCAAGCTCAGTCAGGTTCTGAGCCGACCACTCGTAACCCTTACTGGATACTGAATACTGAGAATAGAAAGCGAAAAGATATAAATCTGTGTTGCTCCCTCGTAGGTGGATCGGGCACATGCGCCGAATCACGTCGCTAATTCGTGCGAAGTGACAGCATACTGCAGCTGAACTACATCTTATCCGGGTGCGATACGCTCCCTATGCTTGTAGTCCGCAAAGTGGGCGTCAAGGAATCACTTCAATTCCGACACCGATTTCGCCTTGACTAGCGTCTCCGGCAAGTTGTTCCAATATTCCACCACTTGACGTTCGAAGCATAGAGGGTGAGCGATGTGACTTAAATCCGGTACCACTAGTTTGTACCGGTGTCCGCGTGTGCTGCTTGATGCGCGAAGGTGCAGCAGCGGTTTCAACACAGAGTAGTGGGCTAGGTGCAGTATTCGTTGCGTGATAATGAGATCAATTCGAAGCCCACGATATGACAGGGTATAAAGCCCTAGTCACCTACATCGGTGCTCGTACGACATATTCAATAAACTGGAGATGAGCCGGATATCAACATGCTGAACCCGTTCCAGTCTCTGCAACTCACTTATTTGTGAACGGGCAATAGTCGGGTGAGCTGTACTCAAGCACCGATCTTATTATGGGAGAGAACAGACAGGTGGAAATATCTTCAAACCAAATGCAGAAGCTGTGTCTAAGTGCCCAAAGCAGGCGTAGTCAGTTTGAGTACAGTCTGTTCGTGTTGTCGACAGACTTCAGATCACAACGTGAGAGTAGGCTTAGATTCTTTGCGGAACTGGTAGGATGCAGTGGGTGGTCGGCCAGGGTGTACTCACGCCTATTACTACCCCACTGCAGACTCAAAACCGAGGACTTGTCCGCGTTGACCAGTAGGTTAACTTCTGCAGACAACCGGGATAGGCCATCCAGGTCCTGTTGAAGGAGGTCACAGTCGCCGGAAGAATCAGTAAGCCTCCAAATCTTCAGGTCATCCTCTAATAATGCGCATGGCAACCGAAGAAGCTGAGGTACTTCGTTGATGTGGATCAGGAATAAAATGGGCCCAGTACTGTGCCTTGGAGTACGCCGCTAGTAGACGGGTACCATTCCGTTAGGTGGTCATCCACCTGAACCCGCCATCTTCTCCCAATAAGGATGTCACTGATCCACTGGTGCAGTGCGCCACCAACACCACACATTCTTAGCTTGTGGAGCAGGACGTCGTGGTTCACTTTATCGAAAGCTTTACTGAAATCAGCGTAGATTTCATCTACTGACTTCCCCCGATACAACGCTCGCAACCATTCCTGCTGCGTCAAAAACAGGTTGGTGATGCACGAGCGGCCCTTCATGAAGCCGTGCTGTGCCGGCGTTAGGAGATCTTTCTACTCCAGCAGCTAGAAAAACCCTTTTACAAAATCTTCATGGGCACCTTCGCCAAAACAGATGTGAAACAATTCAGCCGGTGATTATCCACATTGCGCGGGTCAGCACCTTTTGGAATCGGCTCCACTACAGAGCATTTCTAGTCGCTCAGCAATGCACCCTCGAACAGTGATCTGTTGAACAGATCCGTCACGGCAGGTGGGATGATGGCCGATAAGGACTTCAAAATTAACGGGTGAAGTCCATCGGATACGACAGGTTTTGCACCATCAAGAATGGCGAGTAGACTACGGACATCTTCTACAATACAACCAATGACCCTGGAGTTCGGAAAGGATTGCACACGTGGAGCTCGGTATAGGCGCACGCCCAGTTGTATATACGGAAGCGAAGTGCTCCACCAATGCGGACGCACGTTCAGCGCTGGATGTCAGCGACTGTCCGTCAGTGCCCTTTAATACAGCTACGTCACTTTTGGGCCTCAGCCGCCGCTTCACGTAAGCAAAAATCTGCTTGGGAGTCGTCTTCACTGTTGCATACTTCTCTTCAAACTGCCCATGCTTTTGCGCTGTTGCATTGAATCCGCTGCCTTTTATACGTCAGCAGAACCAGACACGATGAGTTTATTCCACAAAACGCGCCGCCCTTGAGCCAATTGACTATGCTTCTGCCGAACTTATATGGTTTCACTGGTCTAGCTTTCCGGCAATTGATGGGTACGAAACGGACGCATAACGTTTGCACACCCATTTTTACAATAGAACAACAGGCTTCAACCTATGAATCCTGCGGCAGCGACCAGTCTGCTTCACTGGCGGCTCGATTTAAACCATTGAACTCGGTCTTCTAATAATTGTAAGACCGGCTCCAACAGACGTGAGTAGGGCAGCGGCAGTTCTAGCCTGGCTAACACCATCGAGCGGTCACTAGCTGCCAGAGGCTCCAGGACCTGAGTTTCATCTACATGCTGCTCGCAAATCGTTAGTAATAGGTACAGGCGGAATGCGGTGTAACGCGCGTCGATGGGTAGACATACGGCTCTGCTCCAGTTTCAAATACCCTCTCCGCAAACTGCGCCTCAACTTCACAGTGCTCGAGGAGAAGTTGAACATCAACCCACCGTATTCGAAGGAAGTTAATAACACCCATAAGAAGAAAGCGGGGCCGATTCATGTAGTTTCTGGCATGCAGCAACCAGTCCAGGCTTCGACTTCGCAAGCTGCGATAAGCAGCACCCACAAACAGTTCACCCTGTCTTAGGCGGATCCAGCACCATAAATTTTCATACAAGCCGTCTTCGTTACGATAGGTACGTACCAGTCTCCCGCACAGCGAGGACCGAATGTATAACAGCACACCACCTCGGCTGTTTGATAGTCTGTCGCACCGGAAGCACGAGTAGCCACTGATCCGGACTTCCTGCGTAGTGACCTCAGGATTTAACTAGGTTTCGGTCAGTCCTAGTACAGCGGGACGACGTGAGGCAACGAAGTGAAATACATCGTCCCGTTGGTTCATTAAACTACAAGCAGTTGCGAAAGCTATGCACAGGTAGCGGTAGGAACCTGCAGACGTGCCTGAAGCATCATCAATTTGTTGATCGGGGTTCGACGCACCAGGATACTACCTGAAAATTCATAGTCTGGAGATTGGTTTTTCCACTAACAGTCCTTTGCTTCAACTGCACGATCGCGGACTTCAGTTTCACTCTGTCCGACGGATCAAAAGCGGGACGAACATGGATCTTCAGACCCCTTAGCCTATCGAGGACGGATAGGACCAGTCTCTGGCTCGTCACATCAACAAATGTGGCTCGCAGCTGGGATTTCCCCTCCTCTCACTTTCCAAGACGAATGAGTCGATTCACCCGCAACCCCTGTTCATTCACTTCAAGAAGCTTATCAAGCAGGCTCTGCAGAAAATCCACCTCGTGGTTATAACGAGCCTGAGGACTGGCATCTGTCGACTCAGGTGCGTGGTATATCGTAAGGTTACTACGCCGCTGATTGCTGGCAGTTGTCCTCTTCTTTTTGCTTCGTTGCATTCTCCATTGGCCTTCAACGCCGGCGCTATCGCACACCGGTATGTTGGTGTCCACAGTACGCAACACAATCACGCCAGGTGAGTCTTCAACAACGGGTCGACATCGCGCTGGAGAGCCTGCAGCCGGTGGTTTGCGATCACCTCGCAGTGCTTTCTGTTTACCCTTTTAATTGAACCCGAAATTTTGAGACCATCCACAGGAAGTAAAAGACGACGTCAGCAACCCCGTGAGGTCATTTAGTAACTTGAGGAATAGTCGTGGTTCTAGTGCCGAGCCTTGAGAGGCGCCACGATGCAAGTCCATCAGGTATGTCAGAGCGCTACGAAGTCGCACATTCAAGCGGTGTTGGATTAGGAAATAATTTGTCCAACTCATGGTCGGGTCCCTGCCCCATAACTCTGAATTTTGTAAACAAGAATGCGTGATCGAAGCCAGCTATTCTCAACGGGAACCATATGGCTCCCCTAGGGGCCACAGAGAATTTCCGGTGGCCCTGAGATGAGAAACATTTTTAGGGGGTTCACAAGGGGCCATGCCGTGAAATGTGAGTCGTGATAACACAAGCAACAAAATTCATTTTATAAAATCTGATCGTTTTTCTTCGTTCACTAATCTTCCCTGGTACCTACCGGTCAGTGAAATGAATTTCATGTGCACAAGTTGCTTTTTACGGTGTGAAAGCCACGTGGAGCTGGCGGAGCTCCACGAAACCTGCGTATATTTCGCAGGCCTCACCTCAGACATACAATCATCATACGGCGACTCAGACTGTACAAGTAACAACCGACCCGTCCCCAGGAATTTGATCTCTAGCCACAGTAAACCAACTGAACTATCCTCAGCACACTGCAGCCGTTACCACACGAAGCCACACTGGCACTAAGTTTTCCTCAGTACATTACCATTGGGTGACAACCCGTGTGTCGGTCAGTGCTGCTTTTCCCTTGGGTTTCAGTGCATTAGGGTTAGGTTACGCGTTTTTCTTCTCCACTCGCAGCTCGCGTGCACCTCCTACGACTAAGCCACATTAGCCCGCAGCATCCCGAATGCGAGTGGCTATTCTGTGGGTGTAGGATGCTATGTTTGAAGAACGCTCGTCCATTCCGACGCGTTCTAAGGTTTTCTTAACATACAGTTCAGCTGAAGTCTTCAAATTGGAGGGCAGTTTATTCAAAGTACAACATTCGTGTGGTGAGTATGTATGACACTGTGCACATAAGGATACTTCTCATAATATTCATAATAAGCAAGTACCTTGTCAACACGCATTTGGCGCCATGCTTGGCAACAACCTGAGTAGGCTATTAGTTTCGTTGTTGACCCTTTCATGCCGGTTGCTTGAACTATCCGGTATATTCTTCCTTTTTTGTTTTTCTGTCCTTCAGTTTGTTTGTTGTCACTATTTAGTGCAACTTTCCTGTAATGAATATGTGTCAACCGAACATTGTCATTTTCGCAGTTATATTTGTTTTCTTTCTTTATTAGCGTTTATCAAGAAGTTTTCTTTAGTTCCTTTAGCTATGCACGGTATTTACAAAACATCCTCAGGAATCACCTTCGGTTTGCCTCTAACAGTGTGTCAACATTTGTGGAGAAAAGATGGTCAACTCTCGTCAGTGTGAGACAAGCATGCAAAGGTATAATCACCGTAATAAAAACACTTGTAAACAGTAATTAAACAAACATGTCACATGTTAACCAATAACATACTGGATTTGTGTCGGTGCGTGTGTAGGTAGCCGTGCTGAGTGGATTTGTTAATGTGACTCTGGATTTGTGACTTTCTGAGATGGGATCGTTAACGTAGGAAAATATCGAAGGTACTCTTCGAGGTATGTAAGACCCTCCGGAAAGGCAAGAAGTAGTGACTTTATTAACTGGCGTGTCACATCCGCCTTCAGTATCAGTAATACTGTCGGACCTGATGAGGTTAAGTCCTCAAGGAATAGGTTAAAACCATTCCGCTCAGCAACTCAACTTTATCCATGTGAATAGATGAGATGTCTCACGACATAAAAGTACCTTATTTACTTTACTACAGTCCAGAAGATTTTAGTTACCCGTAGAGGAATCTAATTTCCCTGATAACGACGCTCTTCTCGTAGCCTATGTCCGCCTCTTCAAAAATACTGAATTAGTAGAAGAGATGCCATTTGCCAGGAGGATTAAAGCTCATACAAAGGTCCAGTCTTTATTGGAGGTAGTTAATGGCTATCTGACTGAAAACTCCATCCCAATGCAGATTGCCATTGCATGTGCAACAGATGGTGCTGCCGCAATGGTCTGAAGATATAAAAGCTTCATTGCCCATCTAAAAATTGTTCTCCCTTCAACGGTTATCATAGTAGTCAACAATATCAAATTGCAGTCACTTCAAGATCATCTTTTCCAGCATTTGTATGGGGAGAACAGTGAAGATTACCAAGTTTTTCTGTTGTATACAGAGTTTAGATGGTTCCCCGTTTTGTTGCACTGTGGGGCACCTTCATACCATTTCTTTCTGGAAATGATTAGGAACGAATACTGTTAACATCTAAGCCAGACGCGTTTTATCTGGCTGATGTCCTTGAAAAACTCAACTTATTGAATGAAACCCTCAAAGGCAAGCTGAGTAATCGCATCTCAAGCAGAGAAACCATTATGGCCTTTCGTAAAAAGCTGAAAGTGTATGTTCAACACATCGGACGTCGGGAATTTTCACAGTTCCCAGTTATCGCTATAGTCACGGAGGAGCCAAAAACTGAAGACTTGATTGTTCACGTCAGTCATTTACAGCAACTCTGCAAAGAAATGAAAGACAAATTTCATGATCTGATTGACATGGAAATCCCAATTTGGATTTTAAATGCGTTTGTTGCACAGCCGTTTAATGTTGGAGTTAAAATCCAGGGGTTTCTTATAGATCTTCAAAGTAATACTCAAGCAAGCTCCAGATGCACGCAATATAAGAGGGATTTTTGGATAAAGACTGATTCCCTAACAGATATCCCAGACTAGGGGAAATAGCCGAAATATATTTCCTTGATTTTCATCCATGTGGATTCAGCAGAATCGTTTCTCTAACAGATTGGACGTCACAGCATGAGGAGGTCTATGACTCTCGCTGTCAAGTCTGGAGCCGAACGTAAGCAACCCAAGGACATCACATTCAAGGCTTGCATATATATTTTGACAAATTTATTGTTCATAAGTTACTATAACTTAATTCATTACATGCTTTACAGTTAAAAGCTAAGCCAGATATCACCTGCGTCTTTCTGGAGATCCAGAAGCAGCCTCAGCGGGTTAGCCTGGTGTAGGTATAGCACTAAGTGAAAAGGCCGAAGCCGCACTACTGGACTAGTTCCCGATTAACAGCCGACTATGTGCAGTTCGGCTTCGGGGTTCATGTAGAATCAACATGCGCCGCGAGGAGAGAGACAACTCGTTTGTGATCTCCGCGTACGCTCCAAATGACTGCAGTGGTGCCTCGGTCAAGGACGAATTCTACCGAGATTTACAACAGCTCTTGACTAATGCTAAAATGTCGGATGTCGTTATCCTTGTTGGGGATTTTAATGCACGAGTTGGCCCCATGTCACCCTACGAACGTCACCTTGGTGGTCATCACACGCTCGATGAGAACCGCTCTGATAACGGAGAGAGACTTTTCACATTGTGCGAAGACAACCGTCTGTTTCTTTCGAGAACTAACTTCAGGCGTACGAAGAAGAGTTCGGCAACGTGGCGTCCCCTTCTTCAACACAACCATGGTCTCAACTTGATCACATTGCATTTAGCTTCAGATGGCGCGGTGGCGTACTGGACTGCAGGTCTGTTTGGTCCACGTACATGGACTCAGATCATGCTCTTGTCTGCGGGAAAATCTGTATGTGTTTTGGGGAGTCCCGAAACCCGAAGCACCGCAAGACTGAAGTAAACAGATTAACTGAGTCCTTTGTCCAGACGAGCTATCAGTCTTCAGTGGTATATACACTCAGTTGCAATCCACCGCAAGAAGTGGAACAACACTGAACTTGTATACAAAAAGCGATGACCACTTTCGGACAGTCATGGTGCGGCTTAACTCGACGCCCCTTGAAAGCTTGGATCTCTGCTCGTACTCTGGAGCTCTTTGAACGCCGCAAAGATATCCCCATGGAATTAGATTGCAACGAGAGGCGGCGTTCTGCCAACCGGCTGCTCAAGCAAAGCCTAGGCAAGGATCGCGAGACATGGTGGTCTGAGCGTGTTTTAGAGATGGAGACCGCTGTCCTCTCTGGCTGCACTCGCAGGCTCTTCCAACTCATTCGGTCTACTGGCCTCAGGACGCCTGGCGTCAGTGAGGTTATTTGCGAGGTGTATGAGTCTCCGATCATCAACCAACTGCGGCGCAGGGACCCCTGGGCCGATCACTTTCACTCGCAGTTCAACTGGCCTCCACCGTCCATCAGTACATGCAGTACACCTAGTTGTCCACCCTGGCTCGTCCCACTGCATCCACCCAGCGAAGCGGAAGTCTGCCTCGAGATTCGACGCTTGAAGCGCTTCAAGGCTGCCGGCTTACACGGAATTCCTCCGGAGCTATTCAAGTACGGCAGTGTGGCGATCAGTAACAAGCTGATCTCGCTGTTCGCAAAAATTTGACATGAAGGGAAAGTGCCTTCCTCTTGGGGCGAATCAGTTATTGTCCCGATTTTCAAGAAAGGCGCTCGCACTTCATGTGCAACTCATGGCGGGATTAGTCTTATTTCGGTTGCCTTCAAGTGATTGGCATCCAATCTGCCTTGTAGACCATCCTCAATACGTGAATCATACTATCGTGAAGGACAAGCTGGTTTCCGTCCTGGCCGCGGATGCGTGGATCAAATCTTCACGCTCCGCCAGCTCCTCGAACATCGCCACATTTATCAAAGGCCCACTGTCATTGCATTTCTAGACATCCGTGCCGCTTTTGACACCGTTGATCGACCTGCTATATGGCGTTGCTTGTTAAAGAACGGGGTGCCAGAGAAATATACCGCCATCTTACGAGCACTTTACCTTTATACATTCGGCAGAATGAGGGTCTATGGCAAGCCTTCCTCACAATTCGCTGTCAATAGCGGTGTGCGACAGGACAGCCCTATGTCCCCATTCCTCTTCAACTTCGCAATCGAAGATATTCTGTCGAATGCTATAGGAGGTTTCTTACATTTTGGCCTAGAGCTTCTACCGGATGAGCGCGCGACCGACTTAGCTCATGCTGATGATATCGTCTTACTTGGTGACGACCCTCAGGGTAAGCAACTCATTCTGGATCGTTTGGTGGTTGAAGTAAATAAGGATGGCATGAGATTCGCGCCATCGAAGTTTAAAGTACTGCTCAAGGATTGGCTTTCACCTGCTCTCGTGCTCACTCTCGAAGGTGCACAACTTGAACAGGTAGATAGTTTCGTCTCCCTTGGGAGCTGTGTTTCTGCTGACGGCACTATCAACAAAGAAGTTTCTGTTCGTATCACTAAAGCTCGATCAGCATTTGTCAATCTGATGCACTTGTGGCGTCTTCGCGATGTATCAATCTAACTAAAGGACCGCGTTTACAGCGCATCAGTCCGTTCAGTATTGTTATATGGGAGCGAGTCTTGGCCGATTCGCGTGGAAGACATGCATCGTCATACTTTGTTCGATAACGGTTGCTTAAAGAGGATCGCTCGTGTTTGGTAGCAACATCCAGTTCATAGTAATGACGTCCTACGTCGCACCTTGGGGAATGCGAGTATTCCTTTCAACAACCTGGTTTTGTTGCGCCAGTGAAAATGGATTTGTCACATCCTACGCAAGACACCTGAGCGTCTACCGCTTCGCGCTCTATTCGCTCGTCAAGGACCTGGCTGGAAGCGACCGCGTGGTGGTCAGCCTTCCACTTGGCGGCAGCACGTGCAATCGCTGACATCGTGCCCAGCCGCTGTTGGATCCGTACGTCTTCCAGGATGGGGACCCAAAGATGAGGAGTGCCAATGACTTAGCACTCTTGGAGACATGGCCCGCAACAGGAAGCAGTGGAAGAATTGTGTACAGTATCGTATTGATTCACATGTTTAATACGACAAACATTAAAAATGACAAAAAAGAGCAAAATTGGCGTGTGAAAAACAAGCCAAAAAGGTTTTGTTCTACTTTTTGTCAAAATGTTCCCTTATTCCTGCGGCATATTAGCTGAAGTGTGTTGCTCACCTTCAACTATCATGCCACGATGATTATGATGCGATGACGGTCCACTATCTGCTAACCTCCATGGCTTTGTTAGCTCTATGTCTAGTTCCTAGGCTGTTGAGATTATATACATACAAACATCACAATAACACTGTGCAGCATCGCTTTTGCAACATAAACGAGACACGATGTTTCTAGTGGTACCAAGTGATCTGATTACAAATATGCAAACCAAATGCTTTAATCACGTCTGGTATGTCTAACTACAATTTTGCATTTCAGTTAAGCAGTGCGTTCCATGCATCGAATGCCCACCAGTGATTGGTCCTTTGGCTCCCTGTAACCGTGGAAAAGAAGTCCTCTTGACCATGGTATACACTTAATACTGAAAGTCGACTGAGAGCAGTGTTTCCTTAATTGATATCTTGATCATGTCTGAAAGACGCTGTTATGTTATTGACCGAAATCAAATGTCACGTCTGTGGACAGTTTACTACAAAGTCGCAGTGCAGACCCATTTATTCACTACTGAAGTTTGCCTACCACGCATATTGGGATGAAACTGGGAGCTCAGGATAAGAAGTGGGCGAAGCGTATTGTTTGTGTGTCGTGCAATCTTTATCTGACTCATTGGCTGAAGGGAAAAGGCAAGATGCCCTTTGCAATCCCCATGGTGTGGATGGAGCCGAAGGATCGCACGACAGATGCTACTTCTGCCTAACCAGTGTCATTAGGATCTCCAACCGAAACAAGGACAAAATTCATTACCGCGATCTTCCATCAGATAATCCTCATGATAGCACCTTGTCCATTCCAATGCCTCCAGTGAACATATCACTGATGCTGAACAGTGATTCCACAGTCCACTTCCCCTGATTTTGACATCCGTGAAAACGGTGAAGCTGATGTAGTCAACCCACATCTTATTGAACAATCAGAGCTGAATGACTTGGTACGTGATGTGGGCTTGCCTAAATACAAGGCCGAGTTGTTGGCATCTCGGCTGCAGCAGTGACCCTTACTTGCTGCAAACACTAAGGTTACTGTAACCAGAAAGCAAAATGTTAAATTGTCCGGTTTCTGTGACACGAGATAAACCTTTTGTCACAGTTCCTGCTTGGAAGGACTGGTGAAGAGGCTTGGCGTGAAGCATATCGGTGATGAACTGCGTTTGTTCAATAACTAGTCCAAGAGTAGTCTTAAGGCCATACCGCTCCACAATGGAAATGTGTACCCAACTGTGCCGCTGTTGTATGCCACCATTATGAAGGAGACTTACAAAAGTATGCAAGTGATACTCGCTGTACTGCATTACGATAAGTACTGTTGGAACATCTGTACTGACTTCAAAGTCACTGGACTTCTAATGGGTATGCAAGGAAGCTTCACAACATATTGTTGTTTCTTGTGCTTATGGGATAGTAGAGCAACAAAACAAAACCAAAAAGTGGCTAGAGATGACGGAGTATGCTGCTAAGGAAATGAGTGTAAAGCAAATACCTCTTGTGCAACCTGATCATATCTATCTACCTCCCCTGCACATCAGGCTTGGTTTGATTAAAATGTTCGTCAGAGCCATCAAGCGTGATGGTTTTGCGATTCATTACCTGAAACAAGTGTTTCAGAAGATCAGTGATGCGAAGCTCGAAGAAGAGATTCTTATTAGACCTGATATTCGTCGGATAATGGCAGACAGTGCTTTCGAATGCCAGTTGACTTTATTTGATTTGGAAGCGTGGTAATCACTCAAGGCAGTGAGTGATAGATTTTTGGGCAGAACAAACGCAGAGGACTATAATGACATCACAGAAAAGCTCATTATGGACTATCGAGCTGTCGGTGCTCGAATGTCACTCAAGATCTATTTTTTGCATAATCACTTTGACTTTCTCCCTGAGAACTTGGGATCTGTGAGCGATGAGCATGGTGAGCGCTTTCAAAAAGACATTACACTCTAGGCTACAGTGGCAAGCATACACCATCTATGACGGAGGACCTTTGCTGAATTCTGCAGCATGGGGGCATTGGATCATACAAGCGACGATCTCGGTGCTCAGCATTTCAGTGCCAAACTGCAGTCAGTAGTTAGTGGCGAGTGTTGCAGTGATGTTTTAAACGTATTTGCCACATAGATGCATTCTGTATGCGTTTTGATCCAGTGCATTTGCATATAATTCGTACGACGTGGGCTTGACATTAGTGCAAATAATCATTTGCTTATAACAATGCAAAATGACGTGCTAGGTAACACCGGAACACATTTCTACGCTCAGTGGAGTGAATTTCATTAAAGCTAGGGACATTGACATTTCTGTTATAAAAAATAAACTCTTTGGTTGCACTGTGTAATTAGATACAAGGTTAAGTATTCTTGCTGACTTTTGTGTACTTACGGATAAGGGGTCTTTTGTGCTGCACAATAAAGGTTATCTTAAGGCTATGTAAGCTCAAAAAATGAGATTGCTTAGAAAAGCCCAGTGAAATCCGTGTTAAAAATTTAGCTATCAGAACTAAACTTACGTATATGATCACTGGAAATCACAGATTTACATCTGGTGTTGCTGATTGCTGAAAGTATGGTAAACAAGGATGGGGGTCAGGAGAAATGGGAGGTTTCAAAAGGGGTCCCTGGCTGAATAGTGGTTGAAACTGCTTGATCTAGACGAGCAAAGCCTTCCAAAAATCATGGTTGGAAGGATCGACACCTACTCCAACATCGATGCATTCCA
>OX104064.1:102301264-102405183 GCA_944474145.2 Dicrocoelium dendriticum | reverse complement strand
CAGGCGACTCTCTAAACGCCACATCTGCTTGGTCGATTGGTTCGTGTGGAAGTCATGCCGGGTAGAGCAATCTCCGCCTCAATAATCTCCGTGTTCAGCCATGTTTTGGTGACCATATCTATATCCCAATGCGTGGAGACCTGACGAATAGGAAGTTCGGTTATCTTGATGAAGAGACCTTGTGCATTGGTATACATGCAAGTGAAGGCATCAGAGGTTAGAAGCGTGTTAGTGAATGCTGATTTCCGGTCAGGATGTACGCCGACCTTTGTGGGGTCGGCTGCCTGTCGTCTTTTATGGGACTGCCGACGCAGGCCCTTGGGTTATTTCGCGTTGTGTAGAGCACTCAGTGCCAGCAAGAAGATGGTCACCCTGTCTGCCTTCAGTTGCTGGCGTGTTTTGACACTCTTCATGTTCTGGGCTGCAAGATAGTGGTTTTGTACGGGTGAACAGATTGCCCGATGTCAACTTTTCTATTTGTGACCGAGTGTCTATCATCTTTATAGGTATTTCTGATGGCAGCATTTTACGCAAGTTGTGCTACATTTAGAGCACATTTTCTACTATTAGTTTGGATTGCAATGTTAATTGCATCCCTCGAAACCACACCTTTTGTAGTTAGCTGACATCGGTAACCTTGATGTCGAATTAGCGATAACGTTTTCGAGTGATTGCACTTGACGAATGAAACGTCATTCATTTCATTTTTGCTCTGTAGCCTCTAGCTCGCTCAACGTCTGGAGCTTGGGGAGGCGGTGACGAAGGATCGATATTATATCTTTTTACTTGCGGAAGTCATCCGGATTTTGGCTGAGTTTCTGTCGTTCACTCCAATGAACATCTGGAAATATGCGAACAGTGCGGAGGCGAGTGGTTGGCAAGAGAACTGCTTCTGCATCATTACCTGACTGAAGTGTTACCTGGAGTAACCATAGTTCACCGTAGTGTACGGAGTTTGGCTGACCGACAAGACGCATCCTACTGACTGGTTTAGCTTGAACCCCTATTACTTGGCATAGGGAGTCCCACTGATTTTTATCGTCAAGTATCTTAGCTTTTATAGTGTTCGCACCGGATTCATTCACATTGAAGTCTATAACACTTGGAGAATTATGGTAGTGTTTTTTTGTTCTCCTTTTCGGAGGGACCAGTGGCTGCTTTCTTCGGTTGGACAAATGATGGGGTCTTGAGTCCCGTGGTGGTATTGGCAGCGGGCGGATTTTCTATGGGAGAGGCCTCCGTCATATGTGTAGCAACAACGGGCGTGTAGTTTGTCGGCCCTCTAAAATTGTCTAGTGTGGCGGGTGATTCTGTTGAGGAATGTGTGGCGAACGTATCTTTATGAGCAGACGCTAGTGTCGTAGTGGCTAACTCTGGAAGGTTACTCTTACACTGTGCTGAATTGCAGCTTGAGGTTGAGCATCGAGTTCGAGGCACTGATTTTTCTGGTTCATGTGGGACAGCTTTAATTGCTCCTGTCTGCTCTACAATCTGTCAGCCTATCGTACTTCTGCGCCAACACAGTTATACATCTGACGAGTGAAGGAGACGTACACTCAGTGCAGAAGCAGAGAGAATCAGTCGTATTATTAAGCTTTTTTATCTTGCTGAGACCAAGGCGAGCACGTCGAGGATGGAAGCACTTTCCGCAGTTTCTGCATTCTATTCCAAACCGCACAAGTTTTACACAGCTGTCTACGCCAAACTAACATTTGTTTCGGAAGCTTTGGGCTTAGCTTTCCGTAGGAAATCAGTACGTGCCATTATGGCTGTCAGAGTTACGAAAGCTGTTCTTTGCAACGTCTACACTGAAATGCTGAATTCAAACGCCGTCGGTTAAGCTGGTGGTCTGGCAGACACCCTTTTGATTGCTGTTGGACAAATCCAAGACGGCGGACACAGACGGCAGTTTGGCCAATCAGTGAGCTCGCCGACAGTAGTCGCAGAATATCCACCAAATTCGCAGAGATGGAAAAATATTGTTGCAAATTTCATAGAGAAAACACGAATAACACAGCATTTCCAAAGTAAAAGGAACAATAACGTGCCGGAGTCTGGTTCTTTTAACATCGGTCATTGTTTAGTGCACCACTTTTCCATCCCTACTTTCCATATCTCAGGCAACAGGTTGTTGTGATGCGTCTGAAACAGTGGGGTCTCTGGCTATGAGGCGACATTCGTTTCGGGGCCGAAAACCGATTAGCTAGTCAATTTTAACAAGTGCTAACTTGTCACAATTACATTTTTACTTCACATTCCATGTTAGGATCATACTATCGTTATTTCAGCCTGAATTTTCAAAATATCGGGACGATTCTCTTTGTATCTTCCTTTTTTTAGCACCAACTCAATGCAGGTAAGCCAGCAAAAATGATTCACAGATTTAGTACGGTTGCGAGTATCGACTTGGGTCCGGTATGAGCCCATTGCTTGTGACATGCAGAACACGCCCTGTTACCATGAGCACAGAGGAGCAACAGACCAACAGCCTCCTTTTCAGATAACGTTTTAACTAGTGGCTGCTTTTTACCCGATAACTTACTAACTCCACTCGCTTCATCTTAATCGGTGAAAACGCCTTATAGGCGATAAATTCACTAGGAACTTGAGCAATACGCAGTACCTCTGGATCCAACAAAAATCAAAGCCGAAAATGAACCGCAGTATCATTCAAATGAACATCTAAAATCAATAATGACAAATCTCAATGATATTCGTTATCAGAAGCAACCAAGTATTCACTATATACGTACCCAAGGTTCAAATCACCGTGCCTGCGAAAGGGCGCACAAACCACAGTCGGTGCAACAATTCACACGGGCTTTTGTACGTTACCACCTAACCACATCCAACGGTGTGTGCTCTGTTAACACAGAAACTTGTCAGACAGCCATATGTTATTGAGTGTATAGTAATATTACCAACATACTGTGGCAGGTTCTCACGGGTTACCGGTAAATTTACAACGAGTGTAGAGCTACATGGCAAAATGGAGGAGTACTTAGTGGTGGGCAGACATAATGCGCACTTGTGACAGTGACTGTTGCGGTGAATACGCTTTGTGAAGCTTCAATGAAGGACAGAGGAGCAATGCGCGAAGTGTATGAAGAGATGAGCAAACAGGCAGTTAGGCTGGTTCAGCAAATGTCGTTGTCGTGATTCCTAGCGACAATTCAGCATCCAACCGTCGGCATCTCTTGTGATCTTACCGTCTATGCAGTTCATGTTTCAGATGCATACAACCAAATTCTTGACGGTAACACATTATGGATGAGATTTGTTTATTGCAACAAAGGCAGACTATGGGATATCCCTACTCAGACGCTCACAGTTTACCTGAGTCATAAAATGTGCATACCTGGTTGGAGATGGCCAGAACGTAACCGTTCTGATAGCACGGAAGGCACAATGACCGCCCTATGAGTAACTGCAAAATTCTGAAAGCTCAAAACAGACAATGATAAATATGCAGTAGAAAATTTTCTTCAAACTTCCAGATAAGCAACTCAGAAAGTGGAGATTGTAGGAGCACGTCGTCTGTTCTTCCGCCATTGGTAATCACCTAGGTTCCGTGGATGAACGGTGAACAATGATTTATCACGGGATAAAACCAAAGGCTTGACACGTCCCTTATGATGGTTGGGGTGAATATGACGAAATCAAAATATATCTGGGTCATCTGCCAAACGTATGCCGAGATGAATACTTTGATAAATAACATCAGTGTGAAATTAAAAAGTCAGGTGTAAATGTAGTGTAGTGATCGTTGATGCAAGGCGTGAGAAAAGTAAAATATGGGCGCTCACCTGGGTCCATTTGATACATAAATCCTGTAGCAAAGTATGCTTGGCGTAATCCACAATGGAGGAGTTAACGTAACAAATTGCTGGTAGTAAAGAGCAACATCTAATCGTTTTTAAAAATGTCCAAGGTAGGAAAGGATGCAACTGAGTCTGGGAGCGCGTTCCAGGGTTGGCAAACCCTGAGGGAAAAGTCATTCTGTCGACACTCTAGACGGCTATATTGTTCCTTCAATTTTAAGCAGTTACCCCTGAGCTGCGTCTTGTTGCTAAGTTTCAGTAAGTGGCTGCATACGTGGTTGGGGTCACTCAATATCTGATACGTTAATATGAGATCGCCGCGCAGCCTTTGATAGCGTCCGCTGAAAATTTCCAGCAACTTCAGCCTTCGGTGGTAAGAGCCATAGCACAGGCCATTTGCATTCATGTTGCTCTTCGTTGTGGTGCCTCTGACGGCTCTAGGTAGCGTTTCAGCTAAGGTTGCCAAGCTTGGATAGCGTATTCAACATGCGGGCGCATGTAGGAATTGTGCATCATTGGGAAGACTGATGGGTTGAATCACTCGAATTTCTTTCGCAGCATATCGACGTGCTGGTTGTTTCTTTTCGCAGCTACCTCAGCCTGTTTTGAACAGTTGAGGTCGCTCTGTATGAGCACACCAAGGTCACATTCCTGATAGCTGGTCTGAAATCCGTTTGTCCCAAGCAAAAAGGTGTAGTTATGTCGATGGCGTTATTGCACAACACGACATTTGTCTACATTGAATGGAAGGCCCTTCAGAACTGAACAGTTCGACACTGTGTTAAGATCGCACTGGAGTTGTTCGTGGTCATCCTGTCCTCTGATCCTTCACCATATCTTTATATCATAAGCGAAAAATAGGAAATCGGGAGCAGTTGATCTCGCCAAATCGTTAAGGAACACCAAGAATAGACGAGATCCAATTACCGAGCCTTGTAGTACTCCACACACCACATCGATTGCATCGGACAATGATTCTCGGACTCTCACCACTAGCCGTCGCTCGTGCAGAAGATTGCTAATTCAACTCAGGATTGGGTCGCCAATGCCGTAGTTCCGATCAATGTCCGGAGCTTGGGGAGGCTGTGACCAAGGATCGATATTATATCGTTTTACTTGCGGAAGTCATCCGCATTTTGGCTGTATTTCTATCGTTCTCACCAAGGAATATCCGGGAAGATGCGAACGGTGCATGATATGGTACGGAGGCAAGTGGCTGACAAGAGAACTGCCTCTGTGTCATTACCTGACGTAAGTGTTGTCTACAGTAACCGTGGTTCACCGTAGTGTACGGAGTTTGGTGACGGATTAGGCACAGCACACTGGCCAGCTTAGCTTGGATCCATATTAAAGGACAGAGGGAGTCCCACTGTTTCCTGTCCTCTAGTAACTTAGCTTTGATGGAGTTTACCCCAGATTCAGTCACCTTGGAGCATATAATAGTCAGAGAACTATGATATTGTCCCATGTTCTTTTTGGAGGGAAGTGTGGCTATTTTCTTTGGTTGGATAACTGACGGGGTCTTGAGTCCCATGTTGGTATTGGTAGTGTTAGAAATGTCCTGGTTGTGTTTCGACTGTCCTAGTCGGAACGGACAAAATCTTGCACTCGTTGTTTCCCACGCGCAGAGTAGCCTGGACAATTCGTATTGGAACGGCCAGTTGATTTAGCCGGCAGTCGTGAGCTCGCAAGTGCTAAGTCATACAGAACGTGTAAACGCCGCACAACTGTACCGAAACCCGAAGAAAGAAGGCTGCCCAATAGTAAGAGTGTTTTTACGGACTCAACCAAGACAATCGGGCTTCCTACAAATTCATATTTATAGTTCGCTAAAACAGTGGCGCTTGTATAGACTATAACAGAAGGCGTTTGTTTATGGGCACAAGAGTTCCCTTGTGGTGGTCTTATCTTCGGGCTGAGATGGGGTGGGTTCGATGCTGTTGCGTCGTTGGGCACATCAGAGTAGCTGAGTGTGCTCTATGGCTAAGGCATTGAAATGAACACGGCTCAGGAAGCAGACTGTTGACCTGAGGATAGTCCGGGAGATATGAGAATGAGACTCGGGCGAGTTGAGTGGAAACTGGGCGGGATTCCTTGGCCGTGTTCTCACTGAGGAAAACTCCGTTGTGATCTATGCAGATGAATGAGCCCTTGGCGGCAGCTTCCGTGGGGAGAGCTCCACCCTGAACTGAGTAGTATGGGTCTCTGCATAGCGACCATGTTGTTTGGGTGCAATAGTGCACTGGAGCTGGTGAATTCAGTTGAGTTTGCCAGGACTGTGCAAGCACTGTAGCAGTTAGCATTAAGGGAACCCAGTTTGACGACCAGCGAGGTTAATATGAGAGAGGCTTCTGTAAAGTGAGTAGGAACAACCGAAGCGTGTCAGTCCTCTGACAATATTTTAGGTGGCGCATGGCTCTGAGAAAAAAGTGTAGCGAAGGTATCTTTATGAGCAGCCTCTAGAATTAGGCTGGTTAAATCCGGCTCGTTGCTGTTATGTTCTGTCTGTCTACACTGTTCTGAATTGGATGTAGAGTAAAGAATTCGATTTGTCCGGTTTCTGTGGGTTAGCTCTCAGGCCAATGTTTGCTCTACCGTCTTTGTCAGTCTGTCGCATATCTGTGCAAACACAGCTATACATCCGACGAGTGAAAGCGCCGTACACTCGGTACAAAACCAGAGGGGACCAATCCCATTATACAATTTTTTATACGGCCGACTAAGGAAAGCACATCGATGATGAATTTTTACGGCAATTTGCGCATTTTGTACCGAATCGCTATTGTTTACCACAAGTTGCTGTGCCACAATTAACGTACAATTCTGAAACTTTAGGCCCAGGGTTCCGTGAGCAAGCAGTACTTGCCGGCCTCAGTATGCTCGGAGTTCGAGGTGCAGCTGAACTGACGATGAGTTACCGCGTTAGCAGCAGAGGAGGACTTCGGACACTTGAATGGGCATGAAAATTTGGGAAGTGCTCGAAAGCATTCGAAACGCTTGTAGCTCAGGCCGGCTGCTTAGTTACCTTAGTTGTCTTCGGTTTGGATAAGTCAAAGTGTTAACATGTTTCAAACAGCCATTGTCACGTAGTAGCGCTGCTAGGCTTATTGGATATTGACATTGTTGCCTATCGGTTGGTAACCGAAAATCAGTTCCCCGAACGACCGAGAAATAGCAACCAAATTGGATACGCTGGTAGGAATCACATAGGTTAACTTACATCTGGTGGGAACACCGGAAGACCGTTATAAACAACACTAACGCACATACAACATCGAAAATTATATATTAATCGTTAGATAATTTTGAGGTTAGTCTCCGTGTCCCAGTAGACGGACTATAATAACTACGCTTGCCAGTCAAAGAGCGAACGGCAACACAGACGAATCTAGAGTCAGGTGGCAGCATGGGTGAGAGGATGATGAGTGTCCGTAGTAACATCTGCCTCGACCAATCTGTTCTTGTCCAACGTTATACAACTATTATTTTGAGGGGGATACCCATAACAGAACGAGCAGGAAGTTCCTGCAGTCCTACGTCAAATATTGGGGTTGCGATCGATCAGTGGTACGGGAAGTAGAGTACCAGTGAAATATGCGAAGTGAATATACCAGCAACGACAACTACAGCCAATGGCAAAAGTAATCTTCCCTAGTCTGGAACTGAGGCTCAATCTTGAGACGATGGGGTGAAACCGAATATTCGATTCCGTCGCCACCGGTATCGTCCATTCATCCATCTATAAAGTAGGCGCGGCGGTGGGTATTAAAGTTGGTTTTTGTATGCCTCGCTTTAGTCCAACTTGCCACTATCGAGGTTGCTCATTTGTCAACCAGGTTTGGAAAAGTTTTAGTTAGTTGTTGAAAGGTTTTTAAATGATATGGCGATTGTATTAGTACAGTACAAAATAAGTGGAAATAAATTAAAAGAAGAAGGGAAGTGGCACTTCAGATAAAAAGTTGAATATTTCAAAAGCACAGGTGTCTGTGAAAATCTTCTGGTTTGCCACAGTACTGGCAAACAAACGGAAAATGCAGTGTAAAAAGGTTTGAAGCTTGCACGTCACTCGGCGGTCGAAATGAGACTAGAAGTAGGAAGTAAATTTCGATGATTCGCTCGAAGTTTAAAGAGTTCAAAATTGTCTTTACTAAGACAATATTTCAATCCAGTTTGTCTCTGTTGGGGAAGGACGAATAACTTTCAAGGATGCTTAGTATTTCTTTGAGGACCGCATCCATTTCTTGTGAAGCGTCGATCTATAATAAAAAATTTATGACAGTGTGAGAGTGTTTTAACAGCGAGTTGGAGATTAAAAGTGTGTGTGTAAATATGTACCTCAGTTTCACGTCTCATGGTAATTTCGCTTGAGATACTCACCCAAAATTACGGTGGAACTCACTATGTTAAACACTGATCTCGCAAAAAATGAGAACTCTTGTAGGCAAACAGAAACGGAAAAAAGTAATTTCGGTACATGTACCTTGTCTAATACCTATGTATCTTACCCGTACTGTTCAATCCTACTGAGAAGTGCGACATAAGCACTCCGTTTGCGCAGGAAGCAATAATAAGCTAGGAAATCGATGAACTCATGATGAATTGTCCATTCCTTACCCAATCCGTTGAACTTCCCTTGATTCTACCTCGACGGTAACTAAGGTTGTTGCTGACACATTCATTCTAATAGCGCAACGATTCATGGATACCTCAATTGATCCAAATTCTACGATCGCAAATGAGGATACTCACTGACCAAATTGCGCTAGCACCTATAGTCTGTGGTCCTACTCGTCGCAACCGCTTAAGTTCTTTTTTAAGTTTGGTATTTAAATGGGAAATTGGCCTTCTGTGTTCAACACTACTGTCGCAGCTCCACTAGTAGAGGCATGAGAATTCAGATGAATCAGTAAAAGTGCGAGGTCGTCTATTTTCCCTATGGTGGGAGAAGCGGCATTTGTAAACTTGTAAGCGAAATGCCTAAGTCAACTGGAAGTGGAATGAACTTCCTGATCAAACCGCATACGTGAACTTTACTAACTGTCCCCCACAAACAGTTTTTACCGTTTCGACACCGTAGGGAGGACACGGGTGGGAGCCCGCTAGGGTCCGATTGCATGGTTCTCCCCCAGCAGCTGCGTCAGGTTTCACAACTTGGTCTCGCAGAAGGCTGGTCCGCGATGGACAGCCCTCACGTAGATCGAAGGATTGCTTACACAGTCCATTCTGGGAGAGGGCTATGTAGCAGTCTGGAGATTTCCCAGTTTGCCTGTGTAAAATTCTAACTAAAATTATTTCATTGTACACCTAGGTAACCGGTGTGGTTTGTTGAACTGATTGCTGAGTTCGAATGCTTGACTTGCTCATCGCCATATTTTGCTTGGCGCTCGTTTCGGTTGCAACTCGCGACTGCCCTGTGTGCTGTGCATGCTCGTTCCCCTAGCTAGAGCGTCCACGGTGTCGTTCCTTTATAGCTAGATAACAGGGAATCTTTTACTGTACCAATAAAAGTTTCCCTGCAACTCGATCTGTCTTTTCGAATCGCTCTCCGGGCTCCCGGTACAGGCGACTCTCTAAACGCCACCTCTGCTTGGTCGATTGGTTCGTGTGGAAGTCATGCCGGGTAGAGCAATCTCCGCCTCAATAATCTCCGTGTTCAGCCATGTTTTGGTGACCATATCTATATCCCAATGCGTGGAGACCTGACGAATAGGAAGTTCGGTTATCTTGATGAAGAGACCTTGTGCATTGGTATACATGCAAGTGAAGGCATCAGAGGTTAGAAGCGTGTTAGTGAATGCTGATTTCCGGTCAGGATCTACGCCGACCTTTGTGGGGTCGGCTGCCTGTCGTCTTTTATGGGACTGCTGACGCAGGCCCTTGGGTTATTTCGCGTTGTGTAGAGCACTCAGTGCCAGCAAGAAGATGATCACCCTGTCTGCCTTCAGTTGCTGGCGTGTTTTGACACTCTTCATGTTCTGGGCTGCAAGATAGTGGTTTTGTACGGGTGAACAGATTGCCCGATGTCAACTTTTCTATTTGTGACCGAGTGTCTATCATCTTTATAGGTATTTCTGATGGCAGCATTTTACGCAAGTTGTGCTACATTTAGAGCACATTTTCTACTATTAGTTTGGATTGCAATGTTAATTGCATCCCTCGAAACCACACCTTTTGTAGTTAGCTGACATCGGTAACCTTGATGTCGAATTAGCGATAACGTTTTCGAGTGATTGCACTTGACGAATGAAACGTCATTCATTTCATTTTTGCGTTGTAGCCTCTAACTCGATCAACGTCTGGAGCTTGGGGAGGCTGTGACCAAGGATCGATATTATATCTTTTTACTTGCGGAAGTCATCCGGATTTTGGCTGAGTTTCTATCGTTCTCACCAAGGAATATCCGGGAAGATGTGAACAGTGCATGATATAGTACGGAGACAAGTGGCTGACAAGAGAACTGCTTCTCCGTCGTTATCTGACTTAAATGTTGCCTGAAGTAACCGTGGTTCACCGTAGTGTACGGAGTTTGGTGACGGATTAGGCACAGCACACTGGCCAGCTTAGCTTGGATCCATATTAAAGGACACAGGGAGTCTCACTGTTTTTTGTCCTCTAGTAATTTATCTTCGATGGAGTTTACCTCAGATTCAGTCACCTTGGAGCATATAATAGTCCGAGAACTATGATTTTGTCCCATGTTCTTTTTGGAGGGAAGTGTGGCTATTTTCTTTGGTTGGATAACTGACGGGGTCTTGAATCCCGTGTTGGTATTGGTAGTGTTAGAAATGTCCTGGTTGTGTTTCGACTGTCCTAGTCGGAACGGACAAAATCTTGCACTCGTTGTTTGCCACTCGCATAAAGCGCGATGCGGGATCGGTACGCTTTAAAACCAACACGCGAAAATAAGGCCAACCTCCGGTGAGTGGAGAACACCAAAAGTAACGCTAGGAAAAATTTATTAAGTGGGCGAAACGCTATCTAGTGCTAAAAATAAGGCACCGAAAGATAGCTAGCTAGGGAAAGGTGTGGTCGCGTGCGCGGAGAGCAAAGATGGCCGCGGAGCCGAGGAGCGTCGCGCCGTTCGAAGGCGGATGCTATCTGACTCAAACAAACGCGAGCAACGTTCAAACAGGCGAGCGGCTATTTTGCTATGTACATCGAGAAAATATAATTTTGTGATTTTGTAATATTTTACGCAGCATGCGGCAGCCAAACAGGGGAATCTCCAGGTCACTACACGCAGAGTAGCCTGGACAATTCGTATTGGAACGGCCAGTTGATTTAGCCGGCAGTCGTGAGCTCGCAACTGCTAAGGCATACGGAACGGGTAAACGCCGCACAACTGTACCAAAACCCGAAGAAAGAAGGCTGCCCAATAGTAAGAGTGCTTTTACGGACTCAACCAAGGCAATCGTGCTTCCTACACCTTCATATTTATAGTTCGCTAAAACAGTGGCGGTTGTATAGACTAGAACAGAAGGCGTTTGTTTATTGGCACATGAGTTCCCTTGTGGTGGTCTTATCTTCGGGCTGAGATGGGGTGGGTTCGATGCTGTTGCGTCGTTGGGCACATCAGAGTAGCTGAGTGTGCTCTATGGCTAAGGCATTGAAATGAACACGGCTCAGGAAGCAGACTGTTGACCTGAGGATAGCCCGGGAGATATGATAATGAGGCTAGGGCGAGTTGAGTGGAAACTGGGCGGGATTCCTTGGCCGTGTTCTCACTGAGGAAAACTCCGTTGTGATCTATGCAGATGAATGAGCCCTTGGCGGCAGCTTCCGTGGGGAGAGTTCGGCCCTGAACTGAGTAGTATGGGTCTCTGCATAGCGACCATGTTGTTTGAGTGCAACAGTGCACTGGAGCCGGTGAATTCAGTTGAGTTTGGCAGGACTATGCAAGCACTGTAGCAGTTAGCATTAAGGGAACCCAGTTTGACGACCAGCGATGTCAATATGAGGGGGGGTTCTGTAAAGTGAGTAGCAACAACCGAAGCGTGTCAGTCCTCTAACAATATTTAAGGTGGCGCATGGCTCTGAGGAAAAAGGTGTGGCGAAGGTATCTTTGTGAGCAGCCCCTAGAATTAGGTTGGCTAAATCCGGATCGTTGCTCTTATATTCTGCCTGTCTACACTGTTCTGAATTGGATGTCGAGTAAAGAGTTCGATTTGTCCGGTTTCTGTGGGTTAGCTCTCAGGCTAATGCTTACTCTACCGTCTTTGTCAGTCTGTCGCATATCTGTGCCAACACAGCTATACATCCGACGAGTGGAAGCTTCGTACACTCGGTACAAAACCGGAGGGGACCAATCCCATTATAAATTTTTTTATACGGCCGACTAAGGAAAGCACATCGATGATGAATTTTTACGGCAATTTGCGCATTTTGTACCGAATCGCTATTGTTTACCACAATGTTCTGTGACACAATAAACGTACAATTCTGAAAATTTAGGCCCAGGTTTCCGTGAGCAAGCAGTACTTGCCGGCCTCAGTATGCTCGGGGTTCGAGGTGCAGCTGAACTGACGATGAGTTACCGCGTTAGCAGCAGAGGAGGACTTCGGACACTTGAATGGGCATGAAAATTTGGGAAGTGCTCGAAAGTATTCGAAACGCCTGTAGCTCAGGCCGGCTGCTTAGTTACCTTAGTTGTCTTCCGTTTGGATCAGTCAAAGTGTTAACATGTTTCAAACAGCCATTGTCACGTAGTAGCGCTGCTAGGCTTATTGGATATTGACATTGTTGC
Organism: Dicrocoelium dendriticum; assembly: GCA_944474145.2. Taxonomy (NCBI): domain Eukaryota; kingdom Metazoa; phylum Platyhelminthes; class Trematoda; order Plagiorchiida; family Dicrocoeliidae; genus Dicrocoelium; species Dicrocoelium dendriticum. The sequence continues at coordinate 102,392,619 of OX104064.1, read as the reverse complement.
CTATCTGTTGGTAACCGAAAATCAGTTCCCCAAACGACCGAGAAATAGCAACCAAAGTGGATACGCTGGTAGTAACCTCATAGGTTAAATTACATCTGGTGGGAGCACCGGAAGACCGTTATAAACAGCACTAACGCACATACAACATCGAAAATTATATATTAATCGTTAGATAATTTTGAGGTTAGTCTCCGTGTCCCAGTAGACGGACTATAATAACTACGCTTGCCAGTCAAAGAGCGAACGGCAACACAGACGAATCTAGAGTCAGGTGGCAGCATGGGTGAGAGGATGTTGGGCGTCCGTATTAACATCTGCCTCGACCAACCTGTTCTTGTCCAACGTTATACAACTATTATTTTGAGGGCGATACTCATAACAGAACGAGCAGGAAGTTCCTACAGTCCTACGTCAAATATTGCGGTTGCGATCGATCAGTTGGTACAGGAGGTAGAGTACTAGTGAAATATGCGAAGTGAATATACCAGCAACGACTACTACAGCCAATGAATGGTAAAAGTAATCTTCCCTAGTCTGGAACTGAGGCTCAATCTTGAGACGATGGGGTGAAACCGAATATTCGATTCCGTCGCCACCGGTATCGTCCATTCATCCATCTATAAAGTAGGCGCGGCGGTGGGTATTAAAGTTGGTTTTTGTATGCCTCGCTTTAGTCCAACTTGCCACTATCGAGGTTGCTTATTTGTCAACCAGGTTTGGAAAAGTTTTAGTTAGTTGTTGAAAGGTTTTTAAATGATATGGCGCTTGTATTAGTACAATACAAAATAAGTGGAAATAAATTAAAAGGAAAAGAGAAGTGGCACTTCAGATAAAAAGTTGAATATTTCAAAAGCACAGGTGTCTGTGAAAATCTGCTGGTTTGCCACAGTACTGGCAAACAAACGGAAAATGCAGTGTAAAAAGGTTTGAAGCTTGCACGTCACTCGGCGGTCGAAATGAGACTAGAAGTAGGGATTAAATTTCGATGATTCGTTCGAAGTTTAAAGAGTTCAAAATTGTCTTTACTAAGACAATATTTCAATCCAGTTTGTCTCTGTTGGGGAAGGACGAATAACTTTCAAGGATGCTTAGTATTTCTTTGAGGACCGCATCCATTTCTTGTGAAGCGTCGATCTATAATAAAAAATTTATGACAGTGTGAGAGTGTTTTAACAGCGAGTTGGAGATTAAAAGTGTGTGTGTAAATAGGTACCTCAGTTTCACGTCTCATGGTAATTTCGCTTGAGATACCCACCCAAAATTACGGTGGAACTCACTATGTTAAACACTGATCTCGCAAAAAATGAGAACTCTTGTAGGCAAACAGAAACGGAAAAAAGTAATTTCGGTACATGTACCTTGTCTAATACCTATGTATCTTACCCGTACTGTTCAATCCTACTGAGAAGTGCGACATAAGCACTCCGTCTGCGCAGGAAGCAATAATAAGCTAGGAAATCGATGAACTCATGATGAATTGTCCATTCCTTACCCAATCCGTTGAACTTCCCTTGATTCTACCTCGACGGTAACTAAGGTTGTTGCTGACACATTCATTCTAATAGCGCAACGATTCATGGATACCTCAATTGATCCAAATTCTACGATCGCAAATGAGGATACTCACTGACCAAATTGCGCTAGCACCTATAGTCTGTGGTCCTACTCGTCGCAACCGCTTAAGTTCTTTTTTTAAGTTTGGTGTTTAACTGGGAAATTGGCCTCCTGTGTTTAACACTACTGTCGCAGCTCCACTAGTAGAGGCATGAGAATTCAGATGAATCAGTAAAAGTGCGAGGTCGTCTATTTTCCCTATGGTGGGAGAAGCGGCATTTGTAAACTTGTAAGCGAAATGCCTATGCAAAAATTCGACTCAAACGATTCAACGGGTAGCTGGGTGCCGTCTGCACTTGCATCAAGATTGCGATGATCCACTGATTCCACAACAGCTGCAGATTTCTAAGCTATTTGCGAGATTCTCCAGGGAGTAAAACCCCTTTTTCTGCACTAGCTGACTTTCCTCCTAAAATGAAGTTGACCGCTGCAGGTCAATTTCGCCAAGAACTAGTGCTCTGGAACCACCAAAGTAGGGATTATGGTAGAGTCTCGATATGCTAGGATCCGGGTTAGTTTCCATGCTTGCAGGTCAACCGATTATCGAGATTTAATGTTTGTAAGAAACCATATTATATAAAAATATATATATATATATATGTTTAAAGCGATTGTGATGACCAAATGTGAAGTACGGAAGTCACCACCTTCGACCTATTCGGTTCTAAACACCTAGAGAGAAAAATGCGGAATTCACTTCGTTGGGGGAGTTAAATATTTGAACAACTATTCAATTATTCAAAGGTTTAATTTTACACGTACGTCCTTCCTAATAGTCACTATCGTGCTGGTTACTCTATAGCTATGTAAAAGAATTTCTTTTCTGCACACAGCCTCTTGCTAATTCCCCATAATGCTGCTGGCACGGATAAAATCCGAGTAACTTAGTGGAACTGTGCAAGAAAGGAGGAAATATTTTGATCATGAGGTTTTAGTGGCAATTTCAAGTCAACTGATTGGACCAGCGCTATCTGAGAGAAGATTAAGTTAAAGACAGGATGCAATGCCATTGTTCCTGAAAGCGTTTCGGTTGCCGTTTAAACGCACTCTAACCGCTAAAATCACCATTCAGACAGGCACTCAACACTTGCTTTTTGCAATTGTTAGACGGTACAAATAACCATCTCGTATCGGTCATTCGGCCAGTAGTATGTGCTGTAGGCACTGCATTTGGCCTAAAGGACAAAGTGGCGTTCGGTGGCCGATGGGAACCGGTGGAACCCATACTGGTACATGAAAAAGACGATGGATGCTAGTACCAGTTTTAAAAGCGAATCAATCGCTGAAGTTCAGTCTTTACTAACACTGGACCATCATCATCATCATCATTATTATACATGTCAGCTAGAGGTGGTGAAACACCTCCGCTATTGTACCGCAACTAACACTGGACCGCTTAATTCTAGTGTGCCATACATCAAACGAATGGTAATTTCTATGAATAATTGTGACCTTCTGCTGGTATTAATCGTGAAATCCTTGCATAGTGAATGAGTTGTGGGTTATTACTTGCATCGCTAAGATGGACATAGACCTTGGGCCATAGTACCTGATGAGAAGTCCTTTCCCAGATGAAAGCATGACACGTAGCAGTCATCAGAGTGGCAGTGAAGTCCCGTCCTCGTACGATATCTTAAGCTTGATTCTTGCTAAATTTGACCGTTCAATATATATATATATATATATATATATATGTATATATGTTTATCTATATATATTGTTGGCGGCATCCGGTTCCAGATTTGCTTGTCACTGTGACCTCAATAGGACAGCCACAGAACGCCAGCGGCTACAGAGGGACAATGGGTGGCTTGCGCTGCACCACCCACAGCTCCATCCACACACCCCCTGTCCAGTGTAAACCCGAAGGAATAAGACCCGGAGGAATGTGGATGAGAACCACGTTTCGTCAACGGCGCCGGCCCACACTCCTACACAGGCAAACAGAAGCACACTGTATTTGGGAATCAGAAGCACACAATGCGGTGGCTGGACCGTAGCCCGCTCCACATTCGATTCCCAACATCTGCAAGCAACATCAGAACGTGATAGGCTTACCCTGATCATGTCCTGGTAAGGAAGCTTCGGTTTCCCCACATGTCACTTCCCCACACTCAGTTGACCATGTAACAGCTGCTTCGGTATCCGCGTCGAATCCATGTCACACATGACCGAGCCACCTCAAGTGTCTAAGTAAAAGTAAATAGTACGCTGCAACACTTCCGTGTCTGCAACTCTGTCGCATCAAGCAATGTGCATAGTCCGTCGCAGACACTGTTGATGAAACCGATCGGGATATCGCACATTCCGACGGTACATCGTCCACGTTTCACTGCCGTATAGAAGACGACAGCATCATGAATTTGCACACCATCAACTTCGTGCCGACGGTAAGCTGGTGGTTGTACCACACTCAGTACTCAAGCTTCTCGAATGCCACCTCTGCCTTCGATATTCGGATACGCAGCCCACTGTCTAGCTACTGAACAGTCGACACCACACGCCCAAGGTAGCAGAAGCGGGAGGTGGTGTCCAATACTTCAGCACCAATGCTGATTAGCGGCAATATTGTAGATTGCACCTCCGGTGAAAGCTGAAAGAGACAGACAGTTTTGGTTGTGTTGATGGTGAGCCCGAATTCGACCGATGTCGAAGCTAGAGCACTAGTCATGTGCTGCAACTCATCCGCGCTATGTGCAAACAAAGCAGTTGTCAGGGTACAGCAAAATACGGACACTTATCTCACAAACTATGGTTCTCGCACCGAAATGATGGATGTTTATCAAGGCACCATCGATACGGTGCACCACACGAACACCGTAAGCACAAGCGGCAACAAAAGCACAAGACATCACGGCATGAAGATAAATATTAAACAGGGCAGGAGCTAAGACACAGTCGTGCTTCATACCAGAGACAACCGCAAAGTCATCCGAGGTCTCTGCACTCAGTTGCACCCTCGCCCGCATAACACTCTGTAAACATTCAGTTAGACTTACAAACTTACCAAACACCAGCCACAATGGCTCGTGGTTCACCGTATCAAATGCTTTGGTGAAATTAACAAAAAGCCAGTACAACGGCTGGTGTCGTTCTCCGCACTTCTGCAACTGAAGAGCCACAAATACCATATTGATGGTGCTGCGACCCGAGAGGAATCCACATTGCCCCCCACCAGGTTAGATTCCACACGAGACAGTTGAGCAGGATTCGGCGAGCAACTTGCCCACACAACCCAGCAAGTTAATGCCACCATAAGTCTTGCTTCCTTCGCCCTTGTACAGTGGTAGTACAAGGGTATCCTTCAGCTCAGGAGGCACCTCCTCCTCAATCCATACGCGTAACACCAACTGGCGCAAGGCACTTACCAACGCGGGTCCACCGTGTTTCAATAGTTCAGGCAGGATCCCGTCGGCACCGGCACACTTGCCGTTTCGCAGCTGAGCAAGTGCTCTCTGCGTCTCATCCAGTGTCGGTGTGTCCGCCAGACATGCCTTCACATCGTACCGCTTCAAGCGGTTAAAAGTATGCCAGTCAAACTCTGAACGGTTTTTCAAGAGACAGTCAAAGTGTTTCCGCCAGATCTGCATTATGTCTGCAGTCTGTGTGCAGGCAGCGCCTGAACTACCATCGATCAGCGTCCTCAGCGGCTTCAATCTCGGTCCATACACCGCCTTCAAGATGTCAAAGAATTCCTTGTGTTGGCGGCGTTCGGCGTAGCATTCCATCTGCTTCGCCTTCTCCGTCCATCATGCATTTTTTATGCGACGGAGCTCTCGGGTCAGTCGCCGTCGAAGTTTGAGAAACTGACTACTCTTCCCCAAGTCACTGGGGTCTGCCACATGTGCAGCAAATGCTGCATTCTTCTCCGACACCAATGCGCCAATCGTCGCATTGTTCTCATCAAACCAACCAGGCCGCTTACAGTTTGAGCGTCCGATGGACTCTTCGGCAGCAACATTCACCTGGTCACAAATGTGTTGCCATAGGTCACCCACTGTGGCTGTGCATTCCACATCACAGGCGTACGGCGTACAGCGTACAACTCCATCCTCATATACATTGTACCCAGGGAAAAACATTATATTACCGCTGGTTCACGGCAGGAGTGCAATACATGCATTTACGAAAATATATGTACGGTTTGGTACCCACCAATTTGTGATTAGTGCCACACTCAGCTCCACGCAGTACACGTGTCATGTGCACTTCAGGCATATCACGCTGACGTACGACGACATAGTCGAGCAGGTGAGCATGATCACTCCGTGGGTGCGTCCAAGTTGCAACATCACTCGCACTCAGTGCAAACCGAGTGTTCGTGATCGTCAGGCCGTGAGTGGCACACAGTGAGAGCAGCATGTCACCGTTCGTATTCGCTGAACCAATGCCACGCAGTCAATGACATCTGTCCACACCGATGCATCACGCCCAACACACGCGTTGAAATCACCCAACAGAAATAGTCGGTCGCTCCACGGCACAGACCGTATCACGGAGGATAGCTGAGTGTAGAATTGTGCATGCATATCAGCAGGATAACACATGATAAAAGTGACAAACTTACCTCTTCGGAGTCGTAGGTGAACAGTCATCAGTCGCGCACTAATGCCAGTAGGTTCACTCACTAGCTGGCCATTTATGCGATCGAATAGTACAAATCTGAACCCATGTTTACGTGGTGCTGTGATGGCGTTGCCCACTCAGCAGAACGTACAGCCGGAACCACCTTCATGCAACTTACCTTGCTCAGCCAGCAAGGTCTCGCTGAGCACCACAACATCGAAGTTGTAGCGCGTCAGTTCCATCGCGACCAGTGCAGTGCGTCGCTCGGGGCGCTCACTCGAGTTCCGGTCCAGTAGTGTACGTACGTTCTAGCACCCGATGGTGAGATTTGCGCGCAAGCATACGATTGCATTGGTGGGCAATTGCAAGCGTAATGGCGGTTGTGTTTCGATGCTTTGTTTGAAGGACTCTACCCGGATCTTTTAGCTCAATAGCCTGACGCACAAGCCAGTAGAGAGAAGATCAAGCTCGGGGGTGTGATTGCAGAGACCCATTGAGATCTGTATGAGGTCCGTTACACACAGCCTTTGAAGAGCTGGAACAATTCATATATGATTTAATACCGTAATAGGATACGCATCTGCGACCATGGCCAGACGTAAGGGGATTTTGGTGGGTTTGCACCAATTGAACCAGGGGCTACCTGGCTTGAGGAGGACACTAGCAAACCATTAAATACCGTATACTGAGAATAGAGGGCGAGAAGATATAAATCTGTGTTACTCCCTCGTAGGTGGATCGGGCACATGCGCCGAATCACGTCGCTGATTCTTGCGCAGTGGCAGCGTATTGCAGCTGCACTACATCTTATCCGGGTGCGATAGGCTCCCTATGCTTGTAGTCCGCAAAGTGGGCGTCAAGGAATCTCTTCAATTCCGACACCGATTTCGCCTTGACTAGCGTCTCCGGCAAGTTGTTCCAATATTCCACCACTTGACGTTCGAAGTATAGAGGGTGAGCGATGTGACTTAAATCCGGTACCACTAGTTGGTACCGGTGTCCGCGTGTGCTGCTTGATGCGCGAAGGTGCAGCAGCGGTTTCAACACAGAGTAGTGGGCTAGGTGCAGTATTCGTTGAGTTATAATGAGATCAATTCGAAGCCCACGATATGACAGGGTATAAAGCCCTAGTCACCTACATCGGTGTTCGTACGACATATTCCATAAACTGGAGATGAACCGGGTAGCAACATGCTGGACCCGTTCCAGTCTCTGCAACTCACCTATAGTGATCGGGCAATAGTCGGGTGAGCTGTACTCAAGCACCGATCTTATTATGGAAGAGGACAGACAGGTTGAAATCTCTTCAAACCAAGTGCAGAAGCTGCGTCTAAGTGCCCAAAGCAGGCGTAGTCAGTTTGAGTACAGTCTGTTCGTGTTGTCGACAGACTTCAGATCACAGCGTGAGAGTAGGCCTAGATTCTTTGCGGAACTGGTAGGATGCAGCGGATGGCCGGCCAGGGTATACGCACGCCCATTACTACCCCGCTCCAGACTCAAAACCGAGGACTTGGCCGTGTTGACCGGTAGGTCAACTTCTGCAGACCACCGGGATTGGCCGTCGAGGTCCTGTTGAAGGAGGTCACAGTCGCCGGAAGAATCAGTAAGCCTCCACATCTTCAGGTCATCCTCAAATAATGCCCACGGCAACCGAAGAAGCTGAGCTTATTCGTTGATGTGGAGCAGGACTAAAATAGGCCCAGTACTGTGCCTTGGAGTACGCCGCTAGTGGACGGGTACCATTGCGTTAGGTGGTCATCCACCTGAACCCGCCATCTTCTCCCAATAAGGATGTCACTGATCTAATGGTACAGTGCGCCACCAACACCACACATTCTTAGCTTGTGGAGCAGAACGTCGTGGTTCATTTTATCGAAAGCTTTACTGAAATCAGTGTAGATAACATTCACTGACTTCCCCCGATTCAACGCTTGCAACCATTCCTGCTGCGTCAACAACAGGTTGGTGATGCACGAGCGGCCCTTCATGAAGCCGTGCTGTGCCGGCGTTAGGAGATCTTTCGACTCCAGCAGCAGCAGAAAACCGTTTTACAATCTTCACGAGCACCTTCGTCAAAACACAGGTGAGACAAATCAGCCGGTAATTGTCCACATTGCGTTGGTCACCATCTTTTGGAATCGGCTCCACTACAGAGCATTTCCAGTCGCTCAACAATGCACCCTCGAACAGTGATCTGTTGAACAGGTCCGTCACGGCAGGTGAGATGATGGCCGATAAGGACTTCAAAATTAACGGGTGTAGTCCATCGCATCCGATAGGTTTTGTGCCATCAAAACTGGTGAGTAGACTGAGGACATTTTCTACACCGCAATCAATGACCCTCGAGTTCGGTAGGGGCTGCACATGTCGAGCTCGGCATAAGCGCACGTCCACTTGTATATACGGAAGCGAAGTGCTCCACCAATGCGGACGCACCTTCAGCGCTGGAGGTCAGCGACGGTCCATCAGTGCCCTTTAATACAGCTACGTCACTTGTGGGTCTCAGCCGCCACTTCACGTAAGCAAAAATCGCCATGGGAGCCGTCTTCGCTGAGGTTGCAAGCTTCTCTTCGAACTGCCGATGCTTTCGCGCTTTGGAGATGTAGCATAGATTCCACTGCCACTTGTACGCTTCATAATCTTCAACAGAGCCAGACACGATGAGTTTATTCCACAAAACGCGCCGCCCTTGAGCAAACTGACTATATTCTCGGCCGAACCAATGTGGCTTACCTGGTCTAGCTTTCCGATAATTGAGGGTTACGAAAAGAACGCACAAAGATTGCACATCTTCTTTTATAACAGACCAACAGGCTTCAACACATGAATCCCGCGGCAGCGACCAGTCTATTTCACTGGCGCCTCGATTTAAACCATTGAATTCGGTCTTCCAATAATTGTAAAACAGGCTCCGACAGACGTATGGCAGCGGCAGCTCTAGGCTGGTTAACACCATCGAGCGGTCACTAGCTGCCAGAGGCTCCAGGACCTGAATTTCATTTACATGCTGCTCGCAAATCGTTAGTAATAGGTACAGGCACGATGGGGCGGAATGCGGTGTAATGCGCCTCGGTTGGCAGACATGATTTGCTACTCTAGTTTCAAATACCTTTACCGCAAACTGCGCCTCAACTTCACAGTGCTAGAGGAGAAGTTGAACATCAACCCACCGTATTCGAAGGAAGTTAATATCACCCGTAAGAAGAAAGCGGGGCCGATTCATGTAGTTTCTGGCATGCAGCAACCAGTCCAGGCTTCGACTTCGCAAGCTGCGATAAGCAGCACCCACAAACAGTTCACCCTGTCTCAGGCGGATCCAGCACCATGAATTTTCATACAAGCCATCTTCGTTACGATAGGTAGGTACCAGTCTCCCGCACAGCGAGGACCAAATGTATAACAGCACACCACCTCCGCTGTTTGATAGTCTGTCGCACCGGAAGCACGAGTAGCCACTGATCCGGACTTCCTGCGTAGTGACCTCAGGATTTAACTAGGTTTCGGTCAGTCCTAGTACAGCCGGACGACGTGAGGCAACGAAGTGAAATACATCGTCCCGTTGGTTCATTAAACTACAAGCAGTTGTGAAGGCTACGCGCAGGCTGCGGTAGGAACCGGCAGACGCGCCTGAAGCATCATCAATCTGTTGATCCGGGTTCGGCGCACCAGGGTAACTACCCGAAAATTTACAGTGTGGAGATTGGTTTCTCCACTATCAGTCCACTGCTTCAACTGCACGATCGCGGACTTTAGTTTCACTCTGTCCGACGGATCAAAATCGGGACGAATATGGATCTTCAGACCTCTTAGTCTACCGAGGACGGATAGGACCAGTCTCTGGCTCGTCACATCAACAAATGTGGCTCGCAGCTGGGATTTCCCCTCCTCTCACTTTCCAAGACGAATGAGTCGATTCACCCGCAACCCCTGTTCATTCACTTCGAGAAGCTTATCAAGCAGGCTCTGCAGAAAATCCACCTCGTGGTCATAACGAGCCTGAGGAGTGGCATCTGTCGACTCAGGTGCGTGGTATATCGTAAGGTTACTACGCTGCTGATTGCTGGCAGTTGTCCTCTTCTTTTTGCTTCGTTGCATTCTCCATTGGCCTTCAACGCCGGCGCTATCGCACCCCGGTATGTTGGTGTCCACAGTACGCAACACAGGCACGCCAGCTGAATCTTCAGCATACGAGTGTATTGGTGGGCAATCGCACGCGAGGTGGCGGTTGTGCTTCGGAGTCTTTGGCTCAACTGCCTGACGCACAAGGCTGTGGGTTTCGGAGGTTTGCTTGAGGGTCTCCGTCCGGAGACTTTGCCTCAATAGCCTGACCCGCAAGGCAGTCGGTGGCTTGGAGATTTGTTTAAGGGACTCCGCCCGGAGCCTTTGGCTCAATAGCCTGACCCATATGGCAGTAGGGAGCAGATCCAGCTATGGGATGTGATTGCGGAAACAGATTATGATCTGCTTGAGGTCCGTTACTTGCAGACTTTAAGATAATAGAACGATTCATATATGTTTTCCGACCGTAGTATGCAACGCATCTGCGACCACGGTCTGACTCAAGAGGGTTTTGTCGGGTTTTCACCATTTTGACCGGGGCTAACTGGCTTGAGGCGGGCAGTAGCGAATCATTGAACACCCGGAGGTGCCCTGCCACCGTCAGAGACAATGCGTGGCGCTCGTGCTCTATGCTAATCGAGCTGTGAGCTCATAACCCGTAGACCTGTTGTCACCCATGGCTAGGTTTTACGGAACAGGGCCATCGACCATTTCCTAACCTCCGAAGAGGATAGACTGGGATACTGGCAGGGTGCCCATACCTGACAGGAGAACGACTCGGGTCCTCAGACAAAGCATTCTATTAAATGTATACCCTAAAAGCAACAGGTCTAGCGCATGGTAAGTTCACTGGCCATATATATACATATATGTTTATGAATTGCCCCATGCTGAGGCTGATGTTGCATTCTTGATGCTTCTTCACCGCAGTTGGGCTAAACCAACTTACAGTTAAACTAGGTCTTTTTAAGCTGGTTAAATTTCATTCCACTTTATTTGGTTTGTTCTGCCTACCTGAATACTCTTCTATTAACTGGCCACGTTGCTTACATTAATTGCGCTTATCTTCGGTAACTGTTGCGTTTTGTAGCATTTTTAACTAACGTGTGGACATTTTTCCTTATAGCGGATTCGTTGCTAACCAACTTACTTCATATGCTAATTTAGCGAAGAGTTATGCCACCGTATCTGTATGCATTATTGGATTTGTTTTATTTCATCTTGTCGTTTCCAGTGATTGGCTGTTGCTTGATATCCCCGGTGTGGCTGCGCTTGATGTGCATGTTGACAAGGTGCCTACCTGTCTATTACCCACTACCTCGTCCATACTGGCTCCAGGAGACAGTTGGTCGTTGCTGGAGGGGACGGGGTGCACGGTCCTTGTGGCCGTGCTAGGCTCGAAGAGTGGTTCCATGCACTCAGTGTGGAACGGACTACGGTCCAGCCACCGCCTTATGTGCGCTTGATTCCCCAAATACAGTGTGCTTGTGTTTGCCTGTGAAGGAGTGTTGGCCGGCTCCGTTGATGAAACGTGGTTCCCATCCACATGCCTCCTGGTCTTATTCCTTCGGGTTTACACTGGATATGCGGTGTGTGGTTGGATCTGCGGGTGGTGCAGCGCAAGCCAGCCATGGTCCCTCTGTAGGCGCAGGTGTCCTGTGGCTTGCCACAGCGACAGGCAAATCCGAAACCGGATGCCGCCAACCATGTTTATGAATACATGTGAGCAGCTGAGCATTGGGAATTTGGAGAATCGAAACCTATGCCACCAAACCTCTATTCTCTTTTTCACCTGGCTTTACGAGTTACAATGGGTCGGCGGAGGCCTATGTGCGCTAAGGTTTCCAGGAGGCGTGGCACAGTCTTCACTCAACTATTTCCTTCCTGTTTTATCTGGATGAAACACTCATTTTTTCGGTTATATCTACCTTGTTGCCACCATGTTCACATGTAAGCTGAAAAACAAAACAAAAGCGACCGCTCAAATTCAGTCCACTGCTCTCATGCTCAAACTTGTTTCATTCTGTCGTGTCAACCCCTAAGCACCTAGACTGCAGTAACAATACCACCACTTCCTAGCAGTACGGTGTCATGTGCTCTGTCTAAGGGGCACAATCATAATTTCCTAAACACACGCACTTCTCTTGCCAATCGAAACTGTACGTTCACTTCAATGTCCATTGGAGTGCAGTTAACGATCCTCAGCTGAACGGCGACGGACAGAACTGACAGCAACACCAAGCATATGTGAGGTCTTTTTGAGGTTACACAGTGTATACTCCCATAAACCATTATTGATGCAATTGCATACCGTTGTTCCCAATAACTAGCCCTACTTATGAAGGGTGTGAAAACACTGTTACGCAGCCAACTGACAGATATGTGTTGTGTAACTTCACAGTTAATCAGAGTTGAACTTAGTCGTTCATTTTTGAATGTCTGCAGGCATGAGAGGACGAAGTGTGCAGGAAATCACCCACGTCAACTCATGAGGGCAGTTTATTGTTAAATCAAGGGGAGTACTATTTAGGTAATACCGCAACAACAAAAATCGCTCATCGCTGAACCCAAAGTTAGGTAAGAAAACAAACGAGAGAACACTTACTTTGTGAACGGTTGTAAGACGGGTGCCTTGACTGGGATGGGAGGTTCGGTAGGGCAGTTCAGGCGGCCGAAGTATACCGCTGCTCTCTAATTGGTCTGTGCTGACGCCATATCCTGATTCGTGAGAATGACACTTGTTCTTGCAGAACTCAAGAACAATAGTGGTGGGATGATGCTGGAAATTAATTTGCGTTTTCGAAAAAAAGATAAACTATGAGTCTTTAATTCTATTTAGAAACCCATGTTCGTGACTTGCACATAACAGACATATCACGAAACCGGTCAGCTACCGGCGACAAACATACAAATGTAGCGAAGATTTCTGCGGGGTGTGGAAAACTAATCGGGACGGAATATGAAAAGTTAAATACAAGAAACCGAACATACAAATACTAATGAGTGCCCGATAGGGACTCCAATCACTGGTGTGGACCATCCCAAGGCTCCAGCCTGACTAAGTCTTTAAGCCAACTTCTTTATGCCACCTTATCGACTGGTCACTTAGCGGTTTCGCCCAACACGGTGCAGTGACGGCATACAACATAAGCTGAGGTAAGCAATCAACGGGAATATGGAGCACATCACCTAGCCAACATAAGCAACTAAGCTTTAGCAAACCCTCGAGAGAGCAACCAGAAGGATTCTTGCCAAAAACCAACTGACGAACCTCAGCATAACTCACCTGGTGTTTCAACCAGATGTGAGCAATACGCCGCAAGCACCGTTAGGAAAGTACGGTCAATTTGTTAATGACTTCCCAACAAACTGACCAGGTCTCTGATCTATGCAGTGACACGGTCCGTGTCGCAGTGTTATACACCCAACCCTACACTGAAAAGCTGAATTGCGCCACACTAATAGATGGTCTAGCCTCTGGAAAACCACGCGGCCGTTGCCGATGCGCGAAGGAACCTCTTCATTGATGTAACCACCGGAAGCGACACAACTACCAAGGTAAGTGAACCGATCCACCACTTACAGTGGCTGTTCGCTGATGGCTAGAACCGGTGGTGTATCGGTTACAGTCCTGCAACGGTATCTTATACCTTAAAGGTGTGAAGTACATTGCAAAACTCGGAGTTCAACGCGTTAGCCTATCCAATTGTGCTCGCATATCCACTGCGTCCTACTCAGATATATCGTCCGCATACTCAAGGTTTGTTAAACGGTCACCTGGCAGAAATTCTACACTGGTAGAGTCTGAAATAACCGAGTCAGTCACGCTCATTTCGCCCACAAAGTTGAAGAGAGGAGGACATATAGGACAACTGCACCGCACTCTACTTGTCCTGGGGATCTCAAAAGATACTTTCCCATAGAAGATTTCCCTGCATCTAGAGTCACGGTACAGATACTTCATAATAGAAAAGAGTTTCCCTGTCGCGGCCTCCACGAATAGCCAATGCTACAAGCTGGCACGATCAACAGAGTCAAAGGTAACTTTCAGTTCTAGGAAAATTACCATAGCCGATTATCTTTAGTTGTCTACAAGCTAGGATGGCGAAGAGTAAATGTCGTCGATACAAACCCTACACTATGCAAGTCTGCCTGCTTTTAAATTAGCCGGCTCTCAAGAATCCAAGCAAGTGGTCAGCGAATGCTACTCGTGAGAAGTTTGGATGCAAGAGCAATGAGGATAACGCTTTGATGCTTTTTCCACGAAGTCCATGGACCCTTATTGAAGATAAGCACCACGTTTGAGTATCGTCAATCTGAAGACACCTTTTAGTGTCCCAACTTGTGTTAAATTGGGCAGCAAGTGCAGTCAATAATGAGTCACCCCCAACTTTCAAAAAATATACAAGAAGGTCGACAGGTCGGGGAGTCATGTTTCATTTCATGTCCGTTAGTTTATGTTAAATGTCTCCCAAAGTAGGAGGTGTGGCACCAATTTCCCACGTCGTCTCAGGTGATTGGGCAACCGGCAGTGTCGAATCAGGCCTGCTGGTCGGCCGTTCACAATGTTCCGCCCAAAGGGCTAGTCGATGAAGCTGAGAGTGGATCAACCGTCCATCATTCTCGGATGTCGTCTCACTAACTGATGACTGTCTTGGACCCGTTTTCCGGGTGAGCTGAAACAGCACTCGGCCATTTCCAATCGCACAGGCTTGCTCTACCTCAATGACCTTTGCTACCAATCACCGTTCCTGGTCGATTCGAAGACTCCTTGTCAGACTTCGTTTCAAGAGGTTATGGACACGCTGAATCTCAATACTCAAAGGAACTTATCTGCGTGCGTTGATTAAACTGGTCGACGTCTCAGAGCCATTCACATTCCAGAAGTCTCAAGTTGGACGTATAGCAGGAGTCAAAGACGTTGTTATGGTACACTTGAAACGATTCCACTCTGTGTTACGCTCACCAACTTCATTCACCACTACTAATTTCGTGGACCAGTTTGTCATGATGGTGTTGAAATGCAGACTGCGAATGCAAGTGAGAAGCACAGAAGTTAGATGCCTCTTTCAATCAGGAGGAGTACGCGTCAGGTATGAGCAGAATCAAGGCACACATTTACACTGACCGACAAAATTCGACTGATGTGCATCATCTGGAGCTGATTGCAATGTGGTCAATTTGGGTCCGGGTTATCGAAAAATGCTGCGATTGCCAGGTGACATGATAGTAATATCTAGGTTGGAAAGCAGGGCTGCTAATATAAAAACTCCGGTCGGTACAAAGTGGTAGGAATCGATCGTAGTTGCCTGTTAAGCGCGCATCAACCCGAAAGCGGCCTCCCAGATATTGTTCAAAGTCCGAAGGCGACCCACTTGGGCATTCCTATCACAACCGACAATCACAATGTTAATATTTTTCATTATGCAGAGCAGAGATGAGACATGACCATAGAAATCATTTCTGATATCCTCCGAACTGTTGTGGGGTATAAAGGAAAGCAGTGAAAAGACGGTTCACAGTGGAACGACACATATGCAGCTGTTCACAGGTATTCAGTCGATTAGATTGCCTTTAGCATGTTTTCGGAGAGCAATACCGAGTGACCAGAAACAAGCAGAATGCTGCCATTGTCGGCAGATGCAGAGCCAGAGTGTCGAAGACTCGTGAGCCCTAGGTTTGAAGGAATAGTTACATGTATTGATGACAGCACCTGCGAAGTCCGCGATAATATTTGACCAATAGATTGGGAAATAGAGTCGTAAGCGAGAGGACGAACAAGAATCAACTAGTATCGTCGATTAGTTCTACAGCATAGATGGAACTCTTCGCCTGCTCATTTTGAGAGAGGGATTACGTCCAAACTGCCCTACTTCTATCCTCTGACTTAACAGTCTGAACCACAAGGCAGTGACGAGCAAGTCCAACTTCAGAGTGTGATTGTAGAGACCCGTTGGGAACTGCTTAAAGTAAGTCACATACAGCCTTTAGAGATTTAAAGAGATTCATATGCGTTTTCTGACCGTGGTGTTAGGCACCTGAGACCACGGCCAATCGTAGGTGGAAGTTCGCGAGTTTGCCCCAATTTGCCCCAGAGCTAACCTAACTTGATGCAAGCTGCAAAAAAATATTACGCATCGGGCGGTGCTGTCCTACCTCCACAGACAATGTGTGACAGTTCTTGCCTATACCTAACGAGATATGACCATAGGACGAGTCAATTGGTTTCCCATTGCTACTTCAAAGGAAGAAGTCCACTGATCCATCCCCAACCTCAAAAAGAGACTGAAACTTAGTCGGTTTGACCTCTGACCAATAACCTGCATGAACAAAATGGCTCTGAAGGCACTTGAAAAGTGCAGCCCAGTGTTGATCAATGGCTCACGAAGATACGCAAACCATTGCACCGTGTTAGAGTCCAGTCTCGTCCTAGTGTTAAAGTGTCAATGTATTATCGGATATTTGCGGCACTAGTGGCGGGTGCAAGTGTTCTGAATCGGAACAAGCTTTTTGTGTCTTTTCTAGGAAAGTATAGCGCCTTTGAAATAGCATCAGTTTACCTGGTCAACTGGCTGCGTAACCGAAGCAGTTAGAAAAATTTCCCTTTCAACTGACAAGCCCCGCTTAGGAGCAATGCCCCTAATCAGATTACATGATCAATAAAGTTGAGGAAATTATCGGTTTTACTGTGCTAGCCTAATGGTCACATGGAGCAGAAATAAACCACATTTAAGCCTAAGAAGAGTTGTCTCAAGACTAAATCAACCTACGCGTCCGCTAGAAATATCCTAGTAAAAGCAGCGAGTCTAATCAAGCTCGCATTGTGTGCATACAATGTCTAATTGGTGGTCCAGAATCCAAGATCCGTTGTAGATCAATCAAAGCTCAAGTCGTGGATTGGAGTTCAGACAGGAAAACAGAAGGGGACGTGCATTTAGCACTAATCCAAATTTACCAGCGACATCTCCCGGTGCTGCGCAAACTGAAAGATGAGGTTCGGAGAAGGAGAGGGATATTCAGCGAGTAAGGTTTCTGAGAAGAACGATTGTGACAACCTCAGAGACTGCTGATCGTTTTCATGCCATAACCTGCATTATCAAAGTGTATTTACTACAACCGTACAGGAGGATAGAGATGAGCGAATGGGAAGGAGTGATGAAATGTCCGAGAGACTGTAGAATGATAGCTAGGTGAGAAAACTCTCTTATGCCGCAAGATCTATATAGGCTATGCGCTCTGCTTGTGAGCATTTCGCTGTGGCCCATAAAAGGTCTATATCTAACCGACTTGCGAATACATTACGCAAATACTAACGGTTACGATCGACCAGCACTGTGACTGCATGGAAGTAAATTATAGACAGCAGCATAAAAGCTCATGAAGTGCAAAAAAGCAGTTATACCTCAGTGGATATCTCAGCATTAGTGGAGCAGCTAATAGTCATCTTGGATTTATGGGTTTGAGTTCGTCAGTTTGATATTCTCGGAAATTCCTCTCTGTGCTTACAAACTCGTCCACCAGTTTATATCGAATGCCTACCGCTTAGGCCGATCCGTAGTCTAAAGATAACAAGCTTGACATGTAACCTGACGGCACGGGTTTGAGCCTGCGTAGGAGCAGGGTGAATCTTATAAGATCCAGGGCCCACGTGCGGCCGATCGTGGATGCGCGGCAGTGATGCGTTGGTACTGCGAACCAGCGTAGTACTGATGCCCCACCGCTCAGTACAGGTGAGTGGATCATTGCATAGGTACGACAATCCGTGTTCCAGCATCAGTCTACTTATCAAATTAATCTTTTACTAGTGTGGGTACGCGGACAACGTGCGACTGGCGTGACTTTGGACGAACTTGCGTGCTAGTTGCACCTCTATGAATACGTTGCTGTTTCGCTGTTTCTCAGCTACATTTTGTCACACAAAAGTGTGTTTACACTCACCCGATCCAGCTTCATCAGCGCTATCTAGCGCACACCATCTTTCGGATCTACCTTGTGTGGATAGTCTTTTGGCTCCACATTGCGGCTTTCGCACCGTTCCCCGCAGAAACAAGCTATGCATTTTCCAAATCATCAATCACATAGAAACAATTGTAGACTCAAACGGAAGGCAACTCCGAGTTTTATCCAACGATTAAGCAATCACAACTGGACGGTACATCAAAGTAGCTATGGTACACTTCGTGTCCGTATCGCTCAGTCAATCGACCTACCGCGTGAACGATCCAGCCGCTTAAACCTGCCCCACTAGGGCCAGACGCACAGAACTTGACGGTTTTGAACATGCAGACAATTTAGCTCACAAGTGACCCGCAGGAAACCATAAGCACTCGAGCTCAGATCAAAATAGCATCGATTGACGAAATGGATTGTGGCGACCAACCAACAGCCTATGTTACCGCATCCAGATTGACAGTAGTTTGTGACTTTTCTTCAAGCCATAAAAATGTACGAACTTGAATTCACTGTTTCAGTTACCTTGGCAGGTTTCACCGTAAATGTTCCAAGCTCACAGTAAACATGTGGAAGCTATACAATAGTAAAGCAAGTTCATTGTGGTTCTGGTAAAAATTGTACATGAACTATCGCAGAAATAAGAAAGACTGGTGGCAATGAATGAACAAATGAGCAACAGCAAAGGCGATTCATTTGAAGAAAACATGACAGAGAGTAAATCCCGATCATTCCCATTAGGCTCTGCATCAAATTTGAGGAAGAAAGCTGGGTAGCGCGCTGAAAATGTGTCATCTGTGGCTTTAAAGGTCAAAACCGCCAGTTGCCCAAATACGCATGAAACAACCGAAGCCAATCCCATTGGAATGAGCACGGTCAGAGCCCCGTCTATCCTCCAAACAGTTTTGAAATTTCTGAAGGACGTCGATACCAATGGTGGCTGGAACTTGATTGCTGCCAAAGGTGACCGAAAACCTAGACCTTCGACCACCACCACTGGGCTCAAATTAAATGAAGGAGACGAAGCTATACCCACACAGCCTCCATCGGCTGTATGCAGACCAACTGGTCGGCTGACCACAGCCCGAGTTAGACGTAGTATACCAGCGGTAATCTATACCAACGTTCCGGAATCGACGTCAAATTCCTTGAAAGGAAAACAAGTCGATGATGTGAACCGGTGGAACTTCATATGTGACACTATAGGTGTTGTAGCTAAGCCCGTCAATTTGATACGCGTTACCTGTACCAACGATACGAAGCCTAAATTAAGTACATCGTACGAAACCTAAACTAGAAACTACGAACCAATAAACGTAGGCTTAACGCACGGTCTGAGCAGAAGAATAAAACGAAGTATCCTATAACCATGGTTCTATAAGGCAAAATAATTACAGTACATAACTTACGAACAGGTTTTACAATCGTACTGCAAGAGGGCAGAAATTGTAAAGTGTGTACCAGCGTGGGGAATTTGGGCAGTGTCACAGTAACAGAATAATAGGAATGAACTTGAAACGTCAAGGATATGTCCGTGATCGAGAGTGAAAGGAATAAAGGTTCAATATGGTAACCGACTGCAGCCCACAGAGTAAAAACAATGTAAAATGGGCAGAATAATTAGTGAATAGGGAGACCGTGTCCTAAAGTAAGGAATGCAGGTTGGGGAATACATCAAAGTTCCTTTTGGACTTTACCTATCACCAAAAGCCACCTCACTACGGTGAACCAAGACTACTCCGAGTTGTTGGTAAGTTCAGTGATCTGATTAAATCTGCAGCGGTCAACAAGCCTCTTCGTACCGCAAGAGCAAAATCATTCATTCAGAGCAGAACACGAAAATACACGACAGTAAGAGACGCCGCGTGGCATGTGTATAGAGTGAACTATAGCCCTGGAAACTGGAGCAACTATGTTGCGCATCGTAACACCTGTATCACATTTTCCGTGGGGACAAAGTAGGACATCAGGAGAGTCCAGCGGAAAGTTTTGTGCTAACAATAAGCATCTGTACAGACATGTGAACAGCCGCCGGAATGTGAAACACGATGTTCCCCCACTAATATCAACGGATGGATGTGCTCAAACCGCCAAGATTGCAGCCAAGGTTCTAGGGCTACAATATGCTCCAATTTTCCGACATGCTAGCAGCATGTGTAACATACCCGTCTCATTCTCCCAGATGCCAGTATGTCCACACGTAACGTTTAGTTCAAGACCATATTGAGAAAGCTGCTATTGTTGCGCACCCATAGGTCCTCCGAAGTTAACAACATTCCCCGAAAGCCTTGCAGGTGGAAGCTACGAGGATAACTGAGCCATCAAGGAGATTTTTCAATGATGCTTGGAAGAACAGGAGGTGCTTAACATGTGGGAGCAGAGCATCATTACCCCGATTTCCAAAAGTTGTAGCCGTTCAGAGCCAGCCAACTATCGCCCAGTGATTCTCCTCCCGGTGCTCTCAAAGGTGATGGAATCGACCGTTGCTGAGACTGTAATGGGCTACTTCGAAAGGTCTAACATAATAGCACCGGAGAAACACAGATTCCGTCAGCATCGGTCATGTACTCCCAGGCTAATGATGGCCCGCTGCAGTTGGTCCGAGATAGCCGACAGTGGGACGGGCATTGATGTTATCTACCTGGACTTTTAAAAGCCCACGACCGCACCGATCACCGCATCCTTCTCCAAAAGCTGTAAGCGTACAGTGTTCGGAACCCTGTCCTGGGATGGATCGCAGACTTCCTTCCTCAGCGGCGCCTTCAGTTCGAATTCGGGGCTCATTTTCTGATCTAATTAATGTGGACCGCGGAGTTCCGCAGGGGCCATTGTTGGGGCTGTGGTTATCCTTGTTCTTCATTGACGATCTTGCGAGTGTCGTCGAGTCAAATTACCTGTCTTTTTACGATGATATCAAGATATAGCGTGCAATCGGCTGTCAGTAAGATCATGGAACGCTTCAACGAGACTTAGACGGCGCTTTTGAATAGTCAAAGGCAAATCTACTTCCGTTTAACACGGACGAGTGCAAAACTGTGCCTGTTCGCTACAAGCCCACGCAAGCATATAAGCTTGGAGAGGACATGATGAAAACCGCCTCACAAGAGCGAGACCTCTGTGTGTTAATCTAAGAGGACCTCGGCTGTTCGGCGCAGTCCTTGAAGGCGTCCAAGACCGCGAACCAACATCATGGTCCCTGACGGAGGGCGTCCGGGAGATTTAATCCATCCATCTTCCCCCAAATGTAAGGCCCCTTGTAGAGTACGCGATCCAGGCTTGCCAACCCTGGTTAAAACGCAAACTGGCTGCACTGGAGACCGCAAGCGAAGGTAAATGAAAAATGTAAACGGGTTGTTCAAACTGCAATACCATATGCGCCTGAAAGTCTTGGGAGTGCACAGTGAAAGACATACGTCTATGGGGTAAACTCCTCCTGGCGTTCCAAATCTTGAAAAATCCCTGTCACGCTTGTCGCCAACACCTGAAGGTTATCCGTAACACAAGATTAAGGAGTCATAAGCTGAAACGGGCCACTCAATCTTGGAGTGCCACCGGAATTTTTTTCTTTTCGAATTTTCCTGTCAAATTTCTCTTTCGACTTTTGTCATTTCCGCGCCCATACTACCCATATTTTTAACAACGATTCGACGATGCTTTGCAATACCTACATTACTTGATCTGATTTCTATGCATCGAATGACAACAAGACACAGATAAACATTCTGTTCTCCAACCCCCACGAAATCGGGTATACCTTTGTGTTAACATGGATAATATGGCGAGTCCAGAGACGCGCCTTTCGCTTGTGAGTAACCTTTTTGAACTAACCTTATTCCCACATACCATCCAACGGGACTTTTCAAGCCTTGGTTATTAATCCGTCTTAAATTATTGTTCCATTGAGTGGCTTTCTGCGTCAAGTCTGTAACCAGGAGGAGTTAACAAACGTGAATGTTTGCAAGCATAACTCCTGCTGTCAGGTGGAACCAACTGGTAAACGTCTTCGTGATTCCGTGGTATCATTACTGAAATTCATGTCGGTTTCGCCTTTGATCAGACTTTTCGAACATATTAAACGATGGTGAGAATGAAATAGACGTTGGTTGACACATTCATCACAAGGCTCCCAGCCACAGAGATGAACGCCTCCTTCACAAATTGACCAGTGTCATTTACATGTACTGCATGTGGTCGGCATCAAGCAGCAGACTGTGAATATGAGATGCCGGTGCGGAACTAAAGAAATCCTGGACGAATCACGGAGAAGATGAGATGCGCATAGCTGCGTTAAAAAATAAATAAATAAAAAGAAGTAACCTGACAAAAATACGTGCAAAGTACTCAGAGGCTGAGAGAACAGCAGACAAAACACATCGAGACAAGACAAGCACCCTTCAAACCCGTTACTTCGATTCCAAACCAACGTTTTCTCCCCAACATTCATCCTAAAAATCGCCTGGTCTCATAGGCTTAAGGAACAGAATGCGGAAGCCACTGCCATTTGTTAAAAAAACAGTGCAAGTATATTTTGGTAAGTACTTGTGCATAGACATTGCATGGCCGAGCGAAATGTTCTGTGGCATTCTGGAAGTCATGATAACATAAATCGAGGATTTGAACTCGTAACGCAGAGGTCAGAATCGTACTACATTTCTACTAATCATGATGCTGTAAAGCGGACGAAGAAACGTCAAGGCAATTTTAGTGAACGTAACATGCATTTTTCCCAAAAAGATGTTGTGACGAAGAAGTAGGTTTTAGAAAGGACTACCGTATAATGAGAATGCACCGTTGGATCTAACCACGGAGATGCGACGATGAAGCAGTCAGAAAGGATTGCTCACTTCACCATCTGAACTACTGACACAATTGCGGTTTTTGTCATATAAGATGCGATGTGAGGATTGATTAAAAACATACCTCATTAAGCGCTGTAGATCTTTCGAATGCAGCCGCGGGGAAGTCATCAAGCACCAAGCCATTCGAAGGTCGAACCAAGTCAGCAAGACCACTCTGGATGAGCATTCCTGTAGATAACTATTAACACAATACAAGAGACTCCTGGTAAATCGAATAAGAGGCGCGAACATTTGAGTTAACGCTGTATACTTGAAAAGAGCCACACCAGCAGATGAGAGCAATCTACACTTGCAATTTTCTACATTGTCCATTCTCGCATAAAGCAATGCGCTCTTGGCATCTGCAGTCGGCAGATGCTCATATGTTGTGTAAAGTTGTGAACTATCTGTATTTCAGAAGTACTTTCCTATATCTAATGAAAAGTATTGGATAAACTGGCGAATTTCTAAACACTACGCGACCAAATTGTCCCAACGGGTTACATACGGGACAGATAGGATAACAAGTATATCTGATATCACAGTGTAGGTGTTCCACTTAGACATTCTCAATAAAATCCACCAGGTGGAATGATAAAACTCAAAAGATTAACAATGGTCGAGAACGCAACTCTTACCTGACCGTCCCGAAAGTCTGCGTAGGAGCAATAAGTGTAGTCGAAATATTCGGCCAGTTTTCGGCCCATTGTTGTTTTTCCACTATTTGGAGCTCCTTTAGAAGAAAACAGATTATGAGTAGGTACGTGGGCACGACAAACATAAACTAATAGGCAGTGTGCATAAGCTGACACTTGTAGGTTTTTATGGATGAAAACATGCAAATGATTAGTTATAGAAACAAGAGTGGATCGCATTCATTCATTATGCAAGTTAGCTGCAGGTGGAAAACACCTCAGCTATTCTGCCGCAACACAAAAGACAAAAAGAAAAATAATCAAAACACGCCGGCTGAGACCCCAGTAACGCATGGACATCGTTCCGGAGAGCTAACAGCCGGCTATCGTGCCGCAAAACGTTATCTAATGCTTAACGAGTGAGATCGTGATTGGAAGGGGAGATTAAACTGGGGGGTGGATAAAGGAACGAACAACACAAACGCCATTGGGGCCGGCTCCTAGCCATATCAGCAAGTGTGTCCAACCAAACGTGTTAATCGACCTTAGGAACCCAGCTCGGCAGTCCGGATGCACCAACCGACGCTAGCTGCGAAGTGAGGGTTTTCATTTCTCTCAACCAAGTCATCGCTTGGCCTCCCCTTCTCCTCTTCCAACCACACGCCTGGCGCGCAAACAATGCACGTCGCGGGAGTCGGTGTGCTACAATGCGCAACACGTGGTCCAACCAACGGAGCCTGGTGCGTGATATAATGGTTTTGAGCGATTCACTCCCTCTTCTTTGCACCAAATACTCGACACCGCACACGCTCATTGCTTATGCGGTGCTCCCACTAGATATGAGCAAAGCTATGAAGACAGCGATGATCGAATGTGGAGAGCTTCTTTATGTCTATTGACCTGATGGGCCAGGTTTTACAACCATATGGGAGGGTGGAACTGGCGACTGCGTTACAAACGCTGCCCTACAGGGAGTGTAATGTTGCGTCTGCGCCAGCGGTAGCGGAGATTGGCAAAAGCACCTCGAGCTTTTGCTATACAGTTCGTAACCTCATCTTCGATCCCACGGGCGCCAATATAGCTGCCCAGGTGCTTGAATTCCTGAACCACTTCTAGCTGATCATCACCAAGCGTCGCCGCAGGGGTGGGTCCATTTTACTTTTGGTGAAGTACTTTGCATTTCGATGGAACAAAGCATAGCCCAAAACGATTGACAGCCAGTGCTAATCTGTCCAGAGAAGCTTGACACATTTGAACGATGTCACAACTTAGGGCAATATCGTCCGCATACACTAAGTCAAGAAGTCGCACAACTGGAAGTAGCTCCACACCTTCTAGGTCGTGTTCAGGGAACGCTGTTACCATGACTACATTAATAACGAAGTTAAAGAGGAAAGGTGACAGCGGCCAACCTTGTCTCACACCGCTGGTGATACTGAAGGGTGGCGGAAGTTTGCTTGAAAACCCACACTCTGCCCGTCGCAATGAGGCTGGACCTTACCGTGGTGCGACGGTTCGTGTGCCTCAGCGATCCATTGAGCTATGCTGGATGGTGCTTTTGCACCTCTAGAGCCAATCATACCAGATTGGTCAATGGTTAGAGGCCAGACAAACTCAGCCTCCTGGTCCTCCAGGTTGGGGGCTGGAATGAGGGTGGCACCTTATTCCTTAAAACGGACTCCTTGTAGCCCAACGCCAAATCCGCTGCCTTGCGGTCAGGTTTTTGAATCAAAGGCTTTGGTTGAGTACCCTAATCGTTCTCCTGTCTAAGCCTGGGCAACCTGACAGTATCCTGCCCACGCAATACTATGAATCTTTCCTCAAACAAATTGCTGATGCTCTGGCCACCGCTGAGGATAATCAACGGTGCCCTATCTGCTGCATCGAGAAGGGTGAATAGGGGTTTGGATGCTACTGCTCAAGCCTTCCCATCTTCTTATTCCCCATCTTACGCTTTTTCACTCTTACCGTCCCCTTCCAACTTCACTTATATCCCCCCAGTTTTCAACCCCCCGATTCTTGGCCCTCCCCCAACATGCTTTGCTAGGCATTTATCTTCTACTTTCAACTCACAGGTGAACGCGGAGCGTCACTCCTCTCCTGTCGACAAGCCCATGTCCAACCAAGCGGTCCATTCCAGTTCATCGGCTTCCATTTGGAGCCCTCGATCCTCCTTCAGATTGGCATGCCTTAATGTACGCACACCACTACAGATCGGTCAACAGGCAGCACTTGCCCGAACATTGGAGACCCTCTCGATCGATATCTGCTACTTATCGGAGACCCGCCTGCAAGACTCGAGCTCTGTGCTCACTCTGCGATCCCCTTCAGGTGACGCAAGCAGTATTTTCTCCTTGCGCCTATCCAGTGAGGATGCAGCTTCGAGCACCGGCCAAGCTAGTGTTGGCATTGCCCTGAGTCCCCGGGCTGAAGCTACTCTGGTTGGTTGGATTCCACTCAGTAGCCGGATGTGTGCGGTCCGATTGGCTGGCTCGTTTAAACCTTCGAAGTCGCGCGGGACTAATAGGTGTCTATTCATCATCGCTGCCTACGCGCCCACAAACTGTAGCGATGATTCGGTAAAGAACGACTTCTACCGCCAACTGACTCAGCTCCTTCGCCACAGAAGAAGCACGGACACTGTTGTGCTGGCGGGGGATATGAAGGCACAAATTGGCAAGTTGTTCACTGATGAAATGCATCTGGGCGGTCAACACGGTGTAGGCTCCCGTAATGATAACTGTGAGCGGTTACTTCATTTGTGTGAAGATGCTCACTTATTTCTTGCAAGCACTAATTTCCGACACAGCACCCGCCGGAGGGTGACTTGGCGCCCACCAGTCTCGAACCAGTCTTGGACGCAGATCGATCATATTAGTTACCGCTGGAGAGGCTGCATCCAGAATTGTCGCTCGGTTTGGAGCACATGTGTGGACACCGATCATGCACTTGTATGTGCTGACATGCGGATGCGCTTTGGCGGACGCCCATGACGACGCTGTGAGCGCATTGACACCAGCCAACTGACAAAGCCAACTGTTCTGAATGCGTATCAAAGTACGCTGACATGCGAGTTGAGCAATCGCTCACTGGAGACAAGTGGTGGTCACTGGTCCTATGTTCGCCAGACCTTACTAGCAGCAGGCAAATCCTCATGTGGTATGTCTAAAAGCCAACATGGACATTGGGTCTCTTCTCGGTCTCCGGAACTTATCGACGCTCGCCGGCATATACCGGCTGGAAGCGAGCACAATGAAACTCGCAAAGAGCTCCGGGCAAAACTCCGCGCTAGCCTGAAGAGAGACCGCGAATCTTGGTGGTCTCATCGTGCGTCAGAGATGGAAGTGGCCGCTGCCCTTGGCAACCATCGTAAGTTATTCCGTCTGATACGGGAAACGGGCAGCAGGAGACTTGGTGTTAGTGAAACAATTTGTGATGAGAGTGGACAGCCTATCCACAATTTGTCAAAACGTTTGGAGCGTTGGGCTGAGCATTTTGAAAAGCAATTTAATCGGCTAGAATTGTTCGATTCTTCGCCGGCCATTGATCGCCCTGCTCCGTGGGCTGTCCCTTTGGATCCACCCTCTCGCTCAGAAGTCGAACGTGAGATCGGGCTGCTGAAGTTGAAAAAGTCGCGGGACCAGATGAGCTTCCTCCAGCCCTCTTCAAATTCGGAGGCTCTGCTCTTGTTGATGCTCTACATGAATTACTAGTGAAACTGTGGGAGCAGGAGACTGTCCCAACCGACTGGAGCCGCTCCGTTATTGTTCCCGTCTTCAAAGGCGGCTCGCGCTTCGAATGCGGCAACCATAGAGGAATCAGTCTGATCTCCATCGCCTCCAAATTACTCGCCTCCATAATTCTTCACAGACTGACTGGCGCTCGTGAAAGCCAGATTCGTGAGGAGCAAGCCGGGTTTCGTCGAGGTCGTGGCTGCATCGATCACATCTTCAACTTGCGTCAGTTGTTGGGGCACCGTCACACATATTGGCGGCCCACCGTTGTCGTGTTCCTCGATATCAAATGTGCCTTCGATTCGGTTGATCGATGTGCCCTTTGGAATTGTTTACTCAAGAAAGGTGTGCCCGAGAAATATGTAAATATTATCCAAGCATTATATTTGCGTAGCACGGGCGGAGTGAGGGCTTACGGCAAGCTGTCGTCACCCTTTAATATCTCCAGCGGTGTGAGACAAGGATGCCCGTTGTCACCTTTCCTCTTCAACTTCGCTATTGAGGAAGTCATGGAGTTTGCATTTACAGGACATGACTTGGAAGGTGTGGAGCTACTCCCAGGAGAACGACTTCTTCACTTGGAGTATTCTGACGATATTGCCCTTATCTGTGGCAGCTCCCAGACGTGCCAAGCCGCGCTGGACAGATTAGCACTGGCTGTCAGCCGCTTCGGGCTTTGCTTTGCACCATCGAAATGCAAAGCGTTCCTCCAAGATTGGCAGGGATCGACTCCTGCGCTGACCCTTGATGGGGATCAGCTAGAAGTCGTTCAGAAATTCAATTACCTGGGAAGTTGTATCAGCGCCCTTGGGATCGAAGACGAGATCACGAACCGCATAGCGAAAGCTCGGAGTGCTTTTGCTAGCCTTCGCCACCTATGGCGGCGGCGCGACATCACTCTCTCCATGAAGGGTAGAGTGTACAATGCAGCGGTACGTTCGACCTTACTGTACGGTTGCGAAACCTGGCCCCTAAGGTCGGCGGACATGAAGAGACTAGCTACGTTCGACCATCGGTGCCTTCGCAGTTTGGCTCACATCTGGTGGGAACACCGCGTGAGTAACGAGCGTGTTCGACGCATTGTTTACGGCGCAGGAAAAGGATCTGAACCGCTCAGCACCGTTATTTCCCGCACCAGGCTCCGATGGCTCGGCTACGTGTTACGCATGCCAGCCCACCGACTCCCTCGACGTGCGTTGTTTGCTCACCGGGGATGTAGGTGGAAGAAGAGGAGAGGTGGCCAAGCGATGACTTGGTCCAGAGGAATGAAATCCATCACTTCGGAGCTAGACTCGGTTGGAGCTTCACGGCTCCCTGGTTGGGGTCCAAAAGACGGTGAACACGTTTGGCTGGATACATTTGCTGACATGGCAAGGAGCCGACCTCAGTGGCGTTCCTGCTGTGAGTTTCTTTGTCCCTCCCCATCCCTTTTAGTCTCCCCTCTATCCACGATCTCATTTCCTAGGGTAAAACATAATAAATAAAATTTTCTTTTTGCCTAGTGGCTGGCATGAAGCTTACCGGAACGATGCCTATCCGTTGCTGGTAGCTCAGCTGGCATGCAACTGTTGTATCTATTTTTCCTTTGTGTATTGTATTATATGTATGTATCTTGATTGCAGATCATGGGAATCGAAGGCGGTTGATCGGCGTGCATGGCGCGATCTAATCACGAAGGCAGTTGCTGAAGTGCGGGAGAAAGCCCTCATGCATGCAGAGAAGAAGCGGCAAGTGCGGAAGCGGCAAGCACCAATGAATTGTACTCCATCGACATCGAGCGCATTGTGCTGTAGAACATGCGGTCGCGAGTGCCTTAGTCAGGCAGGCCTAGTGAGCCATGAGAGAGGTCACTCGGGACCACTGCCGAAGCGACGACGGGTCCCGCAGTGAACGTAGGCAGCACTGGCGCAGCGTTTGTAGGCACGCTGAATTCGATTTACTAACCACATGCTTGCATGCTAAGTCTCTTTATTTCAGGTGGTGGGTTTTCGCTTCTCTCCTAATGCATTTCTTTCTCATATAAATGTCTAGTGGGCCATGAGCTGTGTCATTTGGGGCCACTACAGAAGCGACGACGGGTCCTACAGAGAATTACGGCGAGCCGGCGCAGCGTTTGTAGGCACGCTGAATTCGATTTACTAATCGCGTGCTTGCATGCTAAGTCTCTTTATTTCAGGTGGTGGGTTTACAGTTTTTACCTTATTGCTTTTCTTTCTCATATAAATATCTCCCTGTACTCTATTCCACTAACTTGCACACATCGCTTCAGCCAATTGTATTCGATTTCCATAACATTTTTGTATTCGTGGCATTCCGTGAACTATACTTTCTGACCTCGTGCACTTAGCTAGGATTTGTTTGTAATCAACTTATTACATATGCTAGTTAATTAAGGTTTATATCACCGTTTCCTTATGCATTAATCGAGTTTTCTCTTTTTCTTTCTCTCTTTCAAGTGTTTGGCTGTTGTTTGACATCCCCGGTGTGGATGCGCTTGATGTGCATGTTGACAAGGTGCCTACCTGTCTATTACCCACTACCTCGTCCATACTGGCTCCAGGAGACAGTTGGTCGTTGCTGGAGGGGACAGGGTGCACGGTCCTTGTGGCCGTGTTAGGATCAAAGAGTGGTTCCATGCAGTCAGTGTGGAGTGGACTACGGTCCAGCCACCGTCTTGTGTGCGCTTGATTCCGAAATACAGTGTGCTTTTGTTTGCCTGTGAAGGAGTGTGGGCCAGCTCCGTTGATGAAACGTGGTTCCCATCCGCATGCCTCCCGGTCTTATTCCTTCGGGTTTACACTGGATATGCGGTGTGTGGTTGGATCTGCGGGTGGTGCAGCGCAAGCCAGCCATGATCCCTCTGTAGGCGCAGGTGTCCTGTGGCTTGCCACAGCGACAGGCAACTCCGAAACCGGATGCCGCCAACCATGTATGTATTTCCTTCATGTATTGCGGCACAATAGCGGAGGTGTTTTCCCACCTCTAGCTGATGTGTATAATGATGATGACTGCCCAAACTATACGCGTACAGCGTTGTGATAAGGTTTACGTATTTATCAGACACACCTCTCCTTAGCAAACAGTCCGAAATGGCACTTCGATCGACTGAGTCGAAGACACCATTTATATGAAGAACAGGACAACGGTGGGTCGATAATATACATGGCAGTGCTCAAACAATTGACGCAAGGTGAAGATGTGGTCGATGCAGACCCGACCACAATGAAACCCAGCTTGCTCTTCACCGATCTGGCTTTCACTTGTGTCAGTCCGTCTGTGGAGAATGACAGACGCAAGCAATTTACAGGCAATTGAGATCAGGCTGATCTCCATATGATTGCCGCATTCCAAACGGGAGTTTCCGTTGAAATTTGGGACTGTGACGGAGCGGCTCCAATCTGTCGGGACAGTCTCCTGCTCCCAAAGTTTCACTAGCAATTCGTGTAAATGATCTACTAGCGTAGGTCTCCCGAATTTGAAGAGGGCTGGGGGGTTTCCATCTGCCCCTGCGGTCTTATGCAATTTCAACAGTCAGATCTCACGTCCGAGTTCTGCGAGCGAGAGCGGATCCAAGGAAACGGCCCAGGGAGAAGGGCACTCAGTGCCCGCAAAAGAAAGCGATTACAGATTGGTTAAATTGCCTTGCAAAGTGTTCAGCCCAACTCTCCAACCGTTTTGACAGGCTGTGGATCGGCTGTCCACTCTCGTCACGTATTGTTCGCTGACACCAGGTCTCCTGCTGCCAGTTTCCCTTGTCAGACGGAATATCTTACAATGATTACCAACGGTAGCGGCTGTTTCAATCTCCGAGACACGATGAGACCACCAGGATTCCCGGTCTTTCTTCAGCATAGCACGCAGTTTTGCTCTGAGCTTTTTGCAAGTCTCATTGCATTCGCTTCCAGCCGGAATATGTCGGCGAACATCCATAAGTTCCACAGACTATGTAGAGACCCAATGTCCAGGTTGGCAATTTGATTTGCCACATGAAGACATGTCTGCTGATTGTAACGTTTGGCGAATATGCAACCAGCACTCTTCGACTGTGTTCAGTTGTGCTTACTCAGCCCGGATGTCAGCGCAGTTTATTACATATTCAGAACACCTGGCTTCGAAGGCTAGCATGATGTCAATCCGTTCACATCGAACGTTACGTTACCGAAACGAACCGGCAGGTCGGCGCAAACAATTGCGTAGTCAAAGTCCACGCTGGTTCTCCAACTCGAGAGACAGTTTTGGACACAGCCACTACACTGGTAAGTAATCGCGATATGATCGATTTGCGTCCATGGCTGGTGCAAAACTGGTGGGCGCCAAGTCACGCTTCTGCAGGTGCTCTGTCAAAAGTTTGTGCTCGCCTGAAACAGACGAGCATATTCTCACAGCCGTAGCAATCGTTCATCGTTATCGGTACGAGAGACTACACCACGTTGGCCGCCTAGATGAAGCTCATCAGAGGACAATTTGCCGACTTGGGCGTTTAGATCGCCAGCAAACACCACAGTATCCGTGGTTCTTCTGTAACAAAGGAGATCATGAAGTTACCGATAGAAATCATCATTCACCGAATAAATACTACAGTTTTTAAGGGCGTAGGCCGCAATGACAAACAGGCACCGTTTGTTTCTGCGCGATTTCCTAACATGGAACGAAGCAGATAATCTAACGGCACACATCCGAATGTTGACTGGGGTCCAATCGATCAGGCCAGCTTCAGCCCAGGGACTCAAAACAATGCCGAAGCCAGCTTGACCCACATTTGAAGCGGCATCATTGTCACACACGCGCAATAAGACTGTGCCGCCAGTGTTGCATTTGGGTGACCGCAGAGTAAGCACGGAGCTCGAAACTTGCAAATGCGTTTCTGATAAACAGCAAATATCGAAGGATAGAGTCCCTAGTATGCTGGCAAGTGCTGCTAGTTGGCCAATCTATAGCAAAGTGCGCAAGTTGAGGCATGCCATTCTTAGCGAGGGTCGGGACTACAAAGGAAAACGGAAAAAATGACGTTATCCACTCGGTTGAACATGTACTTGTCGACTGGATTGGATCGACACCCTGCAATTGTGTGGGAGTTGCAACTAGAAGACAAGCGACTGTTGAAACAAGGTGGTGCCGGGTTTACGAATTGGGGTATAGAATATGGGGGTGGGGATATAAGTAAAGTTGGAGCGGGACGATAAGGATGAAGAAGCGCAAGGATAAGAAGGCGGAAATGCTTGAGCAGTAGCATCCATACCTCTATCCACCCTGCTCGATGCAGCAGATAGGGCGTCGTTGATTATCATCTGCGACAGCCAGAGCATCAAGAAATTGTTAGAAGAAAGGTTCATTGTATTGCGTTGGCAAAATACTGTCAGGTTGCCCAAGCCTAGACGGGATAACGACTAGGGTTCACAACCAAAGCCTTTGGTTCAAAAAACCTTACCACAAGGCAGCGGGGTTTAGGCACTGGTCTACAGAGAACCCCTTTTATGGAGAGTACGGAGCTATCCTTACTCCAAGCCCCAACCTGGATGGCCAGGAGACTGAGTTTGTCTGGCCTCTAATCATTGACCAATCTGGTATGAGTGGTTCTGAAGGTGCATAAAAGCACCAGCATAAAAGCTCAGTAGAACACTCAGGCAAGCAAACCATCGCACTACGTTAAGGTCCAGTCTCGTCGTGATAGAGAGTGGATCGCCATCACGTGTGGTGATCTGTATATTAGGAGGTAACTGGAATCCTTAGACGACTTCAACTGGTAAACTATTCCAAGCGTGAATTTCAGCAAGAAAGGTTAGCAAATGCGCTCGTTTTTAGTGGTTCGTCATCAGATGTTTACATTATGAGTGAATGATATAAATGTAAACAACAAGTAAGGGTCCTAGTTTGAAGCTCTAGATGATCTAACTGACTAAGTAAGGTATCTGATCCCACAGCGATCGCCATTCCGCTCCATGAATCTGACCAATGTTCGCATAAAATATTTGTCAGCAGTAAGTTACATGGGTGA
Source organism: Dicrocoelium dendriticum (assembly GCA_944474145.2). NCBI lineage: Eukaryota > Metazoa > Platyhelminthes > Trematoda > Plagiorchiida > Dicrocoeliidae > Dicrocoelium > Dicrocoelium dendriticum. The sequence continues at coordinate 102,359,228 of OX104064.1, read as the reverse complement.
ACGCGGTCACATATTATCTGGTATGTTAGAGTGAGGTCTTCGTGAAGCCGTCAGTATTCTGAGGAGAACACACCAAGTAAACTAAAGCACAGTTCGTAACTGAGACCGGAAAGTTCATGCGTTGCCTTAGTGGCTTTTCTTTGGGAATGCTCCAAAGGATGCTGAGCGAATTGCCAACCATATCTTTGTAGTAGCTTCAAATATTTGCATCAGAGATAAAAAATTTTCTGGGAGGTCATTTAGGTAAACTAAAAGCAGAAGCCAGCTGAAGACGGATACTTGCGATACACCGCTGAAGACGCACAGGCTTTCGGAGTGAGTGTCGGTTAGTTTTAAATTGTTTGTTCTGTTACGAAAGTAACCTTCCAACCATGTGAGCATCGGACGGTTGAGCCCGTAGGCACCAAGCTTTGAGGGAGAATGATGTGATTGACCCTGTCAGAAGTCTTCGAACAGTCAAAGTAAAGCACATATATTGGGACTCTTTCCTCAGCCGCCCTAGTTCATGAGTCTTGAGCAAGATGCAGTTTGCTCAGACAAGACTGCTTGCGCCTAAAACTATGTTGGATATTGGAAATGATTTGCAAACTTTCAAAATATTGCGTCAGTTTATTTGCGATTAGCGACACTATTACTTTGGATAAAACAAGGAGAGCAATAGGTCATTACATGGCAGGATCCGATCGGTACCCTTTTCTAAATCCGTATGATGATTCCAATTCCCTACTCAGATTGGAGTGCATGAGAATGAAGTAGACACTGGAAAAAGGCTTCAATATGCATTGGTATGATGAAGACAAGGGTTTTAAGAATGTTTGGGCAGATCATATCGATCCCGGGACACTGTTAACTCGGAAAAACTGCAGCTAATCGGGTAAAGGTAACACTGGAGAAGCCGACTAAATTTACTGGGAGCGGACAGGACTAAGCTCTTATTGTGTTCGTAGCCACTGAGGCAAACTGCATGGAGTAGTGCGTTTGGATTGTTCACAACAGTAGACGTTAGACCACTGGATGTTTTCAGTGGTAGCATAGCAGGATTAAGCTTTCTTTTGTCGCTTACGTACCTGTGGAGCAGATTGGTGTTACTCGTACACCTAAGTATTTGGTCTCCTGATATACGTAATTGTCGACTATAATAAGTGAGGTGCAGTAATTTATGATAGTTTTGTCATCATCATCATCATCAATATACACCTTAGCTAGAGGTGGAAAACATCTCACCTACTGTGTCGTAATACATAAGAAAAGAAACCTTCAACGGGTGCCCGCCAACAGAGCTACAAGTAATGGATGGGCATCGTTCCGTTAAGCTAGCAACCGCCCACTATGCAGCAAAATCTTTTATTACACAGTAGTTGTAGTGTATTAAAAAATGTGAGCGCGGTTGGAGGGGAGGCCAGTGAGGTCGACTCCTAACCAGGTCAACAAGTGCATCCATCCCAAGGTGCTCATTGTCTTTCGGACCCCAACCAGGGAGCCGAGACGCTCCAACCGAGGCCAACTTGGAAGTAAGAGCCTTCACTGATCCCGACCAAGTCATCGCTTGACAATTCTTCCTCTTCTTCTATCCACACCTAAGGCGAGCAAACAACACACATCGCGGGAGACGGTGGGCTGGCATGCGCAACACGTTGCCCAGCCGCCGGAGCCTGGTGCGTGAAATAACGATACTGAACGGTTCATTTCCTCTAACGGTGCCATAAACAAGGCGCCGAACACAGCCGTTGCTCACGCGGTCTTCCCACCAGATGTGAGCCAAGTTACGAAGACACCGGTAGTCCAACCTAACTAGCTTCTTTATGTCCACTGACCTAAGGGGCCAGGTTTCACAATTGTAAAAGAGAGTTTTATGGACGGCTGCATTGTACACTCTACACTTCAGAGCCAGGGTGATGTCGCGCCAGCGTCATAGGTGGAAAAGTGCCTCAAACTTTTGCTATACGGTTCGTGATCTCGTATTCCATCCTACGGGCGCTGATACAACTGCCTAGGTGGTTGAATTTCTAAACGACTTCCAGCTGATACCTATGTAAGGTAAGCGCCGGAGGCCGTCGCTCCCAAACTTGGAGGAAAGCTTTGCGCCTTGAGGGTGAAAAGCAAAGCCCGAAACGGCTGACAGCCATTGCTAGTCGGTCCAGTTCCGCTTAACAAGTTTGGGAGCTATCACAGATGACAGCAATATCGTCAGCATATTCCAAAGCAAAATGTCGTTCGCCTTGGAGCAGCTTCACACCTTCTAAGTCGTGTCTGGTGAACGAAATCTGCATGACTTAGTCAATGGCGAAGTCGGAGAGGAAAGTGACAGCGAGCATCCATGACTTACACCGCTGGAGATAACGAAGGGCGGCGACAGTTTCACGCAAGCCCTCACTGCCCGTGCCATGCGCGTTTAACGCTCGGATAATATTTACATATTCCTCAGGCACATTTTCCTGAGTACATACTCCCAAAGATTATATCGATCCGTGTGGTACCAAATGGGCTTAGCACAAGTGTCTGCAAATCTCATCCGACCGGTTGATCCATTTACGTGTTCTGCTTCGGATCCAAGTGCTAGTCCAACTCGAGCCCTGTGATGGTAGAGATTTTGAGGTCGCCGGTATGACCCAGTTAATTAAACCATTCAATACGGCGCACGCGTTGTTCGCTGAACTGTGTAGTTGGAGCTCACAGACAACGGTCGTCACTATGTTGTGAAGCTTGGAATAGTCAGTAATAGTTCGTCGAATTTCTGGTTCTTTATCAGCAATACTGGCGCAACACCTATAGCCAAACGTTAAGAATGTACTGTTGGTACTACTTAGTGGAGGGTCATATGCTACTGACTCAACCACCAACTCTTCATTAGTCAAGATTAAGTCCAGTAGTGATGGCTTGTTTGAACCGCGGTGTCTAGTTGGTCTATCTATATGATTATACAAAGCTGTCTTATCCATGAACACAAGAAGTTTCGATTTGTATAGTGGCTCATATGAGACACTGATACTTCTAAATTACGTTTAGGTCGCTTATTATGAAATACTGCGAGTACATTTTTGAAACAGCATAGTGCAGAAGGTTCAACAGAGTGTAATAGCTATCTGCGGAGGAGGTCGGGGTCTGTAGCTAATTACAAGGAAGGTATCATCACGCGACACGAGGAACACCATCTAGATCTGTTAGCTACAGTCGGCAAAAAATGCGTCGTGAATAACAAGGGGATGTTCGGTAAGGGCATCACATGTAACCTCGGTAGTAGACAGCAACACTGCTACCGCGAGAAGGACGATCATTCCGAATGGTTGACAGTTCACTGAGGTCAATTTCCGGAGCTACTTAGTCGTTTAAGAGCCAAGTCTTACTCACTGCTATGATGTCGCAAGTTGTTGTTTCATGTCGATGGCGTAGTTCTGGAAGCTTAGGATACAGCCCTTGAGCGATGACGCAGCATCATTGTATTCGTTTACGTATTAGAAGCTCGGTGCACAAATAATGCCGGTCTGTTGATGTTTGGAAACGCGTGTTTGTACAGTTAATAGAATTGAGGTAGGAACAACCGAGTCTGGCTCATGTGTAACTGGGGTCTGTACTGCTTGGAAAAATGGGCTTAACCGTACTCCTGGTGGCCCAGTTTTTCGTTTGTCATGTCACGCTTGAATCGCTAACTTTCAAAACTTTTGGCCCGTTGCCGTGGTAGTTTGGGGAGACAACTAGACGGGTAACGACAAAAGCCATGAAGTTTTGCATGTTATTGAGCTATGTAACGTAGCTCCATTCTTCGACGTTGTATTTTTGCCGTTTAGTATTATTCTCAGGCTTTAATTCTGGCAAAACATGAACCAGTATCGCTGTCATTCATTTGTGGACTGTGTGTCATGAGTCCGCGAATCGCCTCACGTAGAATGGTGCGTATCCTGGCTACTATTTAGAAAAAGGGGGATACGCAACTACTACACAATGGTTGCCCCATGGAGGCGTCCAGGATATGAGTCTACAGCACAATTTTAGCAGCAACGTGTCGACAATCTGTAAGGATCTCCCCACCACAAGTCTTAGCGTGTCATGGACCAATCCGCCCTTTCCGGATTTGCCTGTCACTGTGGACTCCATAGGATAGCCACAGGAAGCCTGTGCGCAAAGGTGGACCATGGGTGGCTTGCGCTGCACCACCCACAGCTCCCTCCATACACCCCATATCCAGGGTGAACCCAAACGAATAAAACCGAAAGGCATGTGCATTTGAGTCAGGTTACATCAACGGAGCCGGCCCACAATGTTTCAGCACCAGCAGCATTCTAGCCTATCAATGTGCGGAAACATGGGCACCGGACGTATACAATGCGGTGGCTGGGACGCAGTCCGCTCCACGCTGGATGGAGTCACAATATGAGCCTAGCACGGTCCGGAGCCCGTGCACCCCGTACCCCCAGCATCGACTAACTGTCCACTGGAGCCGCTATAATCGGGGTGGAGGGTGTTAGATGGGTAGACAGCTTCTCAATATTCACATCAAGCACAGTCCCACCAGGAATATCAGTCGAAAGACCACACCCGAAACGAATTAAAATACCGATATAGGCACCCATACAGACCAATCATAGCGACGATGTAGCACACTTGCCACATCGACCGCATTATTGGATTGAGTTATCATATGAAATCTCAAGCAACGTACTTACGCATCGCTGCGCTGATGATTGGGAAGTTTCAAGAGAAAAATATCCCAGGCGTGGACATCAGAACAAGTTAGCGAACAAGCTCGTTTTCGGTGGCTCTCGTCAGGCTAAAACACCACAACTGATAGGAATAAGGTTAAGATAACATAAAACAGCAGATAATGGTAAAGTTCAAAGTTCAAGGTCATTGGAATGAAAATGCTAACTAATCCGATCAGAAGTGATCGATGACTTATCGGCGGCAGGTCCCTCAACGTGAGTCGTTGTGATAGTGGGCCAGGGCAAACACAGAATCTGAACGAACCGTTTTTGAGCACATAAGTCTGGGTTCTGGTGGCGGATAGCAATTGCCTCAGCTGCTGCTAGTATACGACATTTTACCGCTCGTGAAAGGCGTCCAGGTACACGGTAAATGGGTTGAAAAGATTGGCGGGAGTCAATTTGGTGATTAGAATCAACCAAGTGTGCCAACACGGCGCTCATCACAGTTTTTCTTCCACCATTGCGTAGATTAGCTGGACAATGCTCGCGTATTCTCTCAGACAGCCTCCTAGTAGTTCTTCCAATGTATCTTGCTCGACATGAACAAGAGAAGGAATATACACAATAAGAAGTACATGACCAGGGAAGTCTGTCTTTGAGTTGGGGCCTCACGATTGGTGTTGAAGTAAAACTTAGCCGCAAGCTCGCTGCGTAGTACGTATGACTCATAGCGTCGGATAATCTTCTAAATGTTGCCTGCGCTATGCCATCCCCCTTGAACGGCAACGACAAATAAACCGGTTTCTTTTCTACCGAAGCTGGTTTAGCTCTCATTTCTCTGCAGTCCATATATTTCCGAACAAATTTTTCTGGATAGCCGTTTCTCTCGAAAACGCCACTTAAGAAACTGAGCTCGTCCGCAAGTGTGTCCTCACTACAAATCCTTCTGGCCCTTTCGGTTAGACATCTAATCAAGTTGCGTTTCTGATTTATTGGGACAAAACTGGCAAAATGTATATATTGTCCGTTCCACGTTGTTTTTCTATGCACCCTCCGTTGGACTGATCCATCTGGTCGTCTACTAAGCTGAACGTCTAGGAAGGACATCGTGTCATTGACTTCAGTTTCTAGGGTGAACCTGGCATTAGGGTGCGCTGAGTTAAAATGGGATAAAATTGTCTCTGGGCAACAGTGCCTGTTCGTCACGCAAAATATGTCATCCACATATCGTCCGTAATATGGTAGACTGGTAATGACTCCGCTCAGATAGGTATTCTCTAATTTGCTCATGAACACATCCGCCAGTAGCGGTCCAAGTGGTGAGCCCATTGCTACTCCATCTCTTTGTCTGTATATGGCCCCGTTAAACTGAAATTGTATGTTACTAGTACACAGCAGGAGTAGCTGTTTCAATCGATCAGTTGAAAGGCCGATACTCAGTTGATGGTCTCGAATGGTGTCACATATATAGTCAATTGTCTCTTCTAACGGAATATTGGTGAAGAGCGACACCACATCCAACGAAAACATCTTTCTTCCGGTTAGCTGAAGCTGTCTTATGGAGTCTAAGAAACTGAATGTGTCTCGTAGGCTGTACCTGGACATAGTATTTCTCACCGGCTCTAGAAGCTTAGCTAACCACTTGGCTGTTGCGTGATACGGTGAATTGCACATGTCTAGTATGGGCCTTAGTGGAAGTCCTTCCTTATGCACCTTCGGTAAGCCGTAGAGTCTCGGGATCACCGTCCCTGTGGGACGAATGTATTCGAACGTGGCGGAGTCAATCATGTTTTCCTGTTTCAAGCGCCGTAGAAGCTTAGTAACTGTCTTTTCTATTGCTGCAGTTTTGTCCTTTTCATTCTCCATTTTCCGGAACTTCGAGCAATCGCTAAGGATGACGTTCATCTTGTCGATGTAATCTGCTTTCTGCATCAACACGATCCCTGTCCCCTTATCAGGCCTTAAAAGGAGCACATTCTCATTTTGTTTGAGAGCTTTGAGAGCATCTAGGTGGTCTTTTTTCAGCAAATACCTAAGCTTAGGTTTGTATTTCAGATATTGGTAACAAGTATTGACCAGGGTAGACTTAAAATGCTCAGACGCTAATGCTGACGACGGCGTAAGCATAGAAACTTGGGCATACAAATTTTCAAACTGCACTTCTAATTCTAATTGTCTTGAATAACTGCGGGGACAGCAAAAGTTTGGACCAAGTGAGAGCACCTCAAGCAATGTCTTATCCAAGTGCAACGACGTAAAATTGTGAACATACCTTTCCGGTTCGGGGGGGGGGGAATAAAGTATTTGCCTTAGTTGTGCAAACCTGCCGCCGCAATGAGGCTAAGCGTTTCTCCTCTTGCTTTGTGACTATTCGTTGAACAAAGGTATCGAATTGTTTGCGCTCCACTGCGTCCAGTTTGTCCAATGTGACGGAATACGCGCAGCGATTACATTCCAGCTCATCAAGTCTCGAGGCAGTGGTATCACGCTCATTCAACGTATGCTGTTTCAGCGCCACATTAGTTGGATTAATCCGATTTCTACGGAGTATTTTGTAAAAGTGTTTAGGATATTCGCAACGCGAAACACATTCATCAAAGAACCGCATTGTCACTTTCGCTAACGCAAGTTTTGTGCAGAACTTAACGTACTGATTAAGCCCTTTGAGCACAACAGGATTCGGGTTGCGAATATCCTCAACACTTTTACAAAATACTCCGTAGAAATCGGATTAATCCAACTAATGTGGCGCTGAAACGGCATACGTTGAATGAGCGTGATACCATTGCCTCGAGACTTGATGAGCTGGAATGTAATCGCTGCGCGTATTCCGTCACATTGGACAAACTGGACGCAGTGGAGCGCAAACAATTCGATACCTTTGTTCAACGAATAGTCACAAAGCAAGAGGAGAAACGCTTAGCCTCATTGCGGCGGCAGGTTTGCACAACTAAGGCAAATACTTTATTCCCCCCCCCCCCGAACCGGAAAGGTATGTTCACAATTTTACGTCGTTGCACTTGGATAAGACATTGCTTGAGGTGCTCTCACTTGGTCCAAACTTTTGCTGTCCCCGCAGTTATTCAAGACAATTAGAATTAGAAGTGCAGTTTGAAAATTTGTATGCCCAAGTTTCTATGCTTACGCCGTCGTCAGCATTAGCGTCTGAGCATTTTAAGTCTACCCTGGTCAATACTTGTTACCAATATCTGAAATACAAACCTAAGCTTAGGTATTTGCTGAAAAAAGACCACCTAGATGCTCTCAAAGCTCTCAAACAAAATGAGAATGTGCTCCTTTTAAGGCCTGATAAGGGGACAGGGATCGTGTTGATGCAGAAAGCAGATTACATCGACAAGATGAACGTCATCCTTAGCGATTGCTCGAAGTTCCGGAAAATGGAGAATGAAAAGGACAAAACTGCAGCAATAGAAAAGACAGTTACTAAGCTTCTACGGCGCTTGAAACAGGAAAACATGATTGACTCCGCCACGTTCGAATACATTCGTCCCACAGGGACGGTGATCCCGAGACTCTACGGCTTACCGAAGGTGCATAAGGAAGGACTTCCACTAAGGCCCATACTAGACATGTGCAATTCACCGTATCACGCAACAGCCAAGTGGTTAGCTAAGCTTCTAGAGCCGGTGAGAAATACTATGTCCAGGTACAGCCTACGAGACACATTCAGTTTCTTAGACTCCATAAGACAGCTTCAGCTAACCGGAAGAAAGATGTTTTCGTTGGATGTGGTGTCGCTCTTCACCAATATTCCGTTAGAAGAGACAATTGACTATATATGTGACACCATTCGAGACCATCAACTGGGTATCGGCCTTTCAACTGATCGATTGAAACAGCTACTCCTGCTGTGTACTAGTAACATACAATTTCAGTTTAACGGGGCCATATACAGACAAAAAGATGGAGTAGCAATGGGCTCACCACTTGGACCGCTACTGGCGGATGTGTTCATGAGCAAATTAGAGAATACCTATCTGAGCGGAGTCATTACCAGTCTACCATATTACGGACGATATGTGGATGACATATTTTGCGTGACGAACAGGCACTGTTGCCCAGAGACAATTTTATCCCATTTTAACTCAGCGCACCCTAATGCCAGGTTCACCCTAGAAACTGAAGTCAATGACACGATGTCCTTCCTAGACGTTCAGCTTAGTAGACGACCAGATGGATCAGTCCAACGGAGGGTGCATAGAAAAACAACGTGGAACGGACAATATATACATTTTGCCAGTTTTGTCCCAATAAATCAGAAACGCAACTTGATTAGATGTCTAACCGAAAGGGCCAGAAGGATTTGTAGTGAGGACACACTTGCGGACGAGCTCAGTTTCTTAAGTGGCGTTTTCGAGAGAAACGGCTATCCAGAAAAATTTGTTCGGAAATATATGGACTGCATAGAAATGAGAGCTAAACCAGCTTCGGTAGAAAAGAAACCGGTTTATTTGTCATTGCCGCTCAAGGGGGATGGCATAGCGCAGGCAACATTTAGAAGATTATCCGACGCTATGAGTCATACGTACTACGCAGCGAGCTTGCGGCTAAGTTTTACTTCAACACCAATCGTGAGGCCCCAACTCAAAGACAGACTTCCCTGGTCATGTACTTCTTATTGTGTATATTCCTTCTCTTGTTCATGTCGAGCAAGATACATTGGAAGAACTACTAGGAGGCTGTCTGAGAGAATACGCGAGCATTGCCCAGCTAATCTACGCAATAGTGGAAGAAAAACTGTGATGAGCGCCGTGTTGGCACACTTGGTTGATTCTAATCACCAAATTGACTCCCGCCAATCTTTTCAACCCATTTACCGTGTACCTGGACGCCTTTCACGAGCGGTAAAATGTCGTATACTAGCAGCAGCTGAGGCAATTGCTATCCGCCACCAGAACCCAGACTTATGTGCTCAAAAACGGTTCGTTCAGATTCTGTGTTTGCCCTGGCCCACTATCACAACGACTCACGTTGAGGGACCTGCCGCCGATAAGTCATCGATCACTTCTGATCGGATTAGTTAGCGTTTTCATTCCAACGACCCTGAACTTTGAACTTTACCATCATCTGCTGTTTTATGTTAATCTTAACCTTATTCCTATCAGTTGTGGTGTTTTAGCCTGACGAGAGCCACCGAAAACAAGCTTGTTCGCTAACTTGTTGTTCTGATTGGGAAGTTATCGTACTCGTCGCCTCTTCGAGGTTGGTTTGATGTGGTGAAGCTGGTGGCTTATCAGACCGGTTTGGACCAGACACAATTGCAACCGCTTGTGCTACAGTACCACGCGCTTGATATCGTCTGACTCGGCTTCATCGGCGCTTGCTTTTTCCGCAATCTGCGTTTCTTTTGCTGATGTAGCAAAGCTCTCTCGTAGACCTAGGCAACCGCCCTTTTGCTATACTGACGCTATTGTTGTCGATCCACTGCTTTTGGTTCGCAACTCCGGAAATCAGCATTCATTCCTGCTGAATTCAACTTGCTCATGTCCTGAGAACGTAACCTCGGTTTCCCACGTTGCGCTTTTCTGCACGGAGCTGCTCAAAAGCAGCTGTTTCCATACACTAGTGAAATCTATACGCCTGGCATGTTCGATCCACCACAAGTGTTGCAACAGAAGTAGGTAATTCGCAGCATACATGCTACTTCGGCGCATTACCTCTGTGTATGTAACTCGATCACCCCAGCGCCTGCGAAAAATTCCAACGCAGTCACTTATGATGAAGACGCTTCAGCTATCTGACCTCTTCCGGTACAGCGCCTAGGTTTCACTGTCATCCCTGAGAACCGACAGTCCCATCGAGCGGTACACTAACAGCTTGGCTGCAATGGTAAGCTGGCGATTGTTCCATACTCGATTTCTCAGGACGCCGAATGCAGCCGCCCGCTTCGATACGCGGATGCGCGGTTGGCTCGTCTTCTGGAGTTCTATAAAGAGTAGGCTCCCCAGGTGGCTTACAGAACGTTGGTATCAAGCTAGATTCGCAGCATACCAACGGATTCCATTAATAGTAAATGCTGAAAAATACATTTTTCTTGTGCTTATGGTGAGTACGAACTTGGCAATAGTCGAAGTGAGAGCCATCGCCATGTAAAGCAATCCATCTGCATTGTGTGCAAACAACGCGCAGTCGTTCGCAAAAAGCAACATACGGATGGTTGTCTTACACACTAGGGTTCTCTCTCCGAAATGACGGATGTCCAGTAACCCACCAAGGTTCTAGCGCCTCATGCGCACACCGTCATCACAAGCAGCCTCAAAAGCACAAGACATCATACCATAAAGGTAAATATTGAACAAAGCGCCGGCTAAGACACAGCTCTGTTTCCCCGGCCAGTGGCGTTAAGGACCGCAATCTTGCCTTGTAATCCGGAGGTTGAGGGTTCGAGCCTGCGTAGGGTAAAGGGGCGACCCTTTCAGTATTCTCAGCAACTGGTGATAGTTGTGCGGCAGCGATGCCTTTTATATTTCACACTAGGGACAACATGAAAGTCACCCGAGCTTTTCCAGCAGAGCTGCACTCTCGCCTGCCTAGCACTGTGCAGTAGTTCAATTAAACTCACAAAGTTACTTGGGCAACCAAACTTACCCAACGCCAGCCACAGTTTCTGACAGTTCACTGTGTCAAATGCCTTAGTGAAGTCAACAAAAAGCGAGTACATTGGTTGCTGTGTCTAGCTGCATTGCTCCAGCGACTGAAGAGCCGCGAACACCCTATATATGGCGCTGCGGCCCGAACCTGATGATGTGCCACTGGAAACGAGCCTCTTAGTCAACATTTGTTTCTTCTGTTAATGTCTCGGTTATTCAGACAAAGAAACGCATCCCGTCGCTCGCATAGTTCACTTTGCGGATGAGATTAAAAAAGAAAGAATTAAGAGAAACAAGCGATTTCTTGTTGTATCAGCCGAGCCCCTGTCTTACTGTGAGTATGCTGATCAGTTGTGTGCTCGAAGGTAGCCTCGCGGTAACAAATCCACCAAACACTAAAATGATTATCCTGCTTGGAGACGTTTGAACTCCTGTCCGCTTCTGCCAGATTACCACGCTGGACGACTTGAGTAGAGTTTGGGGTCCACAGCTCGAACTGTCTAGGTTCTCTATATAATAACTTTATTTCCATTTTGCAATCGTAGTATCGATATAGCATATTTACTGTCCAGTTTCTCAATTCAGTATGCCTGATTCGCTCGTTCCCACTTCAGCTTCACTAACCGCTCTACTTATGAGACGATACACATTGTCAATTAGGCGCAACTGATGGGAAATACCTGAGCTTGGAAGACAAGAAGTTGGACGAGGTTGCCGGTGATGCACTTTACGCAGTGTGGCCTAGAGAACGCTGGAGTTTGAGCAATTATGAGGTGTACTAAGTATGGTGGGGGTTAGAAATCCTGTGATGGTAGGATGCCGCACTTAGATGCCAGTAGTTTACTCATCGATCGAGCCAAACGATTCGGCCTAACACTCAAAAAGATGGCCGATCGTTACAAGAGGCGAAATGAAGGATAGCACGCAATCGATTCAGATCGACATAAACGAAGCTCGAACGCTGGCCGAGAATGAAATAGCAAGAATATGTTTTTGTGAGTGGTTCTACTTGACGCGAGATATAAACTGTGCTTGTGTTCTATTTCTGATCGAGGTCCATACTCTGACGTTCTTTTTTCACGGAGGGTCACTTGACACTAGGCAGTGATGGTCGAATAACTCTCAGTGGATTGAAAAAAACAGCAGTCAAAAGTTGTCAAGTTATTGCTACTGGTCAGCCTGTTTCGAGAACAAAGCATCTGTTAATGAAAAAGCACTTAAGAAGGTGCTGGATTGCTTGGCTACCATTCATTGTAACCAGGGACCAAAATGTATTGCCTTGAGCTTTCAACGACCTGCATCAGTCATTGGTTTGTCAGAGTAAAACGCTGATGATCGCTAGAACACTGTGACTCGATTAAAAACGAAGCCACATCATAAAAAGCTTATTTTGTAGGTTGGAGAGTGGGCTTCCCTGATACACTGAGCCAAGGTGTTGTCGTGACTAAAACCTACTCCGTTCAGTCTTGCCTCGAGCATATTAATGCCATTAGGTTAAAGCTGCGATTTAGATTGGAGGAAAATTGCCCTTTATGAGAATACAAATGGTCGCGCAACCCAGCAGCGCAGATACTTTACTGAGAAACTCCCAATAAGTACCCACATCGTACGAGGAACCCTTAAGCATCCAACTGGTAGAGATCTAATCAATCCGAAAAGATGGAGCATCAACTCCCGCCTCATTATTGGGTCTGTCAGTGTAACTGTTTTCCGATCTTGTCTCGTTCCATTGTGCGTGTCAAATCCATATACCTCCGAATGGTTGTGTGCAAAAGTAACAGCATAATGGTAACTTGAAAACTGTGAACTTTTACCATACATATGTCATCATTTATTGCGTATTGGACATGTTTCCTCACCGGTGATGTATACCATTGTGGTATTTCCAAGTTCAGGAATCTGGGTAGACTGGTCTGAAAAAGAAGTACATGCACGCATATGAGGCAGGATAACTTTACAACTAAAATAAATAAAGGAAAAAGCAACACCTCTTATGTGGGACATATTTACCACAATTAATGAGGAAATAAACACGAGGATATCTAAGGTTCAGGTGTCTTGTTCACAATGTAATTGTGTAGACACATCTGATTACTGTGTGGGAGATAATTTGCGCAACCTCATCTGAATATCAACAGGTCAGTTGAAAAAAGAAACACATTGTGGGTCAGGTACTGTGAGAAGTAAATGAAGACAGGAAAGCACTTCATACTTTAGTTGTAAAATCTAAAGAGCATGTTGTTCGAAACAACCTAATGAGGTTATCGTGATTCTTTCCATTCGGTTACAATTTGGTAGCTTGGCTAAGTTAGAGGAATAAATTCCACCTGTGAAATTCGCTTTGTAATAGCCTCCGCCGTCTCAAGAATACTAGCGGAGTCAACCGAGGATGCTCAATAAGGAATACAATTGACTTTAATCTAAATATGCAGGCGACCACATACTTCAGAAAAAGCTATTATTTTTACGAATGTAACTATAAGTGGCATGAAACTGTAGTAGCGACTGATTCCGGTGGTTGAGAGCTGCAAAGATAGCCGGACAAGAACAGCCAAGTAATTTTCAGTGATCAAATACACAATTGCAATTTAATTTTTTGCATTAGGTAGCTTGGGACTTTTTTCATAACGAAGATGGTGGGAAGGCTTTCGACCAGCAGTTCAACGGAACAACTTCACCCACAAGCCGACTGCCGGCTAGCACCTTCAATTACAGTTTCTAAGCTTACAACGCGCGAAGTAGGATGCAAAATTTTCTACCCTAGATTTCGGCGGGACAATTCTGTGCGTTCATGGATCTTGATGTCAGCGTATGTTTTGAACCTTAACTACTCGCTCTGGCAAACTTCGTACACCAATCGCGAGTTTGCTTTCCTACGAATTTATCATGTGGGCGCACCTGTAAGATTTGCTGTCTCTCCTCCCCCGAGTTCCTGACACGGGTGGTGATGCAATGGTTTTTCGATAGAGCACCACCTGGCGTTGACCGGAAGCAACAGCCTGTAAGAAGTACCATTTTAGCGTACGCCGTACATCACCCGAGTAACTACTTACTTGAAATTATCATCACTTATATTTATTGCAAGACAACGTGTGGCTTTATCATCAAATTATGCTCTCTGAAACCATGAGCATGGTACGCTGTACACGAATTTGTGTAGGAAGGACAATGATAAGTCAGCAGCAATATCGAGTGCAAACCTATTTGATTAATTATCCAACAAGAAACGCCCACACATCGTCGTTATCAAAAACTTCACTGCAGTTCGAAATGTCCCCTACAATTAGGATATAAACCCGAAATCTAATGGCCAGCTGCTAATTCATGCAGCAGTAGAATAATCAAGTTAGAAAGATTTTTACCTGTCGACAGAGATTTTAACCCCATCATTAAGGTAACGAACAACCGATAGCGCTTTAACTTACCCATACACTGTATTAATATGGATCTGGTCATTTTAACATAATTTGCAGGTGCAACTGTCTGCTTACTAAGAACTTGGAGGCATAATCTGAAGGTTTAAGCAGCTTTGCCCTTTGCGGTCAACTTCACGCGGTGGTTCTGAGCGAATGACCTCAAGGAAGAAGCGGCTACCTTCTCTACTGATGTCGTACCTAAGCCTTTGTGATGATATCACGGCACATGAAGGTTTGTTGTTCAAAGGAAAGTGATTTTTGACCCCGCTATCACCTCACAGGAAGATTCTGGAGCATGCCCATCTGAACCGTTCGGAGATCGGTGGCATCTTCGGCCGAATGCGAGAAGGCTACAGTCGGGGTGGTGTGTTAGATTTCATCCGGTCGATTTCAAAAAGCTCGCAAAAGTCAAGAAACCCCAAGTTACAAACGCTGCAAGACTTAAGGTTGCAAATTATACCAATAAAAATATGCTGGAGCAGCGAAAAGAAGTAATTACTTGTAGTGGGCTGCTGTGATTGCTTCAAGATTGGCCAACCCATGAATCTAAACAAGAAACAGGCCGATAACAGGAGTGCTAATTCTTTTGTCCGGAACGCGGTTCAAACAACTGGCTCTTTGGCTATAATGTGAGAAATAATGCATTAACTAGCCCTTAACAAAGTCATTCGGAGAGCAAAACAGGGGCAGTAGCAAGGAAGAGCAAGAAGCTAGTGTCGGCTACGGGAGCAACGGTGGAGGACTCATGGTTGATGCTAAAGGGAGTAGCGTAAAACACGTTCATTGGATGTCTGTCTTAGCTCCTACAATGGTTGTACAGTAGAATATTTACATTCAGGACAGCGAAGATTTCGCGCTAACTTCAGTGTCACATGGACGATGGAAATGTGAGTCAAGAAAAGGTATAAGAACATGTAGATATTAAGTTTGTGGAACTAGTGCCCTAACTAAAGAGGAGGTACAGAACCAATCTAGTCGTGATATATAAGTGCGCTGGAAGAGTTGAAAGGAACTCGTTCAGTGGGATCATCGTGTTAAAGCAGTTTTCGATTTTCTCAGTAACATTTTGTCACACGTCGCTGGATGTACACTATTTCACCTCAGTTTGTAGAGCTCTACCTAGTGAAAGCACCCTCTCTGGAACAATTACTGCACAGCCTGTATCTAAGGAGGTTTACGTTAGGCAATTTTTCGCCGGTACTCAAGCATACAATTTTGTGATGTTACATTCACCCACAAGGGAACTTGGCTACATTCGACAGAGTCTCCCAGCTCTTGTCTGTATTATTGCACAGTGTGTGAGAGCTGCAGAGCAAATTATGATTCCAGCACGAACCGTTCTCCGTTAGGCGGCTATCAACTTTTGCTTCTCTCAATTCCAGTCAGTGTGAGCAAGCAATTGTTTCCAAGGCAAAATACTTACGGCGAAAAAAGCAGCGAAAGTTCATTTATGACCAAATCGGAGTTCGGACCAGGCCGATTAATATGATGTGCATCACTAGACATTCAAACCGGATGCATTACCGTGAGTCCCGACTAATACGGGTAATATTGGGATCCCCAGATTATGAAGAGGCGATGCTTTTGTCGGTGTACCGCCTCCTGAGTGGAGATAATGGGATTCGCATATTTCCGGCTATATCATGGGGCGAAGGCCGGCGAAGCAAAAAGAATTCAAAGGACCGCTACACGGAGAGTAGCAGAAGAATTATGTTCATTCATAGCGTGCCCGAGTTACCGGCAGCTAGCGAAGGGGACCCCAATGCCCATGATCTGGAAGAATGACTGTACATCAGTGAAACTCTCTGATGATGACATCCTACTTCAGTCAGTTTAAAGACTACCCGTGTAACCTCACTATAAATGGAGTAACCCGAGAATAGTGAAACTTATGATTCAGTCTCAACAGACGACGATGCAATTAATCCGAAGCTGGTAGCTACTGCGCAACACACTTCATTCGAAACGACTACAAAGGCAGCAGTTATAGAAGCAGAAGGACTCGCTGTCGTAGAGGAAGCAACACCCCTTGAGAATCGATATAAACACCATGACGATTCAAAGAACTGTATGCCTAGACCAGTAGCTACTCAGAACTTACCAACGGACTGCATAACACATGTACACGTGAGACCGAAAACGGATTGTATTCATATTGAGATATTCATACTGAGATTTGGAAAATCACCCAAAAACGATTAGGTGGTGGCCTCTTACTGGTCGGCATAAATTCACCCCATTCGTACACTTCTTGTCAAATGCTTCTGAGGTCCAAGAAGCTATTCCGCATGTACACTAATGCTCAAGGGTTAGTTAGCGAACTTGCTGAGCTGCGACTCTGTCATTGATCAAAGGCATGTAACCTCAATGTCATAACGGAAAAAGACAGCATCGATCGTCGCGCAGTGGCCTTAAAAAAAGGGTCGCATTACCTGCTGCATACAGTGGGGTGGATACACGAAAACAAAATACCGCTGGTGCCTCCCTTCTTTCTTCGTCTACTGCACATACTCTCCCCGTTTCACCCAATCCACTACTTCCTCCAATCCAGGTTGTCACCACCCATGCGAATGCCCGCCAAAACAATCGTATGCCTTCGTGCAAAGCGCTCAACATCGGGTGCTAGAATATGCACAAGTTGCCAGACTGAATACGAGTGAGCGTCCTGAGTGATGCTCTGCACTGGTCATGAGCTAACTCGAGCAGAATGGGATCGATTTTGCAGCACTCAGTGAGACTCCGCTAGTTGACCGGTGGTGGTTACACGTTCTGCTGGGTGAGGAACGCCACCACAACACCACGTGAACATGGGGTCGGGTTTGCACTATCCGACTGTCTAAATGGCCAGCTGGTGGCTGTTACGTGTTCAACCAATGCTCGCTCCCTATGACCGTGAAGCTGATTGGCCCTACACACACATGTAGATAAGCACGCACACACGCACTCAAGGACACACCCTAACGTTCCGTGTTCACATGTAAACCGTCAAGTGTTCAGTATACTGTGCGCCAGACTGACGCGTCTTCTTGCTTATTCGCTACTAGTTGAAATACGTACTTGCGGTTAGAGTCCAGCTGTGATATCTGGCGACAGAGGTCAACATGTCCATGACAAATACTCCACCGGTCTTCTGGTCGTGCTCTACCGACAAACCTTCCCTGGACTCGTGGCATAGATGGCGGAAAACCTTTACGGATTACTTGGAATTGCTTCCAATCTTGAATCCAGCAGTATCTCTTACGGAGAAAAACAAAGTGAAGCTCTTGAGACAGTTTCTTGGAGATGAGGGTCAAAGGTATTTCGATGCACTTCGCATTGATCAAATCTCTTCTACGATAACCGGCGCTTTGGAGACCTTCAGTGCTCTTTGGGGTGCTCGTCAGAATGTTTTTACGGCTAGATACTACTTCTCGAAACTCTGCCAGAAACCAGATGAGAGTGTGAACGAGTTCATCGCTCGTGTACTACAAGCAGCAACTGATTGTAAATACAATGAAGTCGATCCAACGAGATTTGAAGAGACCATGTTACTCCAATGTTTGATAGCCGGAATCTCAGACCAGAGCACGCGGGAGAAGCTCCTTTCACAAGATGATTGTTCACTGACCTGGGAGACGGCCTGCTCGATTGTCCGGCAGAGGGAACACCTTACACAACAACTCGCAACATTTACGCTGAAGGACTCGTCAGATGAGCTGCGATTGATTAACACTACACCAAAACCAAAGCCACCCACTGGCGTCAATTTGTTTGTGTGCTATCGCTGTGGTGAGCAGCACAGTTGTCCATCCGACTGCCGGCATCAGAAGACAGTATGTCGAAGCTGCGGGAAGGTGGGCCACCTGGCGCGAGTGTGTAGATCGGTCAAGCGACGTTCAGGTGGGGCTTATCGAGGAGCAAACCCCATCAAAAATGTGGACGAGTCTGATGGTAGCGACCCTGAATTACATTCCATTTGGCTTAATTCCGTTTCTAGCATGCAGCCGGCGCCATACACTCTAGAGCTTTATATTGAAGGACAAAAGGTACAGATGGAAATCGATACAGGAGCATCCGTGACGATAATCCGGGAAAACGCTGTAAAAACGCTCCCGAACTTATCCGCTTGCAATTCTGTTCTTCGTACATACACCGGTGAACCTATACGTGTCCTTGGTAAATGCTTCGTGAAGGCACAGTATGGCGACAAAATACGCACACTTCCTGTATATGTGATCCCCGGGGATCGTCCAAATCTGCTTGGAAGAGACTGGATACGTGCTTTCCCGGATACAATGAATGTGGTAAAATTAGTCACCGAGATCTCCGGACTTGAAACATTACTTAAACAACATTCAGCTGTTTTTCCGAGGAGCTTGGGAAGTTGAAAGAATTTCAGGCTGCGATAAAACTAAAGGAAGGCGCTCGACCAAAATTCATTAAGGCGCGCACACTACCATACGCTATGAGGCCTAAAGTTGAAGAGGAACTAAACCGCCTACAGACTCAAGGTATTATTACTCCTGTACACTTTTCTGACTGGGGAACTCCAATTGTGCCAGTAACCAAACCGGACGGCTCCGTACGGATTTGTGGTGACTACAAGATAACCATAAATCAAGCATCCATGCTGGTCAGGTACCCCTTGCCACGTATTGATGACTTGTATGCAACACTAGCTGGTGGTGAAAAGTTTACCAAACTCGATCTGAGTCATGCATACTCGCAGATAGAGCTCGATGAACCTTCGAGGAAACTTACTACCATCACCACGCACATGGGACTATTTCAATATACTCGTTTACCTTTTGGCATTAATTCCGCCCCCGGAATATTTCAGAGAATTATTGACGACCTAGTGAAGGACATTCCTTTTGCGTGTGCTTATCTGGATGATATTCTTATCTCTGGACGCTCGGATACAGAGCATCTTCGAACACTCGCGGTCGTGCTCGAGCGTTTGGAGCGAAGTGGATTCAGATTGAAAAGGTCTAAATGTGAGTTCCTTTCACCTTCCGTTTGTTACCTTGGATACCGGCTTGATAAACACGGTTTACATGTTTTAAATGACAAGGTTAAACCTATTTTAGAAAGCCCAGAGCCAAAGAGTTGTGATGAACTCCGTTCGTTCTTAGGAATGCTATCTCACTATCGTCGTTTCCTGCCTAATGCATCGACGGTTCTATCGCCATTAAATGAGCTGTTACACAAAAATGCATCGTGGTGTTTGGTTTCCCGTCAAAAAATTCCTTCAATAAAGCAAAACAAGCTCTTGCTTCGCCACCAACGTTAGTCCATTATGACTCTAACAAGCCACTCATACTTCAGTGCGACGCGTCCCCTTGGGGGGTCGGGGCTGTCCTGTGCCACCGCATGGACGATGGTTCTTTACGTCCCATAGCATATGCATCGCGCACCTTACAGACGGCGGAGAAGAACTACTCACAACTGGACAGGGAAGCGTTAGCCGTTATCTTCGGAGTTAAGAGGTTTCACCAGTACTTATGGGGAAACGTTTTCGAGCTTCATACAGACCACAAACCATTGATATCCTTGTTTGGGGAAACCAATGGTATACAACAAATGGCATCACCGAGGATGCAAAGATGGGCTATAACCTTGAGTGCTTACAGTTACAAGATTGTTTATATTACCGGCGTCAGCAACTGCACAGCTGATGCACTCAGCCGTCTGCCGATCACGGAAACTGCACATGAACACGACCCTCCGTTTGAACTGGTTAATCTAATGCAACATCTAGACACAACACCGATACGGAGTTCAACAATCCGTCAATGGACGGATCGAGACCCCGTGCTATCAATGGTGAAACGCTTTTTGAACATGGGTTGGCCTCCTGAAGGGACAGTTGAATTACAACCGTTTATGATTCGGAAGAACGAACTGAGTCTATTCGACGGCTGTGTTTTTTGGGGCTCTCGTCTAGTCCCTCCCACCAAGGCGCGTTCACAGATACTTAAAGAGCTCCATGATGCTCATCCAGGTGTGGCGAGGATGAAGGCACTAGCGAGAGGGTACTGCTGGTGGCCCAACATCGACTCAGACATAGAGAACTTACTGAAGGATTGCGATATTTGTCAGGCGTATCAGCGGAGCAAGGCGCCAGGTCCAATACACCCTTGGCGTTGGCCCGACAAGCCCTGGCAGCGTATCCACGCCGACTACTTCGGACCGATCGACGGGACCATGTTTCTTCTACTTATTGATGCACATTCTAAGTGGATTGACGTACATCCAGTTACTCAGGCGACAGCCGAATCCACCATCACTAAAATGCGCTCGTCCTTCGCTACGTTTGGCATTCCGGAAACCATTTGTACAGACAATGGTTCGCCTTTTACCAGTGCCGAATTTGGTAAATTTGTCGCCAACAACGGAATCCAACACGTTAAATCAGCCCCGTATCACCCAGCATCAAACGGATTAGCGGAGCGTGCAGTACAAACTGTGAAACAAGGCTTACTAAAGCAGCGAACGGGAACATTGCGAACAAAACTGGATCGGTTCCTATTCTCCTACCGTTCTACACCCACTGAGGCTACCGGGAAATCCCCGGCGGAATTGATGTTCGGCAGAAATCTGAGAACGAGGCTTCATTTGTTGTTCCCGAACCCGCGTGTTGAAGTACAGGAGCGTCAGAAAAAGTTTGTGTCTTCAGAGGAATCAAAGCCGGAAGTTACATTTCAGGACTATCAACCTGTTTACACCAGGTTACCGCATGAACAATGTTGGCAGCCGGCGACTGTGCTCGATTCTTCAGGAAGTCAAAACGATTTGCAGCTTCCGGACGGCCGGGTTGTTCGCCGGCACTCAGATCATGTACGCCCCAGGAGCACTGACACACCTGCCGTGAGTCAGTCACACTCGGAGATCGCAGAGCAAGCTGCAGAGCACGACGAACACAGAACAACAGGGGAAACTCAATTACGCCGATCGACCCGGATTCGCAAACCGATCGAACGTTTTCAGCCATGACTGTAACGTCAGCCAAAACAGGGAGGACTGTTACGTGTTCAACCAATGATCGCTCACTATGACCGTGAAGCTGATTGGCCCTACACACACATGTAGATAAGCACGCACACACGCACTCAAGGACACACCCTAACGTTCCGTGTTCACATGTAAACCGTCAAGTGTTCAGTATACTGTGCGCCAGACTGACGCGTCTTCTTGCTTATTCGCTACTAGTTGAAATACGTACTTGCGGTTAGAGTCCAGCTGTGATAGTGGCAGAGCCGATTCCCAGCAGCCCACGGTTGATGACTCTCCGTCTGTGACTTGGAAGAGGTAAGTTTGCCACTAATATTACCATGTGTGGTCCCGCTGTGCGTTATCCTCATGGCATTAAAGACCAGTTTTACCCTCAGTTTTCCTCTGTGATACAGTCAGTGCCGAGCAGCAATGGACTATTCTTACTGAGTGATTTCAACGCGCGTGTTGGACGTGATGCGTCGGTGTAGACAGACGGAATCGGTCTACATGGTATTAGCGCAGCCACTAGGAACAGTGACAAGCTGCTAAGACGCACCCACGGAGTGGTCACGCTCACCTGCTCAACAATGTCATTGTGCGCTGGCGTGACATACGTGAGGTGCGCATGACACATGTACTGCGTGTAGCTCAGTGTGGCATTGATCATAGGTTGAT
Source organism: Dicrocoelium dendriticum (assembly GCA_944474145.2). Classification (NCBI taxonomy): domain Eukaryota; kingdom Metazoa; phylum Platyhelminthes; class Trematoda; order Plagiorchiida; family Dicrocoeliidae; genus Dicrocoelium; species Dicrocoelium dendriticum. The sequence goes on along the minus strand of OX104064.1, from coordinate 102,336,911 downwards.
GAGGACCAAACAGTACATATATTTTCGCAAATCTATGTATGGTACTTTTGCCGTGAACTGACGAAAATTTATCATTCTTTCCCTAGGTAATGCTAAGAAGATGATAGAGCTGGAGAAGGCGATGGCTACCCGCCTTGTTGATGTCAATTCCAGGTGACTGTTGCTGCCGAGGAAACTATCGGGCCTACAATCTGTAAGCCGCCGGACTGTTTTAATGAAAACAGTGCGACTATTGTCGCATTTGTGTCGGCGGAGAATACAGCATTCACCGCACATGTGGTGGACCCTGACAACTGCGAGAAGGCGAATGAATTTCGCCAACTTCAACGGTGATTGACTCGGGAGTTACGTCGCATTAAAAATGCATGGTGGACAGCGAAGGCGAAGCAGGTGTAATGCTACGTCGAACGTTGCAAACACAATGAATTATTTGACTGCTTGAAGTCTATGTACGGACCCACGCCGCAGCTGCTGAGGACGCTGATTAATCCTATTTTAGGCGCTGCTTGCACACAGACTGCGGACACAAAACGGGTCTGGCTAAAGTACTTCGATTGTCTCTTGAACAATAGTTCAGTGATTGACCAGGCTGTACTGCACGCGTTGCGACAGCAAGAGACGAAGATGTGTTTTCCGGCACACCGACACTGGATGAGACTCAGAGAGTACTTACGCAGCTGCGAACCGGCAATGATTTAGGTTCCGACGGGATCCCGTCAGAACTGTTGAAATATGGATGACCGGCGTTGGTAAATGCGCTACACCACTTGGTGCAACGCGTGTGGATTGAAGAGGCAGTGCCAGCCGAGTTGAACGATGCCCCTGTGCTCCCACTGTACAAGGGCAAACGGAGCAAGTAAGGTGTCACGAATTATCGTGACATCAACCAGCTGAGTTGTGTAGGGGAGGTGACCGCCCGTATCCTGTTCAACCGCCTCGTCACTCAGATCGTTGTACCGAACTTGGCGAAAGGGCAATGCGTATTCTGCTGGGGTCACAGCACCACATATTTTGTGTTAACAGCTCGCCATCGGCAGAAGAAACACCGTGAGCAACACCAGCGATTGTAGTCGCTGTTGACTTCATAAAAACATTTGTTATGTTGACCTGAAGTTGTTGCGGCTGGTGTTGGGTAAGTTTGGTTGTCCGAGTAAGTTTGTAAGTATACTTGAATGTCTAAACAGTTGTGTGCAGGCGAGGGTACAGGTTTATGCACAAACCTCGGATGACTTTGCTGTCGTCAATGGTGTGAAGCAAGGCGGTGTCTTAGCACCTGCTTTGTGTAATATTTACCTCCATACAATAATGTCTTGTGCTTTTGAAACCGCTTGTGCTTACGGTATCAGTGTGGAACACCGTATCGATGAGACAATGGAACAATGCTTTTATACGGGTAAAAAAGCTAATGATTAACAGGTCACATAGGATAGGATGATGGTTTGCTGAACATCCGTCGTTTCAGTGCAAGAATTAAAGTATATGGGACAACCATCCGTAGGTTACTGTTTGCTGGCAACTGTGCGCTGTTTGCACACAGTGCAGAGTTGCAGCACATAACTTCGGCTCTCGCTTCGACAGCAGCCAAGTTTCGACACACCAGCAACACAAGCAAAACGTGTTGTCTTTTCCAGCTTTAACCAGGAATGGAGCATATGAGCCTACCGAAATCTAGGTTGCCGATGACGTGTTGGAAACAGTACTGAAATTTTGCTAACTTGAGAGCGTAACAGCAACCGATCTGCAAATGACGAGCGAGTTGCGCACCCGCGTATCGAAGGCGGCTGCTTCACTTGACAAACTGTGGAACAAACACGGGATCAATGTTGGAACGGAGCTGCTGGTATACAAGTCGATGATGCTGTTTGTTCTTCTACACGGTACCCATGCCTGCACGATGTACTGGAGGGACGATAGATATCTGAAGCGATTTCATCAACAGTATCTGCGACGGATTCTTCGCATCGGTTGGTGTGACAGAGTTGCAGACACAGAATCGCTGCGTCGTAGTGGCATGCATGCAGTAGACTGCATACTTCTGCTGCGGCACCTGAGGTGGCTGCAGCATAGAAGCCGAATGAGTTCGACGAGGATACCCAAGCAGCTTTTGTACGGCCAACCCAGTGCAGGGAAGCGGCACGTGTGAAAGCCGAAATTATGTTACCATGACATGATGCTGGTGAGTTTATCACGAACTAATGTTAATTTCAGGTGTTAGGAATCAAAGGTAGTTGATCGGCACCAATGGAGAGTGAACATCAAGAGGGCGGTAGTCTGGATGTATGAGAAGCCACTATTGCACTTGGAGGAGAAAGATCGGGTACAGACGCGACAGGTGTTGTATGTCATCAACGTCGAGCACATGGTGCTTTGGCATATGCGGTCGCGAGTTCCTGGGCCAAGCGAGTTTGCTCAGCCTCCAGCGTCGCCACACGGGTCCGACTTCGAAGAGACGACGAGTCAGCTGATTATGTGACCATCACCGGCACAGTGCTTGGTAAGTACGTTGCTTTCAAATCAATGTACTAACACAGGGTAACAATGCAGTCGATGTGGCAGGTGCGCTACATCATCGCTGCACTTGGTCTGTACGTGTGCCTGTGCGTTGGTGCTCTTGCATTTCAAGGATTGATCGTTGCTTGGTACCCCCGGTGTGCATGCGCTTAATGTGATTGTTGACAAGGTGAGTACCTATCACCAACCACATCGTCTATACTGGCTCTAGGACTCAATTGATCGTTGCTGTAGTGGACAGGGTGTACAGTCCTCGTGAAGGTTCTATGTTCAAAGTGTGGTTCCATGCATCCAGTGTGGAATGGGCTAAGGCCCAGTCATCGCCTTGCGTACGTCTGGTACGCATGAATTTTTAATTAGGCATTAATGTTTCTGCTCTGTCTGTTCAAAGGGTGTGGACCAACTCCGTTGACTAAAAGTGGCCCCCATCAACATACCTCCCGGTCTTATTAATTCGGGTTTACATTAGTTAAGCTCGGGTACCGTGCATGCCACCTATTGTGGTAGCGTTTCAGTAGTCTGCAGCGCGAAAATTCTACTAAACTAATAGATGAGCGGTAGTGTAATTCCTTTTGTACATTAGCGCTCAATGTCACTTTTATTGCAAAAAAACAATTATTTATGTTATTGTATGGAGTTTTGACCTTAAAAGCGACTCAGTATATAGTGAAAGAATGAAACACAATTCAGTGTGTGGAAGCGAATAATTGCTCCGTTGCAATGGGTAATGATGTTAAAAGCGGACTTATCTGATGATTGAACGGCTGTCAAAGTGAAAGATGTGACTGCAACAGCCGAAAGCCACTTAATAAGTATATATGCCTTGCTGTTACGGATAACAGTTTATAATTAGAGCAGAAAATACAAATGTAACCTGCAGAAAACGTCCATTAAAACAAAATTATGGTGATCTCGATACTTCGAGAAAAAATTAACGCCCTGAGCTGTTAGCCGAATGCTAACCATGTCAGTGTTTTCACACTGAGAATTTTATAGGTAGATCTTTGTTATGTCCATTCGAAATACAGACTGGAGGAATACTGCCACGCATAGTCCCTCTGTAGGCGCAGACGTACTGTGGCTGTCTTATGGAGGCCGCAGTGACAGGCAAATCGGGAAACGGATGCTGCTAACTATGCAAACACATTGTTACGACCCGACATAATTGGCATCAAGGTCTCGCTAATGGGCATGTCCGTTGTTCGGCATGACCGACCCAATAAAGGTGGAGGGCTGGCTCTGTGCTTCCACAGTGACCTCCAATGTGAGGCCGTAGAGGATTCTCTCAATGCGTTACAAGACTCTATGTAGGGCCATCTACGCTTATGTGGCAATCACGCCTAAGTTGTGGAGGTCGTTTACTACTCTCCTTACTCTACGCCCGAGAGGACGTCAATCTCGCATCCCACTGAGCTGGGTAATAAACAAGAAGTAGAGCCACATTATTCTCAGTGGAAACTTTAACCTCCATGCCCTAGGACCCAAGCCGCCCCTGGAAAACAGCTCAAAGCAGACTTGCAGGAACTCGTCTCCACCTTTCCACCACATCAACACCCCCAAGACTCAGAAAAACGGGAAAGCTGTCAATAATGGATCAGATATTCACCAACAAAATACTAATGACATAGTGGATGCTCGCTGACTTCCCCTTGGGCAGCAGCGATCATGTGGCGGATCGTGACCTTGTCAGCGTGTGCGCGCTAGTCGTGCAATCCTGTACTCTCTGGTAAATTGGACTTAACTCATCACATACTTGTTCCACCACTTTTGAAGTACGCTCGGTCGATTCGGATCACCGAGCTCTATCCAACGGGATCTATCTTTTCGAAGTAAGTCCAACGACACGCTGGTACACCACAAACGACGTCTTCGGAAGTCTATTCACTAAGGCCAACGTGTGTAACTTTGCATAGTTGGGTTACATCAGCACCTTTGAAATACCATTCGACAGAGATTCTTTAAGGCTACCAGACAATATATAACGGTACTGTGCACCACTGTAGACCATTGCTACAGGCTTTTTTGTCGTCTCACTTTACCACCGTATTGTAACGTGCATTTCAGTGCACAAAGCCTGTGTGATTTCGGATACTCGTGCGCCTAATGGCGCACCATTGCCAAACCGGTTGCTACAGATCCAGCTGACCGGAGCAGACAACTGAGGCAGCCGAAACGGCGTGACCAGCGCAACCTAAAGGTGCATACGAACCACTAAGCTATGGGATGAATAAGTTTGTCGACCGCGAATCCAGTGAGCAACAAACCCAAGGTCAATCGCAGTTCAGACAAGCGAAGAACTGAGATCATATCGAAAATCACGCGTTCGTTCTGTGCCAATTCCTACGACGCAACCAATGTGAACATTAAACGTAAAGGAGGTAATAGCGTATCGACAGATAGGTTGTGGTTCTGTAACTTATACTCAGATAGTCCCATGAGTAAAATTGTTCAATCGCTTGGCATAAGGTGTAAAATGTTGGCTGTTACGTCGGCAGAGCAAAAGGAACTGATCGAGGTATTGCGAGGAAAAACCTCAGAACACGAGCTGCAGATTAATATATTACGTAGCCCAAATCCCAGACCTGATAAAAGGCATAAGCTCTCTAGCAACGATGCTATACAGTCCAGTGAAAGGTAAACACCATTAGTGACAAAGAGCAGTGAAAACAGGCCGCTTGAACGGTCTCCGAAGTCTCACGAAATGCTGTAAAGCATGCAGAGTTACGCACAAATTGCACGATCACCTCCGTCAGTAGCTGGGCAACAACACTTGACTCCTACAGATATTGCGACTAACGGCGTTGCACGTAAAATTCTTGCTGTAGCCTCGGTCTGTCTTCCACAGAAGACAAGTCTGACACTCCCACACGACAAACCACCACTCACAAGGGACTGCAGAACAAACAATTACTACGCACACAAAAGGCGCTAACATGGATATGTTCAAACGTCCAAGAACCCACCAGTGAATCGTTAAAAGGCAGACAAACCGAGGAGCAAAACCGCTGGGCTGAGATAACCTGTGCACTCGGACTGAAACTTCTCCCAACCAGCCTTATTCGCCTTTCACGAACTCCATCATCTCCGCACGCAGGGGAATCTCGGTTACTGGGAGTAACATTTGGCAACACCTGAAATATGTACTCTTAGCAAGCCATGTTCTAGTGAACACTTCGGTCAGTGCTCGCATTTTTCCAGACAAGCCATGAGTAGAAAGGCAGAGGCGGAATCTGACCCGAACGTGTCACGATAAAATCAGACGAAGAAAGTGGTACTGGTTCATGGTGACGATAACAGTGGACGACAAAAGCACGACATCGAAGAGTGCCGTTACATCACAGAACGATATAACATGCAAATTATCGTCGCTTTTGACGTCACCCGTCTGGTTTCCTCCCCAAACTACCACGGCACCGGGCCAAGAATTTCGAGAGTTACCTTGACTACATCCGAGATGGTAACAATAGCAATCCAAGCGTGGCATGACAGCAGGAAAGTTCGGCCTCCAGAGGTAAGCTTAAGACCATTCCTTCAAGCATTACAAAGCCGTTACATATGAGCCAATCTCGCTTGTTCCTATTTCAGACCCGTCAAACGTAAAAACGCACGTTTCAAGAAGGTTTAGAAGAGCGGCACTGGTTGTGCTGATCACTCACAGCGAACCGAGCTCCTGATTCGTCAACGAATACAATGCTGCTACACCAACGCTCAGGGACTCGACTCTAAGCTGTCAGAATTGCGCCATCGATTGAAACATAAATTGGGACATAGTAGCAGTAACTGAAACTTGGCTCTCGAACGACATACTAGCTCCAGAGATTGAACTCAGTGAGATGTCAGTCATTGGAAATGATTGCACATCTTGCGGTGGCGGTGTTTCCATTTGCTATCGCAGTTATCTTAACCGTGAGGGATTTTCCGAACATGCCCTTGTTACTCCTGACGCATTATTTTGCCGAGTGTAGCTAGCAGGTCGCGATGGTGGAATACAGAAGAAGACAAGGGATTTCTGCCTCTTAGCAGCTGTCTACAGGTCACCGAACTCCTACGCAGACAGTGCTGACATTCTGTTAAACGCACTCCACTATGCAGTTTCATAAAAGTGCTCTCATTACCTTATAATAGGCGATTTCAAGGTACCTTCAATTGTCTCAGTGTCTCCTAATGGGTCGTCCTTTGAATCAAAACGCCTTGAATTCATAGATGTGGTAGTTTGTTATAACCATGTGCATCGACCAACCAGACATCGCGGTTCAAACAAGCCATCACTCCTGGACTTAATCCTGACTAATGAAGAGTTGATGGTTGGGTCAGTCCCACACGACCCTCCTCTAGGCAGTAGCGACCATTCAGTCCTAACATTTGGTTATGTGTGTTATGCCAGTATGGTTGATAAAGAAAGCGAAACCCAACGAACTATCATTGACTACTTCAAGTTCCACAACCTAGCGACAACGGGTGACTGGGGCATACAGACTCACAGTTTAGCGAACGACGTATTCAATGAATGGAAAGATAAAGTTAACTGTGTCGTTCAAGCCGCCTCGAAAGTTGCGCCATTACGGGTATCACGCTGGACCAACAGTTGGATCCAAAGCAGAAAATATAAATGGACCAACAGAGGGGATATTTGGAAATCACATGTGCTACCTGTAGGTCACTTAGTAGACCAGACAAGTAAGAATGGCAGGAGAACATGGTACTCAAGTTTGTGGGTAACAACAAACTGCTAAACAGGTAGGTGAACGATAAAAGAAAGGTTAAACCTGGAATTACACCACTCAAGAAGCCTAGTGGCATAACGACTACTGATGTGGATACCGCGAACGCTTTAATCCTGCAGTTTGGCTCGGTTGCTACAAATACTATTGAACCTTTTCTATCAACTGCCATCGGCTTATCCAGTGTCACCTTTATCTCAGAGGCTGTCGTGAACAAATTACAGTCTCTCCGGGTAAACAGTACCTCGGGGATTGACAAGATCTGTTCAAATGTACCTAAAACGCTTACCCCCATCATAGGAGTACATTTTACAACGTTTTTCCAGAGTCTGTTTGACTCCCATACACGCCCATCTGATTGGAAACGTGGAATCATCGCTCTGATATACAAAGGAAGTAAAAAATGGGATAATGCCAACTACTGACCTATTACACTCCTACCTGTTTTATCAAAAGTGATGGAATCGGTAATCACAGATGAACTAGCGTGATATTTTGAAAGCCTGCAAATAATTTCCAGTATCCAACACGGTTTCAGACACAGACGATTTTGCCACACCAACCTTTTCCTTGCCCGGGATTCATGGACGGAGCAGCTGATGAAACAGTCCCCATAGATGTGGTTTACTTAGATTTTTCTAAAAGCATTTGACAGGGTCAATCACTTCATTCTCCTCCAAAAGCTTGCTGCTTATGGTATCAACTTTTCGCTGCTCACCTGATTGGAAGATTAGCTACAATACGGAACCATCAACGTAAGAATAGCCAACACTCAATCCGAAAGCCTATGCGTATTCAGTGGTGTACCGCAAGGATCCGTCCTCGGCCCGTTACTGTTCTTAGTTTACATAAATGACCTCCCAGAAAACATTTTATCCCAGATGCAGATATTTGCACATTATACAAAAAGATGGAGAGCAATTCGCTCAGCATCCGACCATGCCTATCTCCAAAATGATCTGGACCGGATTAGCGAATGGACAGAAAGGAACCAGCTCCGACTAAACCCTGCAAATTGTCACCTGCTGACGGTGCGTAACAGCTACAGCAACACATATAATCTGGGACAGAACGTTTTGCAACCGGTGAGTAGCGAACGAGGCTTACGTATCATCATCCAACAAAGCCTCGGCAATTCGCTCCAATGCTCGAAAGCAGCGAATGTGGCGAACTTGAACTTGAGGCTTTTGAGGCGGGCTCTCGGCACCTTTGAGCGACGGCTAGTATCACTGCTGATCAACACATAATGTCCTTCCCACGCTGAATATGCGGTTTGGGCCTGCCACCCATGGTTAAAACGAGTTATTAGTCTCACGGAGCAACCCCAAAGGAGGGCAACCAAGGCCACGCGTGCATTTTCCGGTCTCAGTTACGAACTGCGCCTTCGTTTGCTTAGTGTTTTCTCCTCAGAATACCGACGGATTCGTGAGGATCATATCCTCACATACCGGATATTAACTGAAAGCGAGCATCCCCTGTGCATAGCTGCTGACGCAAGCCCCTCACAAACAATGTCGAGGCCATCAAATGAAACTAGTAACGCAACACTGCGTTTGGATTGTAGAGAAGGTATTTTTCATAAAATCTGTTCGCAATGGTATGCGCTACTAACACATGTGGTGAACGCACCAGACATCGCGACATTTGAGATACTGTTAGACTTTCATCTTAATATCAAGGCTACACAACATAAAGTGCGATGTCTTTACTACTGATGATTCACGTTCCACGTTGGAACATTTTTCATTTTGTCTTGTGTATTTTCCATCCTGTGGGTCTTGTAAAGTTATGCTATTTATCCCATCATACCCTATTGAACTATTGAAGCATATAGTCCTACTCTTCGACTGCATCTGTTACACAGAATGTCCCGTGGAAATTGCCATCTCAACGCGAATGATTATACGTTACAACATATCAGCTCGACTAGTTGAGACAAACAAATGGGCCTTTCTGGCAGACGGGGCACCGGCTACCTCATGGGAATATTTTGTCAGCCAGTTTAACACTCTGGTTAACGAAACATCAGTGACTAAGACCATTTCATCTGAGAAACTTGATCTCGTTTCTGCGAATGTTAAAATCAGCCTAGCATGTCTATTAACACTCTCCGAGCAACGAGGCCTAGATGGTCTATGCGACTCAACTTGTTCGCTATGATGGAATGACATACTAGCAAAATTTGGCAATGTGTATGGCTTCAAACCACAAGCTTTTGCATCAACACGTAAACCGTCTACGTTAGATGAAACACGAAATTTCTCCTATTCAAACAGCGGATAGATTCACATGGACACTGTAGGATGTGGCTACTGCCCTGCGCCTGTAATATGCTGCAACATTTCAGCGCGATCCCTGGCCACTTAACTCTATGACAATGGGTGTCTCACTGCCAAAACTCACTCATATATCCTTCACGGCAGAAACTGTACTGAACAAGTTGGTGTGTATGCATAAGCACAGTAGTGGCGTTGACGATATTCACCCGAAGTCCCTAACGACAGTAGGAGAGAGCTTCTCTGAGCCTTTGATTGCACTCTTCCAACAGTGCGTTGGCGAAATGTAAGCTTCCGACATGTGGAAACACAGGATTACTACAACTCACAGGGGAGGTAATCGTTTCGATCCAGTCAACTACCGTCCTGTAATCTTCCTATCGGTGCTTTCAATGATCATGGAGGCTATTATTTTTGAAGTACTAACGGCTTACTAGGAAGTATTTAATTACCGTGCACCGGAACAGCATAGCTTCCGACGAAATCGATAGTGCCCTACAAATCTACTGCTAACAAGATCCAGCTGGATGGGAGCAGTAGACACTGGACCAGAAGTTGATATAGTTTTTCTCGACTTCTCAAAGGCCTCCAACCGGTTAGATCATGACATGCTGCTCTCCAAACTCCAAACCGTTGGTATTGGTGATCCTCTCCTAGAGTTGATTAGAAGCTTTCTCTTACACCGGCACTTGGAGTGCATGAATCCCTATCAGATCCAATCCAGTTCGAATGCGGAGTACCAGAGATCGGTACTAGGAGCACGGTTATTTTGGACGTATCTCAAGGATAGTACACGCCTTATAAGGTCGAACTACCTGTCTTATGTCGATGGTATCAAGGTGTGGAGGATGATCAACACACTAGATGAAAGGACAGTACTTTATGTCTACCAGAATAAAGATTACGTGTGGTAAATCTAGAATCTACTTCGATTCAGTTTGGATAAATTTAGGGTGCTGTACTTAAGGAACCAGGTGACATGTTCCTACAGAGTCGGCAACCAAGAGCATCAAAAGTCTTCTGGCAAAAAGGATCTAGGCGTTTTGGTCCAGCCCGAGCTTGGATGTACAAATCAGGCTGAAACGGTGTCAAGATGTGGCACCCAACACATTGAACACCTGTGGCATGCATTCGGAGGGTTCGATACATCAATTTTCAACAGCTTTCTGGCTCATACATACGGCTACGTGTGGGATAGACAATACAGATCTGACAACCATGACTGAGATCTCACAGTTTTGGAGACAACGCAACGTCTGGTAACCCAAAATGTCAAAGGTTTGTATCATTTGTCATGTGAACGAAGGCTTCGAGTGCTCGGAGCCTACAGCGGACGATACCGGCGATTGTGTGGGGACCTTATTTTGCCTTACCAGATTTTGAAATATACCAAGGATACGTGCCGCCATTTGCTGGAGCTCAGTCACAACAGTAGTTTGAGAGACCACCATCTCAAGGTGGCCGAGCAGTACATTCATTTGGAGTGCCATCGGAATTTCCTTTTCTTACGTGTTTGCCAACCGTGGAATGCGCAACTTCAATCTATCATCTGTGGTCCGACACTGGTAGAGTTCAAAGCCCGAATTAACGGTGCATTCATTTCGTTGCACCATCGCACGTGGCTTATTGCATATGCCTAAACACGAGTGTCTGTTAGAGATTCACTGACGTTCAGCTCCCACCATACGTTCCACATTGTTCGCCTCCTGCATGTGTTCACCAGGAGGCGGCACAATGTTCGCTAACGTCCCATTTTTATGGGCTTACGGTGGATTTACAGTTTATCATATGTATGAACATAATTTTACTGAGAATTTTTCTATACTTGGAATTTAAACAAGGACCATTCTACGGAACCTACTAAGCTTCAGACATTTTGCCTGTACAAAGCCATCGTTTCATTGTCTCCGACCGAAACTTGTAAATATTGGCTTTCGGAACGCAGCTTACATGTTTATTAGATTAACTATAAATATACATCGTTTCCCCATTGATAACACTTCCAATATCGTATAGCTAATGCAAAGGAGCTTCATACTGATCTCGCACATCAACTTATGTTGCCTTGGTTATACACAACTTGGACTGCATCGCAAGTCGAAGCATAAAATCCATTTGAATAACAAGGTAGGACGTATTATGTATCTCTATAAAGGATCTGTTTTATTCTTATCCGATACTTTAAATCGAGTTTTCGTACAGCAGATCGGTGGAACGCTACCTCAGTGGGCAGCACCCAGCATGAACAATTGGACATCATTGACTAGCAAGAGCAATTGCTTGCGGTCGGCAACTCAGGCGCCCTACAGTATTAGCGACAGGAAAATAGTTTGCACAAGGCTAAGAAGTGCGGATACCAGTGGCCTTACAAATCTTGGCCACAGCGGAACACCTCATTCCTCCGCTAGTGCCTAAACTTCAATGCACTCAAATTGCGATCACTCTTTCCTCCGAAGGGTGTCGATACTTGGGATGGGTCCTTGTCCGGCCTGTATCACTGTGCCATTTGGTGGAGAACTAATTGCGGCGTAAACTGCAACTTTAACAGGGGTCTAGTTTGATCTCAGAGAAGGAATATTAAATGTTAAGACTAGTAAGCACCCACACTCTTCAAATGTATGCCCTTTGAAAGGTAAACGTACCATGGTTAGTTTACGGTATCACATAACTGTTAAGTGGCTGAATTGCAAGCTTGAGAGGACGAGAAAGCCTATAGAAGACACACATTATCAAACACCATCGATGCACTTCCCCACTTGTAAAGTACAAACTTAACATAAAAAAATGTCCAGTAGATGTTCAGTCTCTCATCACCAACATTTCGTTGCACAAGACTGTCGGACATCTCTGTGAGTTCAATTGAGGTTTCCCATGGAATCGATGAGGTATATTTCCCTTCCGTGGTGCAAAAACTCCAGTTTGTTTTCAGTAAAAATCCTTCCGACAAAAAGATAACACGGTGAGCGGTATCCTACTGTATCATTTTCCAGTGAACATACTCACGTGTATGTGTGAACAGAAAGTAGATAGCATCAACTTTATATAAACATGTTAGTCATGAAATCGGATGAGGACGCTATGCGTGCAGCCAGCTGGACCTTGCCACGATCTGTGAGAGTGAACATAACAATTGCCTCCCATACCTAGACACACTACTAACACGATGACCGGATGGATTCAGAAAGCCATTAGTCAGACTGTTCACTGAGTTTGGCAATTTTGTTGCAAACATTTCGTAACCAATCCAGGTGCCATTACCGGTGGGTTCATATGTTAACTCGATTGGTGACGAAACGTTTGCAACAGAATTTCAAAGCTCAGCGGACAGCTCACGTAACAATAGAACAACGTGCGCTACCAACATTCCGTATGTCTAGAATATCCCACAAGCAGAAATGTTACCAGACGGGTTAGTAACGTCATTTTATACACTTTACGCAGATGCAACGCAAACATTGATCCGGACCGTGTTCCATCGTACCCACATGGCTTGAACTGTAGACACCAAGGTAAATGAAAACGAACTGCCATTTCAAGCGCTACAATCTAATAGCTATCCCGAAACATTTCAACAAGCGTTTATGGAACAGAGAAACAAAATGTAAAATAACTGTTCAAAATAACCCGGATGTAGCGGGGTTTTGCAGTAAGTGAAAAATTCCTCTAAAACGTGATCTCGTTTGTCATTTGTGCCGCACGTTTTGGTCTCTGCAAATGACCTTTCATCGTTGTTGCGATGGTCGCTCGTACATGTTGGTCTATGCCTTCACATAACCCGGATGTTTGTTCACCGGATGTCACCCGCCCCCCGCCGGTTTGCTTCATATACCCTCACCTTTGTCCAGTGGTCCAGCACTTATCCCACCACCATGTGCTTGCCTTGACAACTGTTCAGTTCCCCATGAGTTCCAAGCCTTGTCCAGGGGTTTATACTTTCACGCCCTCATTCGTTTGTCTCCCCCGTAATTTTTGTTTCACTCACTAAATCTGATATCGCCGTGTCCATAGCATTGTACTAATGCGGACGCATTCTAAGCGATTATCAGGTCACCAGTTGACCATAGACTACGGTCTTGTATATGTGTGCCTATGTTCACTGATAAACCTTGCTCGCCTTGTAATTGGGCCAATGACTTCGTATAAAGTTCCACTCCTATACGGTCACTTTACTTGTCCTCTGGCGGTATGCTTTGAGCTGTGAAATTGATAGCGCCCTTTCTCCTCTCTCGTTTAATTGCATTGTTGTTGACGGTGATATACTGGGACCTTGAACAATTGACCTTTGCTCCAGTTTACTTAACTGTGTGTATTTTATTAGTACCGCATATATTGTGATCCAGTGCCACATGCTGAGACTGATGTTGCATTCATGATGCTTCTTCACCGCAGTTGGGCTAAACCAACTTACACTTAAACTAGGTCTTTTTAACGTGGATATATTCCATTCCACTTCATTTTCTTTGTTCTGCCTACCGGAATAATTTTCTATTAAATTTCCACGTTGCTTACGGTAATTGTTCTTATCTTCGTTAATTTTATTGCGTTTGTAGCATTTTCTGAGCCACTTCTGGACATCTTTTACTTACCGTGGATTCGTTGCTAACCAACATACTTCATATGCTAATGTAGGGAAGAGTTATGTCTGCATAGCCGTATACTTTAACAGATATATTTTATTTGTTACTGTTATTTCAAGTGATTGGCTCTTGTTTGACATCCCCGGTGCGGCTGCACTTGATGTGCATGTTGACCAGGTGTCTACCTGCATATTACCCACTACCTCGTCCATACTGTCCATAGGAAATAGTTGGTCGTTGCTGGAGGGGACAGGGTGCACGGTCCTTGTGGTCGTGCTAGGCTCGAAGAGGGGTTCCATGCACTCAGTGTGGAGCGGACTACGGTCCAGCTACCGTCTTGTGTGCGCTTGATTCCCAACTACAACGTGCTTGTGTTTGCCTGTGAAGGAGTGTGGGCCGGCTCCGTTGATGAAACGTGGCTCCCATCCACATGCCTCCCAGTCTTATTCCTTCGGGTTTACGCTGGATATGGGGTATGTGGTTGGAGCTGTGGGTGGTGCAGCGCAAGCCACCCATGCTCCCTCTATAGGCGCAGGCGTCCTGCGGCTGGCCACAGTGACAGGCAAATCCGAAACCGGATGCCGCCAACCATATATTGTGATCCAAACTTGTTTTGATTTCGGGATCATTTGGTTGCGCATCATTCAACGTTCAACCGGCGGGGGTTACACCGGCGTTTAGTGAACTGCCGTTCAAAAGTGGTCACCTTAAAGAAGTTACTGCTAAATGGCTTGGCGTCTCATTAGAAAAGGAGCATGATGCAATCGAACTACAGTTGCTCATGTAGATGAGACCACTACTTCGGTGTTCACTGAAGGCACCAGCATCGAAGCAAGGCACGCTGCATTCTCTATGCGAATTCACCTGCAGTTGTGAGTACAACTTCATGGAGTGCACTGATAGAACGCTCTGTTCCAAAGTGTCAAACAAGTGAATGGGGTCTTTGATGGCTGTATCAGGCGAATCGACAGGCACCGATTACCAGGTCAATTCTGATGCATCATGCGCAATCAAATGGCATCTGGTTCTTAGATCCCTCATGCCATCGCTATGGATCGTGAGCGCACACTGCTGTGCATGTCAAAACAGATGACAATGGTATTGAACTACCGTGGTAGGAACGGAGAATCGGCCATTACTTGGTGAATGAGCAATCAAACTTGATCTTGTCCCTCCTGTGTCAATCACACCGTGCGGCCTCACTTCAACTTGGCTCTCGCTTTGCCCACTGTGGCCACTTTAATTCTCCCCACACAATATTGTGTGTGCGCTCGTTCGAACCAGTTCGACGAGCTCTACTCGGTGCTTCCCGACTCTTGGATCTAACCTGTCTGCGTTATACCCTTGCTCCAGTTCCCAGTTTTCGGCATATTCTTTGCCGAATTCCGCTTGTGTAACTATATCAAACCGGTATTTCGGAAAAGATTTTGGTCTCGTTCCGAGGAAGAAGCTGAGGACTCCCAAACTACGCCGCAACCATCCCTGCAAGTTGCAGCATAACAAAATTACAGCATTTTTGCTCCGCTCATCAAATGAGCAGCTCTAGGGACGCTTATCAGCACTCCACCTGCATTGTCGCTTAAGGCAGGCCGATTAACACACGCTGCCGCTTTGTGTGGGTGTGTGTTCAACTGCAAGTCGACTGATCGCGGAACCCGACAGTCTGCGCGTTACGACTTCCATCTGCCTCTACCGCCTGACCTTGGTGCGGTTGAACAACTCTCAATTCGTGTGCGTGTTCTGAACTCTTTGCGCGTCATGTTTGGCGCAAAGAACACTCACCAAGGTGAGCGCTTAGATAGGCCTTGCTGTAAACAATAATAGGACGACTAGCATTCCAATGACTCAACGTCGCCTATGTTGCGCAGACAATTGCAGTAAAGTCCTTAAGATCAGTGTTACCTGTTCTAGCTGCATTAGATCGTACTGTCCACAATGTGTAGGCAAATCCGTCTAAGAAGTGAGAGAGACAAACAAAGTTGCTGACACAATTTGGTTTCGCCCAAGATGTAAAGTCATTCCAGTTGTCAACTGTTTAACTTTGCTCTTGAAAAAGTGCGATAGGATGACTGAGATAATCGAGCATCTTGTAAATACTAGGATCAATCCCACGGAGATAAATATGGTCACGCTAATAGCTCATCCGGCCAAAGTAACCACCGAATCTAAGCCGAATAAGAGAGCTAGACGCTCCAACTGCATTGCAGCGTCTGTGACTCTAAATCCACTGGGTCACCACGCTCCCATAAGTGGACAAGCGTCAAACATGCATGCTTCCACTTCTCCAACCACAGACCCTTCACCTGGAGATTCAGCCATGACACCGACAGCTCAGAGCCGAAAGCATTCCGGTGCAGATAACAAGCAGGTAACGGATGCATTGATTGCCTCGACAAACACACTGGGAGCGACAAACATAGGCCAATCATCAGTACCAAGCACACGTGGAGCAAAGTAGCTTTCACTGTCAACTCAAAGGGTGCCTTCTAAACAGCCCAAATTGCCAGCAAAAACTATAAACCCAACACTCGCTAGACAAAACCACGCTATGTCAACTCTCGTGTGCACCAATGTTCCTGAGTCCAATCTGGCACAATAAAAGGCAAGTTGCAAGACGATCGCAACCAGTGGAGTTCCATCTGCGAGGCGATTGGTATTTGGGTTGAGCTTGTAATGCTGCAACGCGTAGCGCGTTGCAGTGCACTCTGGTGAACCTCGAATTTTTCGAGTAACACTAGACTTAGCAGATGAAACAGAGGCTGTCCTGCTCTCAGCAGTTCGTCTTCGTAACTCACCGAGCGAAATGCGCATATTACCTGATCCATCTTGGAATGATCGCCCAAAAGAAGCAGGTGACCAACGCGGCATTCCTAACAGAGATAGCAAGAAAACAATATTTGTTTATGGTGTACCCGAGCTTCGGCTGAAACAACAGCAAGCGAACGGCCAAAAGTCGCAAGCAATTCGATAGAACTTACAAACGTTGCAAATTCTTCATCTGCACAGTCCTGCGGAGAGACCGGCACAACAGCGCCCACGGCACTCAGCAGGACAGAGTACAGCACGAGTGAAACGTCTGTTCAGAAACCCTCAATAATGCCATGCAACTTGACTGACATTCATAAACCAAAAACGATTAATGGCCTACCACCTAACGGCCGACTTAGAAACTAGCACAAAGTTGACATTCCTCAACGCACTCCTAACAACAAAAACCCCATTTTGTATGTACACAAACGCCCAAGCCCTTCTAAGTAAGTTGGCCGAACTTAGAGAACTCCATGCCTCACAACCACAAGACGTCGTCATGATTACAGAGACATGATTAAACCCTGAGATAACCGATTCTGGGATCAATTTACCCGATAAATCGCTGCTTCGGAACGATACAACCGGAATGGTAGTGATATGATTCTTTATTATAATACAAACCTCCGAAGTGCAGTTATCGATCACCCGGAAATCCGAGCTCCTGATTCCTTTGGTGCCAATTATGGTTGCGAAACAAGGACACATGTCTACTAGCCGTGATTTACCGCCAACCAAACTCAACGTACGAAACGGACCCTAACCTGAACCATGTCTTCAGTTTGCTTTGAGCAAGTCCTACACCCACATTGTTATCGCTGGAGACTTTAACGTGCACGACGTAGAAACGCCAGAAATCGACGGTACGCAGTTTAAAGCATGCTTGCAAGATCTAATTACTAGCCACCCTCTGTACAACCACGTAACCTCTCCCACCAGATTTCGAACTGCTAACGAGCAATCGATACTGCATCTTGTGCTCACTGACGAAGAACTAATGGTCAACGGAATAATTACATGCACAGACCCAGGACGTAGTAACCACGTTACTCTACTATTTGACTACATATGTTATGCGAAGTATCCTGCAAAGGAGGATGACAAAGTGCATGCTGTCGCGCACTACAGTGTGTTATCTAAGCTTGTTAAGAATACGTCTTGGTTTTTCTTACCCGAATGCCCCCAGATGTTGCCTGGGAAACCTTTACAAGGAAGTTTAGCACACTGGTAGCGCACGCATCGGAACAGAAGTCCTTCGAACCCAAAAGCAAGCATAAGTCATTTCTGAGGAGCACAACACGTAAATGTCTGTCCCAGAGGAATTTGGCATGGCGAAATCACCAGGACTGCCCGAATGCCGAAACCTTGACTGTATACGTGACACAACGTTACTTCTGTGTGAAACTGATCTGCGAAGACAAGGTCACACATAAGCAGGACTTAATGAAGCGATTCTGCACGAACCGCAAACTTCTGTATAGGCCCGTTAACGGCCTTCGAAAGGTGAAGCGGGGTATTCCAGCACTAGTCATGGCTGATGGGTGCATGCGATCAGCAATAGAAGCAGCTGATTTCCTAGGGCTTCATTACTCCCAAACGTTCCAGCAGGTAACGAGCCTAAATATGCTCCTCATTTCCATTAGTCCACCACCGGGTTTAGACAATATCACCCTCACTGCAGAAGCTGTGTTGAAGAAGCTTTATCCCTGCGCAGCCACAGATCTCCTGGAGTTCACAACATCTGACCAAAGGCTCTGCAGGCGGTAACTAGTGATCTAGCAGAACCACTGGCTGTTTTCTATCAGCGATGTCTAGAATAGAACCATATTCCACCAGTATGGAAGCGAAGGATCATCACTCCTATCCATAAAGGAGGTAGTCGCACTGACCCCACCAACTACCGTCCAATAACACTACTTCCCGTACTATCCAAAGTGATGGAATCAATCATTGCAGATGCGCTGATGCAGTACCTGGAAAGCCACAGCTTAATTGCCCCAGAGCAACGTGGCTTTCGTCAGAAGCATTCGTGTAATATTAACCTTTTAATTGCACGTAATATCTGCACTGAAACTGTTGATGATGGAGTAGGTGTCGATGTCATCTACCTGGACTTCTCAAAAGTGTTTGATCGCTTAGACCATCGAATTCTCCTTCAGAATCTTCGGAACTACGGCATTGGCGACCCAATCCTGAGTTGAATTAGCAATTTTCTACACGAACCACGGCTAGTGGTGAGAGTCCGAGAATCATTGTCTGATGCAATCGATGTGGCGTGTGGAGTACCACAAATCTCGGTGCTTGGACCTCGTTTATTCTTGGTGTTCCTTAACGATTTGGCGAGATCAATTGCTCCCGATTTCCTATTTTTCTCGGATGATATAAAGATATGGCGAAGGATCAGAGGACCGGACGACCACGAACAACTCCAGTGCGATCTTAACACAGTGTCGAACTGGTCAGTTCAGAGCGGCCTTCCATTCAACGTAGACAAATGTCGCGTTGTGCAATTACGCCATCGATATAACTACACCTATTTGCTTGGGACAAACGGATTTCAGACCAGCTACCAGGAATGTGACCTTGGTGTGCTCGTACAGAGTGACCTCAACTGTTCAAAACAGGCTGAGGTAGCTGCGAATAGATGCAACCAGCACGTCGATATGCTGCGAAAGACATTCGAGTGATTCAACCCTTCAGTCTACCCAATGATGCACAATTCCTACGTACGCCCAAATGTTGAATACGCTATCCAAGCTTGGCAACCTTAGTTGAAGCGCAATTTAGAGCGGTTAGACGCACCACAACGAAAAGCAACGTGAATGTAAAGGGCGTGTGCTATCACTCTTACCACCGGAGGCTGAAGTTGCTGGAAATTTTCAGCGGCCGCTACCGAAGTCTGCGCGGCGATCTCATATTAACGTATCAGATATTGAGTGACCCCAACCACGTATGCCGCCATTTGCTGAAACGTAGCAACAACGCGCAGCTCAGGGGTAACTGCTTAAAATTGAAGGAACAATATAGCCGTCTAGAGTGTCGACGTAATTACTTTTCCCTTCGGGTTTGCTAACCCTGGAACGCACTCCCAGACTCAGTTGTATCCTTCCCTACCTTGGACGTTTTCAAAAACGATTAGACTTGCTCTTTACTAGCAGCACTTTGTTACGTTAACTCCTCTATTGTGGACTGCGCCAAGCATACTTTTCAACAATATTTATGTATCAAATGGACCCAAGTGAGCGAGCATATTTTACGTTTCTCACTCCTTATATCAACGATCACTGCACTACAGTGTCTTTCTGAACGTTTACACTTGATTTTTTTAATTTTACACTGATGTTATTTATCAAAGTATTCATCTAGGCAGACGTTTGGTAGATGACCCACATATATTTTGATTTCGTCATATTCACCCCAACCATCCTACGGGACGTGTCAAGCACTTGGTTTTATCCCGTGATAAATCATTGTTCATTGTTTATCTACGGAACCTAGGTGATTACCAATGGTGGAAGAACAGACGATGTGCTCCCACAATCTCCACTTTCTTATTTGCTTACCTGGAATTATGAAGAAAATTTTCTGCTGCATATTTGCTATTGTCTGTTTTGAGCTTTCAGAAGTTTGCAGTTACTCATAGGGTGGTCATTGTGCCTGCCATGTATCAAAACGGTTACTTTCTGACCCTCTCCAACCAGATATGCACATTTTATGACTCAGGTAAACTGTGAGCGCCTGAGTGGGGATATCCCATAGTCTGCTTTTGTTGCAATAAGCAAATCTCATCCATAATGTGTTACCGTCAAGAATTTGGTTGCATGCATCTGAAACATGAACTGCATAGACGGTAAGATCAAAAGAGATGCCGACGGTTGGATGCTGAATTTTCGCTAGGAATCACCACAACGACATTTGCTGAACCCGGCTAACTGCCTGTTTGCTCATCTCTTCATACACTTCGCGCATTGTTCCTCCGTCCTTCATTGAAGCTTCACAAAGCGGATTCACGGCAGCAGTCACTGTCACAAGTGCGCATTATGCCTGCCCACCACTAAGTACTCCTCCATTTTGCCATGTAGCTCTCCACTCGCCGTAAATTTAAGGTAGCCCGTAAGAACCTGCCACAGCATGTTGGTAATATTACTGTACACTCAATAACATACGGCTGTCTGACAAGTTTCTGTGTTAACAGAGCACATACCGTTGGATGTGGTTAGGTGGTAATGTACAAAAGCCCGTGTGAATCGTTGCACCGACCGTGGTTTGTGCACCCTTTCGCAGGCACGGTGATTTGAACCTTGGGAACGTATATAGTGAATACTTGGTTGCTTCTGAAAGCGGATATCATTGAGATTTGTCATTATTGATTTTAGGTGTTCATTCGAATGATACTGCGGTTCACTTTCGGTTTGATTTTTGTTGGATCCGGAGGTACTGCGTATTGCTCAATTTCCTAGTAAATTTATCGCCTATAAGGTGTTTTCATCGAGTAAAATGAAGCGAGTGGAGTTCGTAAGTTATCGGGTAAAAACCAGCCACTAGTTAAAATGTTATCTGAAAAGGAGGTCTGTTGGTCTGTTGCTCCTCTGTGCTCATGGTAACGGGGCGTGTTCTGCATGTCACAATTAATGGGCTCACATCGGACCCAAGGCGATACTCGCAACCATACTAAATCTGTGAATCATTTTTGCTGGCTTACCTGCATTGAGTTGGTGCTAAAAAAGGAAGATACAAAAGGAATTGTCCCGATATTTTGAAAATTCACGCTGAAAACAACGATAGTATGATCCTAACATGGAATATGAAATAAAAATGTAATTGTGACAAGTTATCACTTGTTAAAATTGACTACCTAATCGGTTTTCGGCCCCGAAACGAATGTCGCCTCATAGCCAGAGGCCCCACTGTTTCAGACGCATCACAACAACCTGTTGCCTGAGATATGGAAAGTAGTGATGGAAAAGTGGTGCATTAAACAATGACCGGCGTTAAAAGAACCAGATTTCGGGTACGTTATTGTTCCTTTTACTTTGGAAATGCTGTGTTATTCGTGTTTTCTCTGTGAAATTTGCAATAATATTTTTCCATCCGTGCGAATTTGGTGGATATTCTGCGACTACTGTCGGCGAGCTCACTGATTGGCCAAACTACCGTCTGTGTCCGCCATCTCGGATTAGTCCAACAGCAATCAAAAGGGTGTCTGCCAGATCACTAGCTTAACCGACGGTGTTTGGATTCAGCATATTAGTGCAGACGTTGCAACGAACAGCTTTCGTAACTCTGACAGCCATAATGGCACGTACTGATTTCCTACGGAAAGCTAAGCCCAAAGCTTCGGAAACAAATGTTAGTTTGGCGTAGACAGCTGTGTAAAACTTGTGCGGTTTGGAATAGAATGCAGAAACTGCGGAAAGTGCTTCCATCCTCGATGTGCTCGTCTTGGTCTCAGCAAGATAAAAAAGCTTAATAGTACGACTGATGCTCTCTGCTTCTGCACTGAGTGTACGTCTCCTTCACTCGTCAGATGTATAACTGTGTTGGCGCAGAAGTACGATAGGCTGACAGATTGTAGAGCAGACAGGAGCAATTAAAGCTGTCCCACATGAACCAGAAAAATCAGTGCCTCGAACTCGATGCTCAACCTCAAGCTGCAATTCAGCACAGTTTAAGAGTAACCTTCCAGAGTTAGCCACTACGACACTAGCGTCTGCTCATAAAGATACGTTCGCCACACATTCCTCAACAGAATCACCCGCCACACTAGACAATTTTAGAGGGCCGACAACCTACATGCCCGTTGTTGCTACCCATATGACGGAGGCATCGCCCATAGAAAATCCGCCCGCTGCCAATACCACCACGGGCCTCAAGACCCCATCATTCGTCCAATCGACGAAAGCAGCCACTGGTCCCTCCGAAAAGGAGAACATAAAACACTACCATAATTCTCCAACTGTTATAGGCTACAATGTGAATGAATCCGGTGCGAACACTATAAAAGCTAAGATACTTGACGATAAAAAGCAGTGGGACTCCCTGTGTCAAGTAATAGGCGTTCAAGCTAAACCAGTCAGTAGGATGCGTCTTGTCCGTCAGCCAAACTCCGTACACTATGGTGAACTACGGTTACTCCAGGTAACACTTCAGTCAGGTAATGATGCAGATGCAGTTCTCTTGCCAACCACTCGCCTCCGCGCTGTTCGAATATTTCCAGATATTTCTTGGAGTGAACGACAGAAACTCAGCTTAAATCCGGATGACTTCCGCAAGTAAAAAGATATAATATCGATCCTTCGTCACAGCCTCCCCAAGCTCCAGACGTTGAGCGAGCTAGAGGCTACAGCGCATGAATGAAATGAATGTCATTTTATTCGTCAAGTGCAATCACTCGAAAACGTTATCGTTAATTTGACATCAAGATTACCGATATCAGATTACTACAAAGAGTGCGGTTTCGAGGGATGAAACTAACATTGCAATCCAAACTGATGGTAGAAAATGTGATCTAAATGTAGCACAACTTGCGTAAAATGCTGCCATCAGAAATACCTATGAAGATGATAGACACTAGGCCACAAATAGAAACGTTGACATCGGGCAATCTGTTCACCTGTACAAAACCACCATCTTACAGCCCAGAACATTAAGAGTGTCAAAACACGCCGGCAGCTGAAGGCGGACAGGGTGATCATCTTCTTGCTGGCACTGAGTGCTCTACACAACAACGCGGAATAACCCAAGGGCCTGCGTCGGCAGTCCCATAAAAGACGACAGGCAGCCGACCCCACAAAGATCGGCGTCGATCCTGACCGGAAATCAGCATTCACTAACACGCTTCTAACCTCTTATGCCTTCATCTGCGTGTATACCAATGCACAAGGTCTCCTCATCAAGCTAACCGAACTTCCTATTCGTCAGGTCTCCACGCCTTGGAATATAGATGTGGTCGCCAAAACATGGATGAACACGGAGATCATTGATGCGGAGATTGCTCTACGCGGCATGCTTTCAACACGAACCGATCAACCTAGCAGAGGTGGCGGAGTGCTCCTGTTTCACCGATCCGACCTTCATGTAGACATAATCAACGATCCAGAAACACTAGTTGTCGATTCTCTTTGGTGATTTATGCACCTAAGATGTGGTGATGCATGTTTGCTAGCAATAGTTTACCGCCCTCCAATGTCCACATCATCATCATAAATACACACGTTAGCTGCAGGTGGAAATCACCTCAGCTATTCTACTGCAACACAACAGACAAGAAGAAAAAACAAGATAAACACGCCGGCTGAGTCCCCAGTAACGGACGGACATCGTTCCGGAGAGCTAACGGCCGCCTATCGTGCCGCAACACGTTATATTTTGCTTAACGAGTGAGATCGTGATTGAAGGGGAGGCTTAGCAGGAGGGGGACGGACAAAGGAACGCATACCACAAAAGGCATTGGGGCCGGCTCCTAGCCATATCAGCAAGTGTGTCCAACCAAAGGTGTTCATCGACCTTAGGACCCCAGCCCGGCAGTCACGAGGCACCAACGGAGGCTAACTCCGAAGTGAGGGTTCTCATTTCTCTCGACCAATTCATCGCATGTCCTCCCCTCTTCCAACCGCACGCTCGGCGCGCAAACAATGCACGTCGCGGGAGTCGGTGTGCTGGCATGCGCAACACATGGTCCAACCAACGGAGCCTGGTGCATGATATAATGCTTTTGAGCGATTCACTCCCTCTTCTTTGCACCAAATACTCGACACCGCGCACGCCCATTGGACACGCAGAGCTCCCACAAGATATGAGCTAAGCTGCGAAGGCAGCAATGATCGAACGTGACCAGCTTCATTACATCAGTCAACCTGAAGGGCCAGGTTTCAAAACCGTATAACATCGTTGAACAGAACGATCAATTTCATAGGACGACAGCCAATTTGTGGAAAAGGGAAATTTGGTAAAACAGAATAAACAATGTCCGGAAGGCTTCGTTTCGCTTGTGTGAGTAGTTTCCTTGGTTGCAAGAATAGGTTAGCCAAACCAGATTGTGGATATAGGAGGCAACACCTAAACACACACTATTTTACTGTATCACTTGTTTAGTAATCATTATTCTACCTGTTAACCGTACTTATGGCAATTGCGTCTCTCTTCTTATATCGCTTTCGTTCAAATATGGATGCCCCAGATTTAAGGTGTTAAAGGAAACCCCAACAATTCGTCTTAGAGACTTATTCGCATGCCTGTGCAATTGGCTATTAGCCTGACCTCAAAATGATACCCATTCACGTTGTTAATACTATTGTTCATGCGCTCTAATTTGTCTCTATCCAATTTGTGGCAGTTCATATTTAACTCTGGACGAGCGCATGCGCATATGTTACATTCGAACTGCCATTGAACATGAATGACGACAATGCATGATGACAATCCATGTATATATGTATATCGAATGAATTCGACGAGGATACTCATACCGCTTTTGTACGGCCAACTTAGTGCAGGAATGCGGCACTGGGGCAAACCGAAAAGAACATTACCAGGACATAAACAAGGTGAGTTTATGACAAACTAATTTTGATTTCAGGTGTTGTAAATTCAAAGAAAAGTTGGTCGAGGCGAATTCCGTGGACTGATCAAAAGGGCGGTTGCACAGGTGCAGGAGAACGCACTATTGCACGCGGAATAGAAACACCATGAGTACGCTCCCATTCGATTACTAATCCAGGCCAATGAGGCCGCGTATGTAGAACGCTTGCCTGCGTGCTGAATAATCTTACACTTCAGAAGTGGATGTTATTTGAGCTCCCCAGTGTGGCTGCATCTGATGTGAATGTTGACAAGGTATCTACCTGTCTGCTCCCCTCCACCTCGATTGCTGGCTCCAGGAAGTCGTTGCTGGAGGGGACGGGGTGCACCGTCCTCATGACGGTGCTAGGTCCAAAGAGTGGTTCCATCCTGTGTGGAACGGGTTACGGTCCAGCCACCGTCTTGTGAACGGCTAGTGTGCATGATTTCATAATTAGGCCGGAATGCTTCTGTTCTGCTTGTTGAAGAAGTGTGGGCCGGCTCCGCTGATGAAACCTGGCTTCCATTCACTTGTCTCCTGGTCTTATCCTTCAGGTTTACACCGGTTATGGGGAGTGTGGGTGGAACTGTGGGTGCTGCAACGCAAGCCACCCATGGTCCTCTTAGTTGGCGCAGGCGTACTGTGGCTGTCCGCATAGAGGCCACGGTGACAGACAAATCCGGATACGGACGCCGCCAAAACATTAACCATATGGTTGGTGCTGTATTTGGGAATCAAGCGCACACGAGGCGGTGGCTGGACCGTAGTGCGCTCCACACAAGCCGTGTGCATGGGACCACCCTTCCAGGCTAACACGGCCACAAGGACCGCGCACTCCGATCCCTGCAGCAACGACCAACTCTCCCCTGGACCCAATATGGACGAGGCAGTGGGTAACAGACAGGTAGCCGCGTTGTCAACATGCAAATCAAGCGCAGCCACACCGGAGATATCAAGCAATCGGCAATCACTTGAAATGACGAGAGCAAATATAATAAATCGGATAGTGTATACAGATACGGTGGCATAACTCATCACTAAATGAGCGTATAGAAGATGATTATGAACGATTCTGCGATAGGATCAAGAGGTCAAGAAACATATTTTAAAAAGACGCCACAAACGAGAAAATGTCTTCGAAATTAACGACAATTAGTTTCAGTGACGTGTTCAAGTTTATAGAAGATAATACAGGTAGACAATAATATGAGATAGACAACCATTAGGAAAAAATTGAAAACCCATCATCTGAACTAAGGGAACGTAGGATGAAAGCACACGGTTAGTAAATTGAATGCAGCGTACCTACTAAAGCTGCGCCGGTTCTGCCTACGTTCTATGCAGCAGCAGTCCTGGCTTCGGTAGTGGTCCCGAGTGGCCTCGCTCATGGCTCACTAGACCTGCCTGACTCAGGAACTCGCGACTGTGTGTGCTTGATGTCGATGGAGCATAACCAATCGGCGATTGCCGCTTCCGCACTAACCACTTCTTCTTTGCATGCATGAGGGCTTTCTCTTGCACCTCGGCAACTGAATTTGTGAGCAGATTGCGCGTTGCTCGCCGATCAACCGCTTTTGATTTCCATGACCTACAATCAAGATTAAAATGTGAGAGGCTCACTATGGTCATGTCTTGGTAACGAAGCTTCGGTTTCCCCACATGCCGCTTCCCAATACTCAGCTGAACATATAATAGCTGCTTCGGTATCCACGTCGACCATCCGCCACACATGACTGAGCCACCTCAGCAACAGCATAGAATCCACAGCCTACATTCCACTTCGGCGCAACACCTTCGTGTCGGCAACTCTGTTGCCCCGTCCGATGCGCAGAAATCCGTCGAAAAAACCCTGCTGATGGAACCGTTCGAGATATCACACATCCCGACGGTACATCGTCCACGTTTCACTGCCGTATAGAAGAACGGACAGCACCATGGATTTGTACACCATCAGCTTCGTGCCAATGGTAAGCTGATGGTTATTCCACACTCGGTACTCTAGCTTCCCGAATGCCGCCGCTGCCTTCGACACGCGGATACGAAGCTCACTGTGTAGCTCCTGGTCAGTCAACATCACGCTCCCATGGTAGCAGAAGCGGGAGGTGGTTTCCAATACTTCAGCACAAATGCTGATTCGCGGCAATATTGAAGATTGCACCTCCGGTGAAGGCTGAAAGAGACAGACAGTTTTGCTTGTGTTGATGGTGAGCCCGAATTTGGTCGCTGTCGAGGCCAGAGCACTGGTCATGGGCTGCAAGTCATCCACCCTGTGTGTATACAAAGCACAGTGGTCAGCGAACAGCAACGTACGGATAGTTGTCTCACAGACTTGGGTTCTCGCACCGAAACGGCGGATGTTCAGCAACCCACCACCAATACGGTGCACCACACGAACACCAGAAGCACAAGCCACATCAAAAGCACAAGACATCATGGTATGAAGATATATATTAAACAGGGCAGGAGCTAAGACACAGCCTTGCTTCACACCAGAGACAACTGCAGTCATCCGAGGTCTCTCCACTCAGCTGCACCCACGCTCGCATACCACTGTACAGACATTCAAGTATAGTTAGAATGTTACGCGAGCTAGCAAACTTACCCAACACCAGCCAGTGTGCCTCGCGGTTCACCGTATCAAATGACTTGGTGAAGTCAACAAACAGCGAGTGCAAGGGCTGGTGTCGTTCTCTGCACTTCTCCCGCAACTTACGAGCCGCAAAAACCATATCTATAGTGTGCGACCCGAACGGAATCCACACTGCTCTTCCGCCACGTTAGGTTCCACAACCTGACTGACGACGAACGGCAAACCGATTGCAACGATGGGAGATTATACTACTGGCCTACGACTTCAGTATACAGTATGAATAGACGCAAATAATCGGTCAAGCGGATGCCCTGTCTCGTCTCATCAGTTCACACCCAAAGAAGAATAATGATTGTGTGATTGCAACTAACAGTTTCGAATCAGAAGTCCAACGAATCCTGGCTGATAATGTGAGAAGACTACCAGTGACAGCCGACACCATTCGTATAGAGACATCACGGGACAGGATCTTGGAGAAAGCGGTACAGTGTGTACGAACATGTTGGCCAAATGGAGGCATACCTATGGAGTTGCTGCCGTTATACAATTGACGTGGATCCCTGTCAATCGTGGAAAATTGTCTCATGTTTGGAGATCGAGTGGTGGTGCCAACGAAATTGCAGAGGCAAATATTGCAGCAGTTCCACACGGGACACCCTGGTATCAGCCGCATGAAAGCCTTGGCACGCAGTTTAGTTTACTGGCTAGAAATGGATTCGGAAATTGAGAAATTCTGCCAACAGTATGAATTTTGTTAACTTGCAGCGAAGGCCTCTTCCAAGTGTCACTGACAATTTTGGCCTAAAGCAGAGAAACCGTGGCAACGAATACACTTTGACTATGCAGGACCAATCAATGGCCAATCCTATCTCGTTTTGGTCGACTCATTCACCAAGTGGAGTGATGTGATTCCAGGAAACAATCCGACTGCCCTGCACACTGTCAACGAGCTGGAGAAACTGTTCCGATATTTCGGCCTGCCAGAGGTGTTATTGACAGATACTGGAACACAATTTACATCGACTGCTTTCCGCGAGTGGTGCAAGGAAAAGGGAATTCAGCAGATGCTCTCACCACCATACCATCCGCAAACAAACGGACAGACGGAAAGGTTCGTGGATACGGTCGAACGTATACTCCGTAAAGCAGGGCAAAGAAGTGCTTCACAGGAGTAAATTCAATCTTTCCTATGCATCTATCGGAACGCTCCGAATCCAAACTCCCCTGATGGGAAATACCCTACAGAAGTACTATTTGGAAGAAAGATCCGGACGTTGTTCGATAATCTTTTACCAAGGAGAATAGAAAAACACGGCAGTAGTCACTTGGAGGAAGATCGCAAAGTCAGGCTCCGTAACTTCAATGTTGGTGACATGGTTTACGCCCGAGATTTTCGAAGGCCGAAGGGGTGGTCGAGCGGAACTGTTATCGGCAGGAAAGTCAGAGTTATCTACGAGGTGATGGTTGGACGTGAGAGGTGGATTAGGCACATCAATCAGTTGAGACCGAACCATGGCAAAACCTAAGGACCCCACTAACCACCAGCTTTGCATTAGGACATTCTACTAGCCACGTTCGGGCTGGAAGTTGAGGTCAGCAATCCCGTGAGACAAAACAATGCTGCAGAATTCAGATGCACAAGGCCGGCTCAGAAGCGGAGAAGACCACAACGGCTGCAAATCGATCCCTGGGCAAAAGACTAAGAACACAGTCAACTGCGAACGGTTTGCAAACTGACGCAATTCAGAAAGGGACGTGACAACTGGGCGAGAAAGCTGATTGCCAACGCGTGCGTGTTTGCCACAAATCGTGCTTGGGAAAGACCCTGCGAGTGTGTTGCCAAGGCCTGACCGGAAGCTGATGAAATCGCACGGCAGACATCACGTGCGCTGCCATGCCCCGGTTAGGTGGACGAAGACTGGAGTGCCCGAGCAAGACGGTGAACTGGCCAGACGGAGCGGACAAGCAAGTGTGGAGCGTGGGCTTACAGCCAAATCCGCCAGGCGATGTTTAGAGGATTGGTGAGACAGACATATAAATGTCAGCGTTCTCGGTCCTAATACAAGTCTGGTCTGATGAGCTTTCTCTGTCTTCCTTCCTGTCGAGTTTGTCAAGGAGTCAAACAGAGCAGCCCGTAAGGGAGCAGGTTTACCAGTAAGAGTGAATCAACCGGTCGATTGCGGGTACAGCGTTATAACAGTTTCTCGGTCTTTAGGAGCCCACAGAGAGCTAAAGGGGTCAAGTGTGGGAGAATGCCGACCGATGGGAAGTCGGCAGTTAGTTGTTTACTTGATGGGATAATGATACCTCATCTGAATCTTGATTCAGACAAGGTGCGTCCTAATCATTTAGATCTACGTCAGAGCCAATCAAAGTAGCAGTCAAGTTAAGCTGCTGTATCATCGTCGGTACTTCTGTTGCTTCAGGTGCACTGATATTTGAATTTTGCAATGCTTCTGCTACCTTTCACCGAAGTTCAGAATGAAGGCTTCCGGTTTCTCCGCCATCGATCCAAAACATCTGTTGTTTATCCCTGACTGAACTAAAAGTTTTAGGATTCTAGGGCCGCATCTCCAAACTTTGGCGAAAGAAGTATCCTGGTGAGCAATAGCGCCACAATATCATCCAAAGAAAGTGTTTCATGAATGAACCGCCACTGTTCTAAATCGTGCTTTCCGGCTTCTTGAACGTCATTAGAAGAATGTTCTGGCACGCCATGTATGAAGATTATGTTTAGTCGGTCTTTCTTGCTGTGTCCCCCTTCGGTGTTTCTTTCTGATTGTCGCGCGCTCCAAGGGATATCAGGAGAGATGTGTATCCCATCGGATCCGTGCCTTAGCGCGCTTGCGGAGAGCAAAACGTTTTCTAAGTCGGTGTGGGATTCAAGTGTTACCCGGATAAGTCTGGGTTCGTCATAGTGTAGCGAGTTCGGATGAAGTGTAATTCGTAATAGATTTATGGGTTTGGCTTTGACACTCATCAGCACGCGCAGTGAGTTCAGTTGGCCTTGGTCGTCTGATAACTTACCTCGCAATGTGATGGCGGTAAATTCGGGGACATTTGAGCATACGACAGTCCGGCGCTACGGTTGGATCCCTTTTTCAATGGTCTACAAGGTATGGTACTCGTATGTCTTGACCTGCTGACAAGTGTTGATTGTTAACTGTTTGTTCCTCTATTCGAGTTAACGGTGTTTCCAACAGAAGAGGCCGCAACGGTGAACTTATGGCTTACCTATGCAGCAATCACTGCGCGTGTAACTGAGGTTCATGAGGCTTTTCTCGACAAGTACTACTTAAGCTACACGTACCGAGGGTTGGTGCTCGGCTGCTTCATCCTTGTTAATGCTAGATGTCAGTTCTGTTGCAATTTGCTTAACCAGGCGTTTCGAGTGTTGCCTGATTTCGTTGTCATGGATACTGTTTGACTTTTGTACCTACGGTCAGTTTTTGCTTGGTGTTCTATCAAACTTGAAGAAGACAACGGAGATGGGGACGTGGCTGATTGCGGTTCAGCGGAGGCAGATTGTGCAGCATTCCGTTGCTTAGAAGCCGCTACGTTTCCCTGGTGCATACTCGCTCACATTGAAGTACTCTTATTGTTCATCATATGCTCGGCTTCTGCGGTTAACCGGTCGCACTTATGGATTAGGATAAGCAAGTACTTAACGAGTGGGATGGTCAAGCACTCAGTACAGAACCAAATCGCATCTTGTGGGCTATTTCGCTCTCGTACCTGTTGTTGGGACACGTCTGCACATTTCGGATGATACCATCCCAAACAGTGCGAGCGAACCAAACATATTTTAACTAATCGATGACATCCTCCTAACGCACAAATGCCTTTTGCTTGGAGCGTTTTCGGATTTGCATTTCTGCCATTCAATGTGGTATCGTTACCTGACCCAGTAAGTTGGTAGGCGTTCTGTACTTCGGTCAGTCGAGCGTTGTGGTTGCTAGGTCAAATGAGTGGTCGGCGTGGTCGCGCGGTCTATGTGATGGGTTATGCAGGCGCACTGGCTGACCGCTTCACAAGTAATGGTAAGTGACTGGAACCTGCTAACTGAATCTGAACACAACGCTGAACACAGATTGAGAGATTACAAATCCTTTCACAGATGCGTTGAGAAACGCCGGGTTGGAATAAGTTTGGGCTTTTCGGACTGCTTCGAGAATTTGTTATCGAATGTTATCAAACAGAAAGGCAATCGGCTCAATGTGATTGAGTTATCCGCTTACGTTTAATCACGGATGACCGTGTAAACGGTTAGTGATGGCACGGACCTTAATCGTAGAAGATAATTCCATTGTGTAGAGCTGGTAAATCTGGTTCAAATGAGCGTACAGTGACAACGCTACGAGATGGAGAGGATAGAGAGGAATAATCCAAATACCCCAGAAGCACGCACGTCACCTGTGTGTGTGTTTGTGTGTGCGGATGCTTTCATTCTCTACGTATCAATTCTATCCTAACGACTCCACCGAGAGTGAGTGGGTTCACCGCATTCTAGTGCTTGGACCACAACTGAGTAACCGAGAGAAAACGATCGGATCGCACATTTGCGCTGAGATTCGAACCTGTAGTCTGACAGTCACGTGGTCGACTTGGCCATCTGGGAAATGCGTGTGGCTACGATAAAGAGTTTTTTTCACACGTAGTAGTATGGTTGTGTGAATGGATTGTGGCTCGACTTTTATTCAGGCTGAGACTCTGCCGTATGCGGCGAGGCTTAGACAAGGAATCCTCAATACGGGATCAGAAGTAGGGGTATGGCAGCTATTCAGTCTAAGCAAGTGGTTTACTTTAGACAAAGTACGAGCCAAACTGAGGATGTACTGCAGAGTGCTCCAACTTGGCAACTGCGCCGACAATTATTAACACATGCCGCTTAGCCAGTGAACTTCCTTCCTGTTCGCTGAAAGGTTGATTGAGAACATGGGGATCTATGTAGCTTCCCTAACTGAAACCTACAAATGTACTTGCACCAGGCGAGAAAAATAACACCTTAAG
Organism: Dicrocoelium dendriticum; assembly: GCA_944474145.2. Classification (NCBI taxonomy): domain Eukaryota; kingdom Metazoa; phylum Platyhelminthes; class Trematoda; order Plagiorchiida; family Dicrocoeliidae; genus Dicrocoelium; species Dicrocoelium dendriticum. The sequence continues at coordinate 102,303,858 of OX104064.1, read as the reverse complement.
CAGTAAAAGGCGGTGAACTGTGTTGCGGAGCTCGCATATCTCCACGAAAACTGTACAAACTTCACCCGAGCTCTCTTTGCCAATACTGTCACCACGTGACGACTCAAAGTGCGCAGGCCCCAGATAAACTCTCCTTACTAAAACTGTTGTTATACGTCAAGGTCAACTGAATGATTTCACCTAAAATCCCCCCAGTAACGCTGTTGTATCTAACGTCGCAAGCTGCATCAACCAAACTGAGCTCTGCTCAGGACATTACCGTAGCTGCCTCAAAGGAGTTTTCCTCAGTTCACTAACAATTCATGTCTTGTCAGCATGCGACTTCTTTCAACGTTAATGCACTACCCTGCCACACCATTGAGTTATAAATACGAAAGGGTAGAAGGAATGCTTTACCTTTAGCTAAGTCAATAAACGAACTCGTGTTATCGGGCAGTGTCTCTATTCTGGGTTATGTACTTCAGCTTCAGAGCGAGCGGTGCTTGGTTGCAAGGGATGAACAACGGAAACTAGTGACTAGGAATGTGCTCTTTCGTTTAGAAATCAGGATACTTCTCCACAAAGTCCACTCATGTATAACAGTAGAGTAGAGTCACCTGGCCAGTAGGTAACAAGTTGAAGTACTTACGCACAAAGGTGAGAATTCTGCAACTTGTCCATCTGCTACTGTTTTCAGTCGGCCGGTGGCAAAGTGGTCTGCAGGTATGGCTTGCAATTATAAGGCCACCGTTTCAAATCCGCGTAGGGGCGGGCATCCTTGCGGTACACTCAGCCCACGCGCGACTAGTGGTGGTCGCACGGCAGCGAAGCACCGTTACGGCGCACAGCGAACACGATTTATTATTATTACTATTATTATTGTTGCCATTATTATTATTATATTATTCCCAGGCCGAAGAGAAGAAGAAACATCTCAGGATTGGCCTAACGGTAGATGCCTCTGATCGCCTACAGGTGCCATCAGAAGATCTAAAGTTCTCCCAACATCACAGCATATCAGCAACAATGAGTTGGACAAGTAATAAAAAGTAGAGTACCTGAGATAGATGATATAGCTCCTCTGTGTGTGCACAATTGACCTGTCTTTGAAGTATGTTCACTATACGCAGAGAACTCAATTACGCTTGCGCAGTTATGTCGGGATATTCGTAATGTCGCAATTTGAATCTGCACGATATCAAACACATATTATTTACGTAAATGAGCGTAATGAATATACAGTTGGAAAAGAGTCTCCGATTGAACGAACTCACTGGCTTATCGTTTTCCTCATAATGTCCGGTTAGATTGGACTGAACGACTGTAGCACATGCATTATTGTTGCCCCCTTGGGAATCCTGCTATAGATGTGAAAATGGTAGTATCATTACAAAGCCTCAGAGAATCTCACTTTTCCAAGAAAATACTCCACAACCGTAACGAGATCGTTAAGCACATGTGGTTGGTCGCGATCACCGGGGATCTGCAAAAGATCAGTCTGTTTATAAAGTAAATAAACTCACAGTAACTAAGACGCTAAGTTCGTCGTAGTGCCTGATAACAGGTAGCGGTGCAGTGTTTGAAAAAGAGAATCCGGTGCAAAGAAACAATTTCTTCGTCCTCCAACCGTGAGAGTCGAGTGTACCTCTTTAGAAGACGCTTCTGTAGTGTGTTTTCTTCACAATCCAATAAGATGGCGAGGTCAGCTCCACCGATCTGTAAAAGTTAATATGTTTTCAATTGGGAGGGGGTAGTTACGTTTTGTTCTTTAGGAAATTTGTAGAACCTGGACCGGTTTAATCTCGAAGAGGTACGAAACTTGTCAAGACCTATAGACACTTAACTCCATCAGGTGCGATATCTTCGGAGTGGAGTAATGCACCAAGTGTGTCTGCGGCTGCTGTTTGGGTTGATCGAGGAAGCACTGACCGTCGGGACAACAGTGTGTGCGGGCGCGGCTAGGTTAATTCGACATGCAGCCATTCTACGCAGGTCACAACACATTGAATTTGTGCGTGCTCGTCTTACAATCACAGATAGGCTGACAGCAGAGTGTGAAGAAACTGTTGCATCAACGATTACTTTGGGATACGACAGCAGCACTGCGAAGGGAAATTCTTTAACTGGTGCGCCTACGAGGTAAAACTGACAGTATGCGGAATAGCGATCTCATTTGATCTCTTCAAGTCACAGATGCGAGAAGCATAGGTAGTGGTGGTGCTCAGTATCCGCATAGAGAACTCTCAAGAACATCATAAACAGCATTTATTGTTCTACAGTCTTCTGTGTGTTAGGTACACATTTCCGATTCATCGATGAAATGCAAAAGCCGATGAAGAGCATTTCAGGTGCCTACCACACCTAACTGTCGCACCTTCAAAGTCGCTGGCACGTTGATGACAATGCACGGTGCTTGTAAGCACGCGATCTAAACAATGATCATGACGCTAATGGCCTAAATTGAAACGTGATAGATATTCCCACACTCTCTTATATGTACAACTCAGCGAATTCACAGACAAGAATTACGTCATGTAGCGGTTTCTGTAAGAATAGACACAGGAACGCAAACATAACAACAAATAATTGATTGTCGGGTTTTGGAGTATCCACTA
>OX104064.1:102224015-102301172 GCA_944474145.2 Dicrocoelium dendriticum | reverse complement strand
GTGCGCAAAATTCGACGAGTCAGACAGCCAATGGGAGGTGGGCGTAACGGATTCGATTACTGGACTCGGAATGGTCGATATTCATGCGAGTGATTCATTGTTTGTTTAACTGAAGTAAAGGAGGAACCTCATCGACTCAGAAGCGTCGTTAGTTATGGACTTGAACATGCAACTTATATCGAAGAGTTTGGCTTGCCAAACATGCTGTAATTTTCTTGGACTTGACTTTGCTGTATAAATGATAGTCCATGAAAGACTGCGTTCTGCAACATGGTGTCAGAGAAGACAAAGGCAAACCACACCGGCGACGCCACGATGCTGTTTGGATCACCAGCGTCTATTCAGATGCCTGCCCCATTGAACATGGATGAACGGAACTTGGCGAGTAATTGGCGTCTATGGAAGAGCAAGTGGATGGATTTCTGCACCTTAGTACGTTTGGACGAACAACCGATGGCGTATCGCTTGGCCATGTTTCGACACGCAGCTGGGGATGACACGCGTCGGATGATAGAGAGATTGTAATATAACAAGTGCGAAGATCCCAATAATTTGGAAACGGTCATTGCAAAGTTCGGTAACTTTTGAGAAGGCAGAACCAACGAGGCGCACAAGCGCTATCCTTTGTTTTCGCGCAGCAGTGGCCCAGAAGAATCCGTCGACGCGTACCTCACGGAGTTGAGGATTTGGGCCCGATCCTGCAATTTCTGTAAATGTATGGGCGACAGTGTCATACGCGATCATCCTAGGAATCAATGATGAAAATACGACAAAGCGGCTCTTGTGACAACGCAACTTATCACCCCAGCAGTGTATCGATATCTGCAACAGTGAGTCCTCGACCACCTATCAATACCAGCAAATGAAACTCGCAAGTAATGCAAAATTGTGTTCCGCTTCCAGATGCGACGCAGCGGAGGTTACTAACGTGAAACAGAATATCTGCAAACTTTGCGCCGCGCGACACCCGAGCTCCCGCGAACAGTGTCCGGCATGGGGTCGGATAGCACTAAATGTGGAAAAAGAAAGAACTTTGCTCGTTGCTGCTGATCAAACAATGTGAGTGCAGTCGTTCGTGACAAGTCACCCGCAGATGCAGAACATTCAGTTGGCAACGTGTCTCGGAGGGTGCCGCAAAAATTTCTCTACGTACGTCTGCTGATCGGAGGCAAAGCCATACAATTACGGTTAGACACGGGAGCTACCGTCAGCATTTTACCAAGGAAACACTGTCCTGGAGTGTGTATTCGACCCGACCAAGATTACCTACGTATGTGAAATAGTTCCAGACTTCATCCGAAGGGGTCAGCTACAATGGAAGTGATTAACACAAGGGACGGAGCCTCACATCGACTGGTGTTTGTGAGCGTGCGGGAGGAGCGCCCGCCGATTCTCGATATTGATTCAATCCAGTCTCTCGGTTTTGTTGTTTTTAAACACGATCATTTTGTGCATGCTTGCCAGGGAGAAACTGACAATACTGACCAGTATCCGTCTGTGTTTAGCCTAGGTTTGGGAAAGTTTGGGGGAACCGCTCAATTGTCCTTAAATTCTTTGATATGACCGACTGCCTGACACGTTCGCCGCTGAATTGAGCAAATTAGTGAGAGGGTGTGATTGCCAAAATCAAAGAGCAAACCGATTGGGTTAGTCAGGTTGCAATAATTACAAAGAAGATAGGCGAATTGCGCGCGTATATTGACCCGGAACCGTTGAATGAGGCCTTGCGTAAAAAACAGTATACACTACCTACCATAGGACCTATTTTGCTGTGTTTTGCCAAATCTAAGTCCTTCACGAAGGTAGACCTGTCTTCGACATTCTCGCACGTGGTTCTAGATGAAGAATCCAGTTTCCTTACTACTTTTGCCACACCGTTAGGGTGTTTACCTTGGTTGCGTTAACCACTGGATTTGAAGGTGTCGAGTGAAATTTTTCAAAAGCGATTGGTGCAAGCGGTAGACGATTTAGATGGTGTAACAGGCGTGGTAGACGATGTTCTAATCTATGGCTCTACAGAAGAAGAGCATGACGCTAATCTCCACCGTTTCCCACAGCGTTGAGTGCGAAAGAACATCAAGCATAAAAGTGATAAAATTGAATTTCGGAAGGACAAGTTGACTTTCTATGGGCATTTGCTAACAACCCAAGGAGTCAGAATCGATCCGGGAAAAATTGAGGCAATTCGAGAGATACACCGCCTAACGACGTGAAGGGAATCCATCGCTTAAACGGTATGGTGAATTACTTGAGCCGTTTTATGCCAAGACTCGCTGATGTTACGACACCGAGCAGGCAGTTAACTCCAAACCCTAGTTGCTGTCACCCACCTGACTGGTCGCATAGTAAACGTGCTCTCTCTCTCAGAGTTTTACGTCTACCTCTTCACCTAGCGCAACCATCATACACTCATTCGAATCGGAATAAAGCCCCGTGTTTAGTGGGCATCTATCTACCGAATTATTTCTCGCAAAAAGTGATTTGTGCTGCCCCAGTTATTTTAGTGCGCTCCGTGCTTCTATCCAGACGCGCCACTCTGTCGTTTTAAACAATTTTCACTGCTGCGATACTGAGATCGATCAAGGATTCACCGCGCTATCTAGTGGTCCTAGAATTACATCCATAGAATCATTTCTAACGAAGCTACGACTCAATGTGTGGTTTCAATTGCATTCTCCCAACGCCGGCATTTTCCGCTGCCAGCCACCCACTACAAGCCACTTCCAATGTCGCTGTTCTACAGGAACCAGTATGGATCAATAAGCTAGCCAAACTCCGTGTACATGTGTTCTCGTCGTGCGCACTTGCTTACGGCAACCGACGTCGAGAGTACGACTGGGAAAAAGAACGCAAACGTCCCTCGCCTCTACCTCAGGTGATCAGACAAGACAGCGTTCGTTTGCAACAACGGTCCTCAATGGAGCTGATTCCACATAACCGCAAAGGTGGTAAGTAGAAGTGTATACGATCAGGCTATGAAACCTAACGTGGCGGAAGAGCAGTGTGGATTCCGCTCGGGTCGCAGCACTAGAGATATAGTCTTTGCGGCGCCTCAGTTGCAAAAAAAGTGCAGAGTACGACACCAGCCCTTGTACTCGCTTTTTCTTGATTTCACCAAGACATTTGATACGCTGAACCGTGAGGCACACTGGCTGGTATTGGGTAAGTTTGGTTGCCCGCGTTTGTTTGATTGAATGTCTGCACATAGGTATGCGTGCGAGGGTGCAGCTGAGTGGAGAGACCTCGGATGACTTTGCAGTTATCATTGATGTGAAACAAGAGTGTGTGTTAGCTACTGCTCTGTTAAAAATTTATCTTCATGCAACGATGTCTTGTGTTTTGATGCAGCTTGCGCTTACGGCGTTCGTGCGGACTACCGTATTGATGGTGGGTTGCTGAAGCTCCATCGTTCCGGTGCGAGAACTCTAGTCTGTGAGACAACTATCCGTATGTTGCTGTTTGCTGACGACTGTGCTTTGTATAGACACAGCGCAAATGATTTGCAGCACATGAATAGTGCTCTGGCCTCTACAGCGGCCAAATTCGGACTCACCAACAACACAAACAAAACTGTCTGTCTCTTTTAACATTCACTGGAGGTGTAATCAACAATATTGCCGCGAATCAACATTGGCGCTGGAAACCACCTCCCGCTTCTGCTACCTTGGGAGTGTGATATCGACTGACCAGTAGCTAAACAGTGAGCTGCGTATCTGCGTCTCGAAGGCAGCGGCGACATTCGGGAACCTCGAGTACCGGGTGTGCAACAACCATCAGCTTACCATTGGCACGAAGCTGATGGTGTACAAATCCATGATGCTGTCCGTTCTTCTATACAGCATTGAAACGTGGACGATGTACCGGCGGGACGTGCGATATCTCGAACGGTTCCATCAACAGTGTTTGAGACGGATTCTGCGCATTGGACGGAGCGACAGTGTTGCGGAATCGGAAGTGTTGAGTCGAAGTGGAATATAAGCAGTGGAATGCATACTGTTGCTGATGCACTTGAGGTATCACGGTCATGTGAGCCGTATGGATTCGACCCGGATACCGAAACAACTATCATATGGTCAGCTGAGTATTGGGAAGCGGCATGTGGGGAAACCAAAGTTACGTTAACAGGACATGATCATAGTGAGCCTCTCACGTTCTAATCTTGATTGCAGATCATGGGAATCGAAGGCAGTTGATCGACGTGCATGGCGCGATCTGATCATGTAGGCAGTTGCCGAAGTGCGGGAGAAAGACCTCATGCATGCAGAGAAGCGGCCATTGCGGAAACGACAAACGCCGATTGGTTGTGCTCCATCGACATCGAGCGCATGGTGCTGTAGCACATGCGGTCGCGACTGCCTGCGTCAGGCAGGCCTAGTGAGCCATGAGAGAGGCCACTCGGGACCACGACCGAAGCGGCGACGTGTCTTGCAGAGAACGTAGGCAGAACCGGCGCAGCGTTTTTAGGTACGTTACATTCGATTTACTATCCGCGTGCTTGCCTGCTGAGTTTCTTCATTTAAGGTGGTGGGTTTTGCTATATTGTCCTGATGCTTTTGCATATCATATTAATGTCCTCCTGAACTATCCTCCATAAAATTGCACACATCGCTTAAACTAACTGTAGTTAATTTCGACGAGATTTTCGCGTTTGTGGCGTTTTCTTAAAATTTATTTGCTGACGTCTTGAACTTATCGTGAATGTGTTGGCAACCAATTAATTATACGTGTTTATTTAGTGAAGAGTTATGTCTCCGTATCTGTATGCACTATCCGATTTATTTTATTTGCTCTCGTCATTTCGAGTGATTGGCTGTTGCTTGATATCCCCGGTGTGGCTGCGCTTGATGTGCATGTTGACAAGGTGCCTACCTGTCTATTACCCACTACCTCGTCCATACTGGGTCTAGGGGACAGTTAGTTGTTGCTGGAGGGGTCGTTGTGCGCGGTCCTTGTGGTCCTGTTAGGCTCGAAGAGTGGTTCCATGCACTCAATGTGGAACGGACTACGGTCCAGCCACCGCCTTGTGTGCGGTTGATTCCCCAAATACAGCGTGCTTGTGTTTGTCTGTGAAGGAGTGTGGGCCGGCTCCGTTGATGAAACGTGGCTCCCATCCACATGCCTCCCGGTCTTATTCCTTCGGGTTTACACTGGATAGGAAGTGCGTGGTTGGAGCTGTGGGTTGTGCAGAGCAAGCCACCCTTGGTCCATCTGTAGGCGCAGGCGTCCTGTGGCTGGCCACAGTGACAGGCAAATGCGAAACTGTATGCTGCCAACCATACGATCAGTTAAGGGGCATTATTTGTGAATTTTGTGGTCATCCGTTCCACTCCCTTCCTGTGCTGGCCTAGGTCGCCTACAATCCAAGAGACAAATCAATCTGACTGATTCGCTCTGGTTTGGCCGAACATGCGGAGCAATCCCAATAGTAAACCGTATAATATCGATCGTAAAAACGTATGAAAAACTGACTGAAACTGTTCAGCAGATGACGAGCTTCAGGTTTTTTTATTGGAATCTAACAACACCGATCTTGTTTTACAGCAAACCCCTCAGAGCACTGTCCTTAAATCAAAGACTTAAGTCAGGCTTGCTAACCGCACGACGGCATCTGCGCCACTTACTCCGACCATTACTAACCCTTTAAGTAGGCAAGACAAATCCAGCGTGACTGCTATTAACTCATCCCTAGATGCCATATCTCACGAGTTGGTCAAAACAACGACATAGACCATCCAGAGCCGGGTAACATATGCATCGATCGTCTCATTAAAAACGCCTAAAGAGACACACGTGCGTCTATTTTCTGGACCAAGCACGAGCAATGCGACGTAGTTTTCATACCGTTCTTTAGTTCCTGCCAAATAATCCAAACTAACAGCCACAACACTCAAACCAACATTCGCTAAACAGAACCACAGTGCGTTAACGGTCGTGTACACTAACGTTCCTGAGTCCAGATTTGGCACTATAAAAAACAAGTTGGTAGATGATCGCAACCGGTGGCATTCCATCTGTGATGCAATTGGTATTCGGGTTGAGCCAACTGGGCTACGACGTGTAGTGTGTCACCTAAATTCGGCGCACTACGGAGATCCCCGCTTTCTTATATTAACCTTTATTCAACTGATGAGACAGAGATAATCCTACTCTCAGCAGTTAATCTTCGTAACTAAGCGAGCGGCGTACGCATACTACCCGATATTCCTTGGAAAGGACGGTCAAAGGAAAATGAAAACCATGGCGGCCCTTCTACGAACGAAAACAAAAAAACCGTATTTGTTCATGGTGTTCCTGAACTACTGGGCTCTCCTGAGCACGAAGCGCAAAAACATGACCGAGAGCATTGGTGCTACATCCGCGAAGGACTCCCTCTGGATCACAGTGTTACTAAATCACTAACGAGAGTTCCATAATCTAAAAACTACAAGGGCTGCAGTCCAAAAATTTTTGAAAGTCGTGCTGCACTCCGATGGAATGACAGGAGTCTTATTGGACAGCTCGTTGAGGCAACCCCCCAGGTTGCCTACCGAGATTAGGCTAAAGGTAGCAGGCTCACGGCCACTAGTTTTCAGCACTTCATTGAAACATGCAATCTCAGTAAAAGATTTGCCTCCATAATCCTGCGGAGCTGTAGGCAATACGGCATTAGAGACACCTGACGGGACAGTGAGACACACGATATCGCATCACAATCTGGGATGCTCCATGCCACCATGCAGTTTGACCGAACTTCGAGAACCAATAACCCACGCAAACAACGATTAGCGGCCGACCGACGAACGGTCGGCTTAAAACTAAACACGAATTTGTTGTCCACCTACACACTTCTAACATCAAAAACACTATCATGTTTGTATACTAACGCCCAAAATCTTCGTAAGTCTACCGAACAAAGAGAACGCCAAGCGTCACAACCGCGGGATCTCGGTAGGCTTACGGAGATCTGGTTAAGCATTGAGATAGCAGATTCTGAAGTCAATTTACCTGGCATGTCACTGCTTCGGAATGACAGAGCTGGAAGAGATGGTGGTGTGATTCCGTACTACAAGGCCAACCTCCGATGTGAAGTTATTGACCACCCAGAGATCCGTGCCCCAGATTCGTTTTGGTGGCGGCTATGATTGTGGACCAAAGACACCTGTCTTATAGTTGTGATTTACCGTCCACCAAACTCTACGTGTGAAATGGACTCCAAACTAAACTACGTTCTTCAGGTTGCTTTGAGCAAGACATACAGTCACATTCTCATCGCAAGTGGCTTTAATGTGCACGATCTGGAAATAGCGGCGACCGATAGCATGCAGTTCAAAGCCTGTTTACAAGAGGTAATTTCCAGTTACCCTCTGCAGAACCACGTGACCTCTCCCACCAGATTTCGAACTGGTAACAAGCAGTCGATACTTGATCTTGTGCTCACCAAAGAAGAGCACATGGTCGACGGAATAATTACAAGCCCAGCACTGGGTGACAGTGACCCTGTGACTCTACTGTTTAACACTGTATATTATGCGGAATATCCTGAGGAAGAGGATAATAAAGTGTTTACGGTCACGCACTACAAGGTGTTATCCGTGCTTGTTAGAAAGATATCTTGGACTGTCTTAACTGAATGCCCCCAGAAGTCGCCTGGGACACTTTCACAAGGGCATTAACCAGACTGGTAATGCACGCTTCTGAGCAGAAATTTTTCCATCGTCAAAAAGAAGGAAATCATTTCTGAGGAGCAGAACATGCAAATGCATGTCCTTGAGGGACTTAGCATGGAGAGCTCAGAAGGGAAGCCCGAATTCCAAAATTTGGACTGCCTATTTGAAATATCGTAACTTCTGTGTGAGCTTGATCCGCGAGGTCAAGATGACGCATCGGCAGGAGTAATTGAAAAGACTTTGCATGAACCGCAAATTCTTATACAGGCATGTTAATGGCCTTCGTAAGGCGCAACGCGGAATTCCAGCACTGAGCACGACTGACGGATGCACTCGATGAGCAACGGAAGCAGCCGATTTCTTACAGTTCCATTATTCACGAACGTTTCAGAGAGTAACGGACCCAACGGTTATCCATGTTTCTATTGTCCCACAATCAGCCTTATCCAATATTACTTTTACTCCAGAATTTGTGTCAAAGAAACTGTTGTCCCTGCGTATCCACAGCTCTTCTGGTATCGATAACATTCGACCGTAGGCTTACAGGCAGCAGCCAGTGGTCTGGCGAAACATGTGGCTATATTCTATCAGCGCTGACTGGAGGAAAAGTATATTCCAACAATATGGAAGCGAGGAGTTATCACTACTATTCATAAGGAAGGTAGCCGCACTGACCCAACCAATTACCGTCCTATAACGCTACTCCCTGTGTTTTCCAAGGTTATGGAGCCTAACATCGCTGATGCACACATGTAGCATCTGGAAAATCACAAGATAATAGCACCACAGCAACATGGCTTCCGACAAAAGCGTTGACGCATTACAAACCTGTTAATTGCACGTAATAGCTGGACTGAAGCGGTTGATGGTGGAGCAAGAGTTGATGTCATTTACTTGAACTTTTCAAATGCGTTCGATCGCTTAGATCACCGAATTCTCCTCTGTAAACTTCAGCTCCATGGCGTTGGTGACCCACTGCTGCGTTGGGTAGGCAATTTCCTTCACGAATCTCGGTTGGAAGAGAGAGTACGAGAATCCCTGCCAGATGCAATTGAGGTGGGGTGCGGCGCACCCCAAGGCTCGGTGCTCGAGCCCAGTATATTCTTGATTTTCATAAACGAACTGGCGAGGGAAATTACTTCCCATTTCCTATTCTTCGCGGATGATATCAAGTTATGGCAAGCGATCAAAGAAGCGAACGACTACGAAAAGCTCCAGCGTGACCCCAGCACGATTTCAACCTGGTCAGTTCCGAATATCCAAATGTTCAATGTGGAAAAATATCACGCTGTTCGATTGAGCCATAGGCATGACAAGGTGTATAGGCTTAGGTCACATGCATTGCAAACAATTTCCTAAAAACGCGAGCTTGGTGTGCTCATTCAATGTGACCTTATGTGTGCAAAGCAGTCAGAGGCAGCTGCGAAGAGAGCTAACCAGCACGTCGGCTTGCTGCGGACAGCCTTCGGAAGATTCGACCCATCCATCTTCCTCATGATGCACAATTGTTACGTGCGCTCTCACGTTGAATACATCATCCAAGCTTTACAACCTTAGCTGAAGCGGGACTTAGAATTACTAGAGAAACCACAACGTCTGGAATACCTGCGGAATCATTTTGCTCTTCGGGTTTGCCAACCCTGGAGCTCTCTCCCAAACATCGTTTTCTTCTCTCCCACTTCAGATATTTCCAAAAAACGACTGGATCTTGCCCTTGGCCCCCATCACTTCGTTGCCTAAACTGGGCAAATTTGGAGTAGATTAAATATTCCTCTAAACCGGATTAACACGTTACATAAACCTGAGGATGCGAGACAGAAGTGAGTATTCTCGTTTTAACTTCTTACTTATCTCACAGAGTACACCAACTATAACTGTCCTCATTTTGTCTCGTCGTTCCCATTTAATTCCCACTCACACTACTTTTAGTCAGCAGTGTATCTGCTAGATAAACGCTCAAACAGACAACTCACCTATCTTGATAATTGTAGTTTTCTCCCCACCATAATGCGGCACTAGTCGAGCAACTGCTTTTGTACTCGACGTAAGTCATTGTTCATTGGATTCGGGGAAAAGAACAGGAAACCGCATTCGAAACTATTAAACACCTCATCAGCAATGCGCCTCTACTCGGGCATTGTGCTCCAGCGCAGCCGTTGGAGGTACAGTGCGACAGTAATCACAACGGAATAGGTGCTGTTCTCTTACATAATGGAAAACATTTGGGTTCTTGCAGTCGAGTACGTACCGTGGCCGAGCAGCGCTATGCGCAAATTGGAAGGAGATGTTTGCAGTAGTCTATGTCATGGAGCAATTCAACGATTATACTTTCGGAAGAAAGACAACCGTGTATATCGACCACAAAACGCTTGTGTCAGTAGTCAGGAAACCGCTGCTCCTCGTTCTTCGTCGCCTTCAATGTATGCTTATCCGGCTTCGAAAATACGACGTGGTTATTGTATACGCGCTTGCTGCACAGATGTTCATCGCGGATACGCTGTCAAGTGCTCATCTGCCGGTACCCGAGCATAATCCGGAAGAGGTCGAGGCTATAAAAGTAGTACAGTATCTGGCAGTGACAGAAAATCGTCTAAAGGAAATAAGGTGCCACACAGAGAAAGATGCAAGGTTTTCAGCTTTAGGAGAGATTATTCTAAATGGGTGACCAGAGACAACGAAGCAGCTGCCGAAAGAAGTAACACCCTACTTCAATTTTCGGGATGAATTCTCTGTATGCGATGGTTTGCTGCTCAAATGAAGCCGTATTCTGATCCCGTCATCGCTCCGAGGATAAATGCTGAAATACCTTCATCGCGCCCACCTAGCGCGAGAATTGATCCTTTGGCCAGGAATGACCGGTCAAATAAGACATCATGTACCAAGCTATGAGGTGTGCAGTTCACACGAAATCCGGCAGACGAGGGAAGCAATGATGTTGCATGATGTTCCTGACCGACCGTGGCAGAAGGTGGCGGTGGATTTATTCAGTGCTTACGAGAAAGAGTACTTAGTCACGGTGGATTACTATGGTGATTATTATGAAACAGATATACTCGCCACTACGACCACAGAAGCAGTAATCACCAAGCACATGTGTCAGTTCGCGCGGCACGGTATACCATAGGATCTGGTCTGCGAAAATGGGTCCCAGTTTAGCAGCGCTGCGTTCCAGCCCTTCGCAACCAACTAGGAATTCGTGTACCAGCAAACCAGCCCATATTACAGTAAATCGAATGGAAAGGCGGAGTCATCAATGAAGCAAGCCAAGCGACTCTTATCATAGGCTAGCGCAACTGGTGATGATTTGTACCTCATGCTACTGCAGAATCGCAACACTCATTCAACGAATACCAGTTTGAGCCCAGTGCAGCGGCTATACAGCCGAAGGACTAGAACTCTGATGCCTGCATTTGCCACTCTTTTGTGCCCAGCTTCACCACAGCACGAGTGATTACAGAAAAATCTGAGACGAAGATTGACCACTCAGAAGTGGTACTACGACCGCGGTGCACGGGTACTACCTGAGCTAACAGTTGGGGACGAAGTGTGGGTTTAACCATTATCTGATAGTCAAGAGCGGTGGAAGAAAGGTGTGGTGACTGCGAGGGTCGGTGGCAGGTCATACGAGATAAAGGTTGGAGGGAAGACGTTCAGAAAAAATCGAGTGCATTTGAGACGACACGGGAGGCAGCAGTGTGGATTGGAAGTGGAGCTCCAGAGGGCGTGGGACAAGGAGATTACGGCCGCAGATACAACAAAGACGACGCGAGGAGGCAAGGTGTACGGCGTGGATAGCAAGATGGGGGCATAAGAACAGAAAGATGGGAGGATATGACGGGAGTATCAGCTCAGAGTGAGCAGAGGGACCCACCGAACGAGTCAGGCAGCCAATTGGAGGCGGGCGTAACGGATTCGATTACTGAGTGATTCACTGTTTGTTTAACTGAAGTAAAGAAGGAACCTCATCAACTCCGAAGAGTCGTTAGGTATGGACCTGAACGTTCAATTTATTTCGAGGAGTTTGGCTCGCCAAACATGCTGTCTTTTTCGTGGACTTGACTTTGCTAAATTAACGTTAGTCCCTGAACGACTGCGTTCTGCAACAGTTGGATAAGGGATTGAGTGTTGTCGATGACGCGGAGACATAAGACATGAAGGCGCAACTATAGTGGGCAAGAACTGATACTGTGTTGGCTAACCTATGGCATTTAGCATAAGTGGCTTGGTCTTTCGGACCAAATATACTTAAAGGATAAGGGGTTGGTGAGAAAGGCAGTTAAAATGGCCAACGTTCTAGGATGAGCCATTACGTGAATAGCAGTGATTAGGTATTACGTGGGTTTAAACCCACCAGGCAATGATGTTGTATATCGAAAACGGTTCAACAAGTACGGCGTACTTATGCAATTGGTGTGTACCGACTAGCACGGCAATCGTCCTTGAGTAGGGGCTGTACCTGTCCGCATTATGTAAACCACGATTAAATAAATGCACTACCCTTGCAACTGTGCGCACACCACTAGAAGCAAAGCACCTCTAACCCCTGAGCCGTTTCGCATTTGATGTCAGCACCAATACACGTTACCTGAGAGTGGAAAACACATCTCAGCTGTGTCGCAATACAAAAGGATAAGAGGATAAAATAAAAATTACAGATTACAGAAAGTGCAATTAGCCATTAGTCTAGAAGTAACGAGCTTGTCTCGTAAGCTTTCGGTGCAATTTCGAGCCTGCGTAGGGGCTGTGCGAAGCTCGTAGTTTCTTTAGCTCACGTGCGACCGGCGGCAGCGAAGAGTCGGTACTGCGTACCGGCGTACCGCTGATGCCTATTTATTTTATATATTAACATCATATCATGCACTTGGAATGAAATCGAAATTGGGGGAATGTAAAGGGAAGGGGATGGACAAAGGACCTTCACAACACAAACGTCATTGGGACCGGTTCGTCGCCATGTCAGCTAGTGTATCCAACTAAAAGTGTTCATTGTCTTTCGGTCCCCAACCCGCCAGCAGGGAAACACAAACCAATGCCGAATTCGAAGTGAGGGTTTTCATTCCTTTCAACTAAATATTCGCTTGGCCAACACCTTCTCCTCTTCCATCCATACCCAACACGACGCGGGAGTCGGTGTGCTAGCATGCGCAACACTTGGCCCAGCCATCGGAGCCTGGTGTGTGATATAATGGCGCTGAGGGCTTCACTCGCTCTTTCCACACCAAATGCACGGTGCTGAACATTTGCATTGCTCATACAGTGTTTTCACCAGCCATGAACTAAGCTGCGAAGGCAGCGATGATCTAACGAGCATTTGGTGTAGTGCTTGCTCGCATTCGTCCGACGGCTTTGAAAGTTACTGCCATGGGCTTAACTGAACCGTTAGCAACACTCAGCGATGGCTTAACAAGATGCACGTCCACAAAAAGTGGAGGTACGGAATCATCACTCCAAGCTACAAAAATGGTAGCCGTGCTGAGCCAGCTAATTATCGCCTGATAACATTTCTTCCTGTAATTTCCAAGATCATAGAATCCGTTGTAGCTGAGGCCTTTATGCAGTACCTGGAGAATAACAAAATCCTCGTTCCTGAGCAGCAGGGATTTCGCCAAACCCGGTCCTGTACTATTAATCTGCTGCTAGCTCGTCCATGCTAGATAGAACATGTGGATGCTGGTGTAGGAGTAGAGGCAGCCTACCTGGACTTCTCAAAGGCATTCGACCGCCTACACTACCGCATTCTATTGCATAAACTTCAGAATAATGGTATCAGCGCTCCCGTTCTGGGCTGGATAAGCGATTTTTTCGTTCAAGGTCACCTGAATGTGAGGGTTCGCAGCACCCTGTCGGAACAAATCGAAGTTCAGTGCGGCGTAACTCAGGGCTCGGTACTCGGGCCACGCCTGGTCCTGGACTTCATAAATGATTTCGCGAACGTGCTATCTGTAAACTGTCTATTATTTGCCCATAATTTAGTCGGCGTGCTATTGCTACAGTGGAGGACCACATAGCCTTACAGGAGGACCTGGAGAAAACATAACATGGTCCATCGGGAACATGCTGCATTTCAACACTACCAAGTGCAAAGCTGTCAGCATACGGTATCAGAGTATTCACAACGACAGCCTAGGACCACAAATTCTACCGCGAGCTTCTCATGAATGCGACCATGGCGTGTTTGCTTAAGATGACCTCTGTTGTTTGAAGCAGACTGAAAAGGCATCAAAGAAAGCAAGCCAGCACGTCGGCCTTCCTTGAAGAGCGTTTGGGAAAATGCTTGGCGTGAACGTGAGGCCGCACACGGATTGCGCGATTCAAGCGTGACAACCCTGGCAGAAGCACCACCTCACCGCGCTGGATACTGCACAACGCAGGGCGACAAAGAACGTCAGAGGTTTGTTCCGCCTTCCCTACCCACCCAGGCTGAAAACCCTCAAACTATACAGCGGCCGTTATCGGCCTCTAAGGAGCGATCTCCTAATGGCGTATTAGATCTTAAAAAAACCTCAATTCCACATGTCATTCTCTTTTGAAACCCAGTCAAAGCACATCTCTAAGTAGTCATCAGTTTAAGCTGGTCACACAGTACAGCCGACTGGAATGCCGATGAAAGTTTCTCTCCCTCCGAGTTTCACAGCCTTGGAGCGCCCTCTCGATAATACATTAGTCCTGCTCTTTTGTCTCCAATGAACCCACATACTAATAGGAAATGGTCATTCAAACCATATGTCATTAAGGCTGACCTAAGGGAAGTTACCTTTTAGTTCGCGGAAACGATACTGGAGCTACGTTTCAGCTAAGTGCTCGCATATCCTTCGATTTTGCGGAGTTCTACCGTAACCAAACGGCTTAAACTCAAGCTGAGTCACGAGCTACCCATCGACGCGTATGAAGAACCCGATGAGAAGCATTTTCCTGAATGTGTAACAGTAAATAGTCTGTGGTTAAACGATACGTTGATCTTGGAGGACGCATGCCCGGAACAGACAAAACCCAAGCGCCGACCAATGAGATCTCAGTGACTGCGTTTGATGTAAGCTGTCAAATAAGCAGAAGTTAGTCACACAGCTGAAGAGTGCATTATCATGTAAACTAGCAGTTACACATCCCTCGCTAATGGTACAGCAACTATTTCTTCACAAATAGTTAGCAAACATCAAAACCGCATGGGGGAACATAATTCAAACAGCCCCCAATGCAAGCGAAGCTAATACGATATCAAGATCAAAAATAACCACGTAAAAGAGCACAAAACCACCACCTACTCCAGGATCAGTAGAGTTGACCTCATTATACCCGACGGAACTCCTGAGATAGAGGCACGAGATACACCGATAAAACACTGTAAGCTCTACGATTCGCTGGTTTCCGGTACCCGATCTCAACTTTGATCATCCGAGTGCTCACGGGTAATTTAACTGATTATATCCGACCACATAGACGAAGAATCACTAAACCAACGGAGTACAGCAATATGTGACATATGACTCCATATCGAAAGCACCGCGTCACTCGATATACGGACAAAATTCGTCCGTCCAAAGGTAGCCTCAATACCACACTACTAATCCGGTCGCATTTATATGCATGTACATAAACAGGATGTAATTTAACTGCGTTATGGACTACGTTGAGTAGTATGGATGCAAATTGGTGGGGGAAAAGGTAGACGAGCGGACGACAGAGGTCCAGGAAGCAAGACCCCAACTAACGCCCATTTAAGTTTGGCCACGCGAGTATATCCTACCTTGAGTGGGCCTGACTTCTGTGTAACTAATTTTGTTACCTCCCACCCATAAAGCGCGATTGCTAAGTGACGCAAGTTGGTTTACTTTAAACAGCGCTGCTGGCGTATTGTCCGAATGCTACTGGCTGATAGCGGTTGACAACTCATTGCGTTCCTGGATGTAATTTCGATGATTATCGGAGTATATTTTCTGCGGTACAGAGGAAAGGTGCTGTCTTACGGATGAAACCTGTTGCAATGAGAAGGCAATCAACTGAGAAATGGTATAGTGTTGTAGGCGGCGAGCTTGCCACCAGACAGGCGTTAGCTAAGCTAGGAATTGCTCACTGGGTGCCTTCACCATAAAGCAACAACGGTATGTTATTCCCGGGCGGATTAGAAATACATGTTATACTCGTACGTCTATCAAGTCAATTCGCTGACTAGGGTGGCGAATGAAGCTCTGTGAAATAAAGTGGGACCAATTTAAACCAATGGAATTCCGTTCTCTATATTTAAGTTAAGCTAGTCGTGAAATCACTCGGCAGAACGCCGCATTTCCCGTGCAGTGGTTTAGATTGCGTGAGCGATTAGAGGGTCAAGTTGACGGGTGATACATGATTTTCTTTCAGATAGATCATAGCTTCTGTAACTCATGCGTTTTGTTTGTGAGTTGTACCTTCAGAACTATAAGTCATGCTCCGAGGTTGCTTTTAACAGCCCGATTATTTGACTCATATTAACCTGGGCATTGGCCGCTGGCCGGTTGCATACGAAGGTGCGTAATGGGAGGGAATAATTTTCAGACAACGCCATACGGAAAATGTTTTGTACTTTTGAGGCAACGACTCAAAGGTCACACTCGTAAAAGGGAACTCCGAAAATGATGCGGCAATGACGCCCATGCTAACACTTGCAAATGTGCTTGGGGATTCTAATTGGATGTTCAGCTTCCGCGATAACAATTCGATGAGCTGTGGTTGTGTTTTCGAACTACATCTGTTGCTGCCTAAGAATCGCCTGCATTTATCCAAATGTAACTGCCATGATTCTTCAACCTCACCGAGGACAGAAATTGTTGTATCGTCACCGACTGTTCGCACTCCATGAACACAATGAGAACAAGAAAAACGAGTCAGGACAGATTTGTATGCAAGAGAACACTGCTTCCTTATATAGGGTACAAGTGGTAGAAGCAAAGCTAGTGGAATATATAGGAGTGAAGCAAAATCATACGTGACGTTGAATGACACAGACAAAAGAGAAGCAATACGTGTAAGAACCAATCTCATGTGTACGAGAAAACGGCATTGGTGGAAATGGAACCGGAAGGTCACATATATTAAGAATGACGTATCTAGGCCGATCAAATTAAAGTAAGGACG
Organism: Dicrocoelium dendriticum; assembly: GCA_944474145.2. NCBI lineage: Eukaryota > Metazoa > Platyhelminthes > Trematoda > Plagiorchiida > Dicrocoeliidae > Dicrocoelium > Dicrocoelium dendriticum. The sequence continues at coordinate 102,284,418 of OX104064.1, read as the reverse complement.
CATTTAAACAAATGTCAGGCGAAATGAAAGCCGGTAACTTGGATATGTTACAGAAATATATACACCATAGGCATCCTACTAAAGGAATGGTGAAGGTGGCTTTGCAATACCAGTAAGATGCGAATTAAGCAACGCAAGTGTGTCATCGCTTCCGCTTCGGTTGACGGTAGCTCTAGAGTCCCTCTTGTAGATTAGTTGCAGATGTTCAGTACGTTCACCCATGACTTATGACCCTAGCCTGGCTACTAACCAATTTATGTGCCCATAGGTTTACCGCTTTTTCGAATCACGTTAGGTCAGGAAACATCGTTTGGTCAGCTGACCGTTAGAAAAGTAACAACAGTAACCGATAAGTATCACTTCAATGGGGGGGGGCAATAGTGCATTTGTAAGTCCAGATAATCCAATTACATCCATCCTCCTACTTAGCCAACAATACATTATTAGTAGAAATCATTCATCCGATAAGGTCGGTTTCGGATCCTCTGCATCCGGATCAACTAGTTATCACGAATTAATTTACCGCCACCTAACACCTGTGGTTAAGATAAAGCGCACAAAGGACACATCTTCGAAATAGGAAACCTAACGTTCGAAAACATTTTGGCTGTACCAAATGCTATCGAGTTTGAAAAATGATCAAAAACGAAATAATGGACACGCTTACCCAGTATTCAGGTATTATCCGATCCTGTTGAGAGAAAAGGAACATGGGCCATCATTAATGCTGTATCGGTGGGACCATTTGTACGGTAACCGGTATGCAACGATAAAATTCAGCGAAGTAGTGTGGCAAGTACGAAGACAAGGTATTCATTGCGCTAGCAAACACGACACAGCGAGACAATATCTAGACGAGTGAAGCGTGTAACCGAGGCATCGAAGCCTTGCAGTGATCTGTTGCACCTCAGAGATCAGCATGGTGGCTCGAAAAAAGCCGACGATTTCCATAATCAGTTAAATCCTGTTGCTATAGTACAATCGCAATGCTCCGAATACAGTGATGGTCAAAAACAGACGTCATATGAGCATAGCTCTCGTGGTTATTCCAATCTCTCAATCACGGAGCAGAAGTACTCCAACCACAAGGTTGTGCGTCCGACTTTTGGAAGAAACGCCCAGATAATATGGATGCCGGTGATAAAGGGGACGACAAAAAACGACCACAGCTCTTGAAATGCGTAAAGAGAATACGTACCGTAAACTGTTAGTCCTAGTGTAGCTCTCAAAGTGAGGGAGTCTGTTGGTTACATCCAACAGTTAACAAGAAAGAGAAAGGGTAGGAGCAGCTTCCAGCCAATTTATACGATTATGCGGAAGTCAGTATGAACTGTGAAGTGGATCTCTCCAACATAAGCAGCGAACTTTTGGCTACCTGCAATGGAGCCTAAACTACGTCGACGTCTAAATCCAACATCCCTCAGCAGTGGCTCTTGGTCCCAAAAAAATTAGTAGATTGGAGGGTTATTTCGGAGTACTTGTTGTGTGAATGGATTGCGACGCGCAATCTCTATATGGACTGTGATACACATTGCAGTGAACCTTGGGACCGTAGCCGAAGCAGATGGAAATTGGGTGGTGCCCGCCCGAAAACACTGCACACCAGGACACGTCTCGATCACATTTACTCTCATCAGTTGCAGATAGCAGGCCTCGGACCAGCGACCATTGGAATAGTAGGCGAAACCCCTGACCTTTCGGCTACTGAGTTACGGCGGGCAAAGATTGACACGACGGTTACTGAATAATTGAAGGGTCATTTTGGAGTATTCGTTGCGTGAATGGATTACGGAGCGCAATCTCAATGTAGATCGCTACGATCCCCGTGATTACATTGACCAAGATTCACTTTAATGTGAAACGCGGTCTTCATTGATGTTGCGCATCACATTCCATTCACACAAGGAGTACTCCGAAATGACCCTCCAATTAGCGAACAGCTAGTTGTGCACACGCCTCTGACTGGCTTTCCCCCTGTTAGTTTTGCCCGTTTCGCTCTCTCGGTTTATCAGTTGTCATTGCGCGTTGCGCCGGTCACTCCAAATCGGTATGACATGCGGACAACTCGCTTGCATTTGAGCGGGACCAAGAGCAGGCCTGACTCACACCGCTGCAAGTCAATTACACTTTGCTCACTCGGACCGGTCAATTTGGGCACGTGGTGTGGATGCGTATACCTATGGATGGTCACTCCAAAATCTGCTTCAATTTCATTAGTCTAAGTGTAAGGTGGTCCACAGTCATCACCACTCGAACATCAAACACATGCTTGAAGGCCATGTCCTTCAAGCTGTCAGGCAGGAGCGCAAACTTGGGGTACTAATCCAGGCTGAACTGGGCTACGCAGCACAATCTGATAAGGCGTCAAAGACTGGAAACCAAAACCTTGGCCTGCTGCGGGGGGCATTTGGGCAGTGTGACCCCTATGTATGTTCACATACGTTTAACATATACGTGCCGCCGCAGGTGCAATATGCAATCCAGGACTGCCAGCTCTGGCAAAAGCAAGATCTCGCGGCCCTCGAGACTTCACAGAGAAGAGCCACCAGCCGTGGTAAAGCATATTTTATTAAACACTTTCGAACTATCTTCTTACCTGTTTGCTTGATGTACAGTCCCTCTTCGTCTAATTACCGTCAAACGAGACTGCCGAATAGCACTGTGAGTTTCTCTCAAAGCATAATATTCGAGTGCAGCTCCCCACGGAAAGTTTGCAGCACGTATTTCTTTTGGTACGAAAAAACATCAACTTTTACTTTCAACGAGAAAAATACCGACAGATAGACGGTACTACCATGGGCACTTCACTAGACCCCTTATTGGCGGATGAGTTCATGGGCATGATCGAAGAGAAGGCAGATGATATCATCAGATCTGCAACTTTACACAAGCGTTGTGAGGCTGATATTATGCATGTCATGGATTCTGAAAAGGACATCGTGTGTGCGACCGAAACATTAAAGTGTGTAATCGAACATTAAAGTTACGTGTGACAATTGTCTCCTATACCTAGACATACTGATTACACGGCGATCGGATGGGTCGAGCAGAAGATCAGCTTATCGAAAAGCAACCTGCACAGGTCAGTACTTTTTGCGTAGTTTCGTCGCAGTTAGCCACAGGCAGATAACCAACACACATCCAGGAAAGCGCAAGACGGCCGTTTCGTCCCACTGGGACTCGTCAGTAGCGCGCACCCGCCGAATCCTACCGGATTCGAACCCACGACCTTACTCTTGCGAGTCAGCGACTTATGTCACTGAGCCATGGGTGATGGCAGCGGACCGCCATGACTGATAGCCAACTACGATATAGCGCTGCTCATCCTCCACTGTCTTGCATGTCATGAATTTGCAGAGGACAGGGCTGGCCCCCAGAGCAACGACTTCCTTTGCAAGCCGCCGCCAATCGAGGTGGCATGTAAGCTGCTAAGCCAACTACTGATTATTTTTAAGTAGTAGGATACTTGCATGCTAAACGTATTCCTCCGGACGCTATTTTATCAAGTCCACATGATCTTTACCCCGAAACAGAGAAAGAGTTGGTGTTCGAGAGACTACAGTCGAACGGTAATCCGCCGAAGTTTTTAAAGCGCCTTAGCGACATAGCCAAGCGATATTGTGCACCAACATTCTAGAAGAAACAGATCTTTGTCGAACTGCCATTCAGGTGTGATCATATTAGGAAAATCACCGTGACGTGCAGATTCGCTCCGTGAAACGCGTGTACAATGTAGCTGAACTGCGGATGTTCATGTCAACAAGACCTCTGCTTATGTTTTCCATCAAGACACTGATAATAAGGTAGTGTATGTCCCATTGCTTATACAAATTCCACTGTAGCTAGAAAGACAGCTAAGTCAGGCGCCCTGATAAATGAAGACATTTCTAAGTGGCTGTGCAGCCGAATAGGATCGGTGACGGCGGAATCTGGTGAACTGAGTAATGGATCTACCTCAACAATCGCAAGACAGTCGCTGACCACCGGCCACCGAGTCATTACCGATGAGTCATTCACCTTCCTGATGCGCAATGAGCAGCCCCACTTCTCAGTCTACTGGAAGCGATGGTCATCCATCGAGAACGGCCACTGTTTTGGAGATATTTCGGTGTTGCTTTACCCAACGCTGAAATATTTCCATTTCAAAAACGGTCCTTGCGATCGGAATGACCGAGACCTACCTCAAGTGAACCGAGGTCAGAATAAAGGTTACGTCTGGCAACCCAGCCACACAGCCGGTTCTCCAAATCCAAATTTGGCCAATGCTTTGCTCGCAGAAATAGCTGACTGTGAAGGTGGACTTACTGTGTTAGTGCGAGGCGCGCCGATTGGCCAGCAGTTGACTAGCTATCGATCTCATAGGAATGTGTTAAGAAATTAGTCACCTGAAGCTTCCCAACTTTACTGGTCCACAGCACTCTACGATGTTACTCGTACTTACATTGATTAGGGACGGCGGTGTTGAGCAACCCTGTCTCACACCCCTGCAGATGTTAAAGGAAGCGATGAATGGCCATACACCGACACAAGATCTGATCTTCGAGAATGAATGTCTTAGGAAATGTTACCATGTATCTCGGTTACTTCTGTTCCAAATGGAAAGCTTGAGATTGGCTATGGCAAGTGAATAGAACGGCCTTACTATGTATACGAGGCAAACAATTGCTAGATGGCTGAATGTCTGACGACACTCAAGTACTTTTAGGATGGTAGAGATGTTGAGGATGTAAGCAAGATCAGATTGAAGTTCAAGTTATCCTTCGCATTGCAAAGTTATGTTTAAAATCACGGAAGGCTAGCTTGCCGAACAATCTCATAGTGATGCCAGCTGTGTGGTTCGAGATTATTTAGTTCCAGCCAATGTTTCGGCGGCAGTGTCCCAGGATATGGTGGGTTTACTCTTGGACAACGTTCTTTCCGTAAAAACCCACATATGTCTGTCTAACAACACTGCGAAGTGGCGGATGTGTCTCTCCAGTAACTAAAGTTATCGTCCCTTGCTTCACTCTGGTGAGGCATTATATTCCAGTAGCGTGATGCCGAACTTCTGGGGAAGATTAGGCGCCTGTTTGATAACCGAACAAACGAAAGGTGTATGATGTGAGCAACTAGTCACCGACTCCCAATGGTCGGGATGCCCAAACTTCACTCCATTGCCTTGCGAGTAGGATATTTCGTTAAAGGCTCCAGGTGTTGTGTCCTACCGTGGCTTGGGCAATTGGGTAGTACCTCGTCCGCTTAAGGAACTATGGAGTCCGCAACTGTTACTACTACTACTACTACTACTACTACGACTACTATTACTACTACTATCACTACTACTACTGCTATTACTACTACTGCTACTATTACTATTACTAGTACTACTACTAGTACTACTACTACTACTGCTACTACTACTACTACTACTACTACTACTGCTACTACTACTATTACGACTACTACTATAACCACTACTACTACTACTACTACAACTACTACAACAACTACTACTACTACTACTACTTGGCTCAGTACTGCTACTGCCCTCTCCACTGTTTACGCAATTCCAGCACACGTCAAACTTAACTTTTAGTAATTCTTGTTCCCTTGAATATACTTTCGATGACAGTCTCACCGTTGACCATTGTCCGCCCAGTGGTCCTTCTTCGACCTCGATCTCCATTTCATCCGCCAGCCTTCAACATTCCAACTCTTATACACAGCGGATAGCAGGCATGTCTAGCGCGCAACCTAGAGTCCCTCGATATTGATTTCTGTTGCCTTTAAAAGACTCGATTACAGGACCCATGCTTCACGATTAAATTGCTTCCCTGCCGATCTCGGAACCAAATATTTTCTGCGTCTCTCGGTTAATTATCCTGAACGATTCACGGGGATTATGGCATATGGAGCAGTCTAGGATGTGTTGGACAATGGAGCTTGTCGAGAGCTTGGGACCGTTCGCAAACATTTTACGTGCAATCTGCTCTGAAATTCTGGCTGACATCCATCTCTCAAATCGGAACACCTACTTGTTACCACGAGTACAATGAAAGAGGTAAACACATGAGGCGCTAACTAGAAGTTCTGGCTTGTGTTTATTATGCAACCGTTTAAAAGGGACCAAAATGATAGATTCCGACACCGTCTCCGCCTGATGATAAAATAGCGTTATTATGCGGCCGAACTTGTGCTATTGCACCAAGTAACGAAGCTGCTACGTAAATCCAACATTGACAAGCCAGACGCTCTGGTTACCGCATCATGTGTTTAACTCTTTCAGTGCACCTGTGGTAGCAAGTACGTGGGCTGAACTGAGAGAAGGCTGTTAACCAGGAGTTCGGAGCAACTTACACGTAATATACTCGCGAACGGTCCCAAGCTGCCAACAATCTTCATTGCTCAATACATGCTAGACTTCTCCACATGTCAAAATTTCCTGCGCCTGTCTGGTGAACAGAAGCAATTGCGGCTGGCTGGATTGGTGTTGGCATAACGTTTGGTGACAAAGCTGAGGTATCGTTGCTTGACTGGCTCGCGATTGATAGGATTGATAGGAAACTGTGTGCGGTTCGAATTCAAGGCTCATTCAAAATCAGCAGACATCGCAGAGAGGCAATTTTTGGGTCCTATTACGAGCTAATCGACTGCAGTAGTGCATCGGTTGAGAACGAGTTTTATCTCGGACCCCAACAGCTTCTGAGTAATGGAAAAAACACAACTGTCGTCGCCCTTGCCGCAGACATTGAGAAAAGTATCGGTGGCCCGCTGACATGCGAATGACATCATTGCGGCCATCTTACCCTTGATGAGAGTCACTTTGACATCAAGTTATGTGAAGGCAAAGACCGTTCCCTTCATCACGAACTTCAGGCATCTGAGGACGCACTCTGCCATCTGCCGTCCGACTTCACCAAGACAAGCGCGGTCACAAATGTATCACATTAAGATCCGCTTCTGATAGCGGGGCAGTAGATGGGATAACAAATCGATTTACTTCACCCGAATGGACTCACGCCGAGCTCTGGTTTGTGCGGGGATTCCTCGAGACAAAAGCGCCATAGGTTGGACAGCGGAAAGCTATTTAACGCCTCCATTCAAAGAGCTTGCCAACCTTCCTTATCTGGTACGTTTGCTTGTGCTGTATCCCTAAACGTCGAATATCATTAGAGTTTCAACCAGAAAAAGATGCTCCATTCCGACTAATCAGTCTGTGAAATATCTGGACGCCGTCTGAGAGGTTGGATCCCTGTTCGCTCTGTGAAATTTTTTAAGTGTTGCCGAGCTATCCCAGCTCATTAACCAGCAAGGAAATCCATCGCAACTTCGGCCAACAACTCAAGCAAAGGGTGCATAAAGATCGCGAAACTTGGTGGTCTCAAGGAGCTTTAGATAAATTTTGCTCTCTCTTTAAGCTTTCACCAACTATGCCAGGTCATTCAGGCCATTGGTGAAAGAGGACCTGGCGTCAGTGAAGCTGGTTGCGGTGTTGACGGAGTGCAAAGCATTAATTCGTGTATGAGAAAGAAAAGCATAAGGAAAAAATTGAAAACCCACCATCTGAAATAAGGAGGCTTAGCATGAAAGCACGTGGTTAGCAAATCGAATGTAGCGTACATACTAACGCTGCGCCGGTTCTGCCTACGTTCTCTGCAGGACCGTCGTCGCTTCGGTAGTGGTCCCGAGTCGACTAGAGCATTGCTCACTAAGCCTGCCTGACTCAGGCAATCGCGACCGAATGTGCTACAGCACCATGCGCTCGATATCGATGGAGTACAACCCACCGGTGCTTGCCGCTTCCGCTCTTGCCGCTTCTTCTCTGCATGCATGAGGTCTTTCGCCCGCACTTCGGCAACTGCCTTCGTGATCAGATCGCGCAATGCGCGCCGACCAACCGCCTTCGATTCCCATGACCTGCAATCAAGATTAGAACGTGAGAAGCTCACTTTGATCATGCTTTTGTAACGTAACTTTGGTTTCCCCACAAGTCCCTTCCCAGGCCTCAGCTGACCGTATAAGAGTTGTTTCGTATCCGCGTCGAAACCATACGGCTCACATGACCGAGCCAACACAAGTGTATCAGCAAAAGGATACAGTCCACTGCATACAGTGCATTTTGTCGTAACACTTCCGTGTCAGTAACTGTGTCGCCCCAAACGAGGTGCAAAATCCGTCGCAAACACTGCTGAAGAAACCGCTCGAGAAATCGCACATCCCGCCGGTACATTGTCAACTTTTACTACCGTAGAGAAGAACGGACAGCACCATGGATTTGCACACTATCAGCTTCGGAACAATAGTAAGCTGATGGTTGTTCCACACTCGGTACTCCAGCTTCCCGAATGCCGCTGCTGCCTTCGAGACGCATATACGCAGCTCACTGTGTAGATGCTGGTCAGTCGACATCACACTCCCAAGATAGCAGAAGCAGGAGGTGGTTTCCAATACTTCAGCACCAATGCTGGTTCGCGGCAATATTGAAGATTGCAAATCCGGAGAAGGATGAAACAGGCAGACAATGTTGCTCTTGTTGATGGTGAGCCCGAATTTGGCCGCTGTCGAAGCCAGAGCACTAGCCATGTGCTGCAAATCATCCGCGCTGTGTGCAAAAAACGCGCAGTCGTCAGCAAACAGTAACATGCGGATAGTCGTCTCACAGACTAGGGTTCTCGCACCGAAACGACGGATGTTCAGCAACCAACCATCAATACGGCGCTCCACACAAACACCGTAAGCAAAAGCGGCATCAAAAGCACAAGACATCAATGTATGAAGATATATATTAAACGGGGCAGGAGCTAAGACACAGCGTTGCTTCACACCAGAGATAACTACAAAGTCATCCGAGGTCTCTCCACTCAGCTGCACCCTCGCTCGCATACCACTGTGCAGACAATCAATTACACGTACAAAATTATGCGGGCAACCAAACTTACCCAACACCAGCCAAAATGCCTCACGGTTCACCGTATCAAATGCCCCGGTGAAGTCAAAAAAACCAGTACAAGGGCTAGTGTCGTTCTCTTCACTTCTCCTGCAACTGACGAGCCGCAAACACCATATCTATAGTGCTGCGACCCGAACGGAATCCACACTGCTCTTCCTCCACATTAATATCCACCACCTGACTGGCGTGGCGGTTGAGCAGGATTCGGGCAATCACCTTGCCCACACAACTCAGCAAGTTGATGCCACGATAATTCGTGCAACGTTGTTTGCTCCATTTGACCTTAAACAGTGATAGCACAAAGCATACTTCAGCTCAGCAGGCACCTCCAGCTTAATCCACACGCGCTGCACCAAGTAGTGCAGCGCAGTCAACAATGCGGGTCCACCGTGTTTCACTACATCAGGCGGGATCCCGTCGGCCCCAGCACACTTGCCGTTTCGCAGCTGAGCAAGTGCTCTCTGCGTCTCATCCAGTGCCCGCGCGTCTGCCAGACTCGTCTTCACATCGTGCTGCTACAGGCCGTTCAAAGTAGGCCAGCCGATCTCTGAACGGTTGTTCAAGAGACAGACAAAGTGTTTCCGCCAGATCTGCATTATGTCTGCACTCTGTGTGCAGGTAGCGCCTGAACTACCATCGATCAGTGTCCTCAGCGGCCCCAACCTCGGTCCATATACCGCCTTCAAAGCGTCAAAGAATTTCTTTGTTGGCGACGTTCGGCGTAGCATTCCATCTGCTTCGCCTTCTCCGTCCACCATGCATTTTATGCGACGGAGCTCTCGGGTCAGTCGGCGTCGAAGTTTGCGAAACTGACTACTCTTCCCCAAGTCACTGGGTCTGCAACATGTGCAGCAAACGTTGCATTCTTCCCCGAGACCAATGCGCCAATCGCCGCATTGTTCTCATCAAACCAATCAGGCCGCTTACAATTTGCGCGCCCGATGGTATCCTCGGCAGCAGCTGTCACCTGGTCGTGAATGTGGTGTCACAGGTCGCCCACTGGAACTATGCATTCCACATAACACAGGCGTGCAGCCATCGCCTGCTCCAGCCCAGTACGTTTCGCCACAGTACCGAGGGAGAGAATGTTAAATTTACGCCGATTCACGGCCGGAGTGCAGTACACTGATTTACGAAAATATATGTACGGTTTGGTGCGCACCAATTTGTGATTAGTGCCACTCAGCTCCACGCAGTACACGTGTCATGTGCACTTCACGCATATCACGCTGACGTCCGACTACATAGTCGAGCAGGTGAGCGTGACCACTCCGTGGGTGCGTCCAAGTTGCTACATCACTCGCATTCAGTGCAAAACCGAGTGTTCGTGATCGTCAGATTGTGAGTGGCACACAGTGAGAGCAGCCTGTCACCGTTCGCATTCGCTGAACCAATGCCATGCGAACCGTTAACATCTGTCCATAGCGATGCATCATGGCCAACGCGCGCGTTGAAAGCATCCAGCAGAAATAATCGGTCGCTCCTCGGCACAAACCGTATCACGGAGGAGAGCTGAGTGTAGCATTGATCACGCATATCATCAGGATAACACATGGACCGTACGTGTTTAGAAAAGTAGCAAACTTCTATCTTCCGAGTCGTAGGCGAACAGTCATCAGTCGCGCGCTGATGCCAGTTGGTCCACCCACGAGCTGGCCATGGAGGCGATCGGCTATATATATATATATATATATATATATATATATATATATATATATATGTATACTTCATTTCCATTTTTTGGCGATCGACTATCTTTTAGAGTTTTGGCCCAAAATCCTTTCGCTCGATCGATGGCGAAACAACTGGCATCTAAGTGTGATAACCGACCACGAATAAACATATAGCCATCAGAAACCATGGGACTAAAAAGAAAGTACAGAAGTCATAAAAGAAAACACAACACATCAAAGCCCATGGTTTCGTCAGAGGGCGAGATACTACCTAGTTGCCCAGGCCGAAGTAGGTTGTTGTATTAACGGACACCAACCTGAGCCTTTGGCCAAATAGCCTGCCCGCAACGCAGCGAAGCGAACTCAGGGAATCGCGTCCATTGTTAGCCGCTGACTGACTGCTCATTTCATAGGCCTTCCGTTTCTTGCTTTGTCTAACAGGGGCCCAATGCTCTTAAGAAGAAGGATAGTACGCAATCCATTCAGATAGACATGAACGGAGCTCGAACGCTGGCAGCCATCGATCCCACTGCTGATCGCTCTGCATATGACTGAAAGCACGCTGCCACTGAACTGGAGAATGTGGAAGGCAAAGTGGATGGATTTCGTAACGCTGACTCAGTTGGTTACTCAACCGATGACGTACCAGTTGGTGATGTTCAGGTACACTGTGGGCGATGAAACCAGGAGGGTGCTCAAGACACTGGAGCTGAACGAGGCAGGTGAGGAAGTCGAGCTTTCAAAATTAATGAGAAGGTTTGGGGCGTTTAGCGAAGGAAAGATAAATTAAAACTATCAGAAGTATCTATTTTCGGTCGCAGTCGGTCCCCAAGCGAATCGTTTGAGACGTACATCACAGAACTGATACTGTTGGCGCGTAAATGCAACTTCTGCAATTGCATGAGAAAGTCCTTGAGACATGATGGCATTATCATCGGCATACAGAATGCTGAGCTCACTCGACGCCTTCTGAGACAAAGGGACCAGTCTTTGGAACAGTGCGTGTACATCTAACTGAGTGAAGCAAGGACGGCACAGCAGTTCGAGCATGTGAGGGCGGAAGCAAACAGCAATCTGTGCGCGGTATCCCGAACCAGCAATAGTCCGCCCAAGACGCAAGAGAAACATGACCCGAGTTGTCAGTTTTGCAGTCGTACACATCCAAAAAGAAAGGAGAGTTGCCCAGCTTGGAGTCGAATGTGTACAACATGTTCCAAGAAGAACCACTTTGCTCACTCTTGCAAATCCGCCATGGCCAGCTCAGTGGTCGAGAGCGTCAACGAACAGATGTAGGAATGTCTGAAAAACAATTTGGAAAATCGTGGAGAACATACGTGTGTTTTTGCGACGCTTTTGATTCGAGAACCACCGGACTCAGGGGCTACTGTCAACATCCTACTCGAGAAGCACTGCCTGGGAGTGACATGCGACAGAAGTTAGAATTGCCTCCGAATGTGGAACAGTTCAAAGCTGCGACCGAAAGGTATCACCACGTTGAAGGCCATCAATCTGAGAAATGGCACAGAGCACCAACTGGATTTCCTGACAACCTCAGGAGACCATATGCCTATTTTTGGCATTGATTCTATTCAAAGTCTCGGTTTTGTTTCTTTTAACCATGAACGTTTTGTTTATTCGTGTGAAGCTAGCATATATATTGTCGACAGGTACCCAAGCGGGTTTGACGGGGTCGAAGAGAGATTCGAAGGGTGTGCCCATTTCTCTTTGATGGAATCCGCTAAGCCGGTAGTGTTGCCAACCAGAAAGGTACGTAACGCTTTACGTGAAAAGTTTTTAGACGAGCTGCAGCGTCTTAACAGTTTGTGTGTAATAGCCAAAGTTGAGGAGTCGACCGATTGGGTTATTCAGGGGGCGATTGTCACTAAGAAATTTGGAGAACTACGCGTGTGCATTGATTCAAAACCACTGAACGCCGCACTCAGGAGGGAGCATTATACGCTACCGACGCAAGACGGCGTACTTACGTTGCTATCCAGAGCTAGAATATTCATAAAAGTCGACCTTGATTCGGCGTTTTGGCATGTAGTATTTGACGAAGTGTCAAGCTACCCGACCACATTTGGGACACCTTTCGGGCGTTTCCACTGGATTCTTCTACCGTTTGACCTGAAGGTATCTAGTGAGATATCCCAGAAACGACGATTCACCAGGAACGTTCTGTGTAATAGATATGGGTTGGATTTTTAGCGCTACGCAAGCACGAGCAAAAACTCGACGCTTTTTGCAGCGCTGTTTTGAAAGGAACAGCAAGCAAAAACGAGAAAAGCGAGTTGCGTAGAATGGAAGTGATGTTTCATGGGCTATCAAATAGATGCCTCCTCCTACTGACGTGAAAGCCTTTAACAGGCTGAATGGGAAGGTGAATTACCTAAGTCGTTTCTTGCCAAGATTAGCCGATGTAACGGTACCGGTTCGGAAACTGACGCATAGGGGTGAGAAGTGACATTGGAACGCGGAGCGGGGGACAGCATTTCAGAAAATAAAGGAATTGATCACTTGCGCCCCCGTTCCCGCTTATTATAACCTAGCACTCCCGCTCGAGATCCAGTGTGACCGCAGTCAGTATGGTATCGGAGCCGTACTCATGCAGAACGGTAAGCCTATTGACTTTTGCAGCCGGACGCTGACAGAGACCGAGCGTCGTTAAGCGCAAATGGAGAAATAAATGCTTGCATTGGTTCACGCCGTGAAGCGTTTCAATGACTATACGTTTGGCCGCAAATCTACCGCCTTTACCGACCACAAGCCCCAGGTATCGGTAACCAGTAAGCCGCTCTACGTTGTTCCAAGCCGTCTGCAAAGGATGCTTATTCGTCTGCAGAAGTATGATCTAGAGATTTTCTACCAGCCAGGATTCCAGATGCACATTGCAGACACACTGTCAACAGCGCACCTGTCAGACATGTCCGGAAAGGGCATGTCCACGCAACACAGTTGATCGTCGTCACTGAGGAACGCTTGCAGTAGGTCCAACGGTCCACTGTGGAGGACAAACTGTGCAGGCTACTGAAGCACACGACACTTAACGGATGGCCCGAAGACAAGGAAAAGCTACCTAAGGAGCTGATTCTATGCTTCCATTTTCATGACGAACTCATTACTCAGGATGGATTAATATTCAAAGGCAACAGGATAGTGGTTCCAAAGGCACTGCGACGTTCTTTGCTGGAGCTGATATACTGTGCACATTTAGGCGCCAACAACTGCATGGCAAGAGCTAGAAAGTTGTTGTTCTGGCCTGGAATGACCCGCCAAATAGATGAATATCTCACCAATTGTGTCGCATGCAGGAGATCCGACGTACGACAGCCAAAGGAACCGATGACGCTTCGTGGCATTCCTGACAGACCCTGGTAGATGGTTGCACTACACATTTTTGCTCACGACGGAAGGAACTACCTGATTGTGGTAGATTATTTTAGTGACTACTTCGAGAGCGATGCTCTTACGGTGACTAGTACGCAGACTGTGATGAACAAGTTGCGGTACCAATTCGCTAGGCATGGAATACCCGAGGTGGTGATTTCCGACAACGGACCGCAATTTAATAGTGCAGAGTTACGTGAATTCAGCAAGAAGTGGGATTTTCTCCTTTGGTTAGCCAGCTCATACCATAGCCAATCAAAAGGTAAGGCTGAGTACGCAGTGAAAGAAGCGAAGAAAGTGTTTACAAATACCAAGGGGACTCGGGATGATCCCTACATAATGCTACTGGATCGAAGGAACACATCATCTACTGATATCGAAGCCAGTCCCGCACAGGGTCTATTAAGTCGCTGAACAAGAACGCTAATGCCGACCGTTACAACTCTACTGCAGCCGAGATAGCGCCAGTCGGTGTTCCTCACGACCGACTATGGAAAAAAATGTTAAGGCAAAAGCAGTACAATGAGCGCGGGTCAAAAAGCATCCCACCCTAGCTACGGGAGAAGAAGTATGGGTGCAGCCAGTACCGGAATCCAAAGGATACGGGCGAAAGGGAGAGATCGGATGCCGGAAGGGAGAGAGGACCTACGAGGTCAAGTTTGGGGTAATATCATTCGAAGGAACCGAGTGCAACAGAGAAGAGCGCGTCACGGGTGAACACCGCAGAGAGGGTCGGCAACAAAAACCGCAGAGGAGTACTGCTATCCAAGACCAAAACATGAAACGCGCCCGAAGTGGGAGGCAATACGGAACGCACTGTAACACCATTCTAAAAACCGAAAAAGGAAAGGATGTGATGGGGACTGGAAATGCTGTCGTGGTAATATGGTAAAAGACGACTTCTATCACCATTTGATCGAGCTCATTCTCCACAGAAGAAGCACGGACATTGTTGTGCTGGCTAAGGATCTGAACGTTCAAGTTGGAAAATTATCCACTGATGAACTGCATCAGGGCGGCCAACCTGGTGTAGGCTCCCGTAATGATAATTGTGAGCGGTTACTTCATTTGTGTGAAGATGCCCGCTTATTTATTGCGAGCACTAATTTCTGACACAGCAACCGTATGTGCTGATCTGCCGATGCGTTTTGTCGGACGCCCACGACGACGCTGTGAGCGCATTGACACCAGGCAACTAGCGAAACCAGCTGTTCTGAATGCCTATCAAAGTACGCTGTCATGCGAATTGAGTAAGCGCTTACTGGATGCAATTGAAGCTCACTGGTCTCATGTTCTTCAGTCTTTACTAGCAGCAGGCAAATCCTCATGTGGTATGTCTAAAAGCCAACATGGACATTGGGTCTCTTCGCAGTCTCTGGAACTTGTCGACGCTCGACGGCATATTCCGGCTGGAAGCGAACACAATGCAACTCGCAAAGAGCTCCGGACAACAATCTGTGCTAGCCTGAATGGAGACCGCGAACCTTGGTGGTCTCATCGTGAATCAGAGATGGAAGTGACCGCTGCCCTTGGCAACGATCGTAAGTTACTCCGTCTGATACGGGAAACGGGCAGCAGGAGACTTGGTGTTAGTGAAAATATATGTGACCAGAGTGGACAGCCTATCCACAACTTGTCAAAAAGCTTAGAGCCTTGGGCTGAGCACTTTGAAACGCAATTTAATCGGTCGGAGTTGTTAGATTTCTCGCCGGTCACTGATCGCCCTGCTCCGTGGGATGTCCGTTTGGATCCACCCTCTCGCTCAGAAGTCGAACGTGAGTTCGCACTGTTGAAGCTAAATAAAGTCGCGGGACCTGATGACCTTCCTCTATCCCTCTTCAAATTCGGGGGACCTGCTCTTGTGGATGATTTATACGTTACTAGTGAAACTGCGGGAGCAGGTAACTGTCCCAACCGACTGAAGCCGCTCCGCCATAGTCCCAATTTTCAAGAGAGGCTCACGATCGGAATGTGGCAACCATAGAGGAATCAGTCTGATCCCCATCGCCTCCAAATTGCTTGCCTCTGTCATCCTTCGCAGACCGACTGACACTTGTGAAAGCCAGATTCGTGAAGAGCAAGCCGGGTTTCATCGAGGTCGTGGCTGCATCGACCACATCTTCATTTTGCGTCAGTTGTTGGAGCACCATCACATATATTTTGGCGGCCCACCGTTGTCGTGTTTCTCGATATCAAAGGTGCATTCGATTCGGTGGATAGACATGCACTTTTGGACTGTCTACTCAGGAAAGGTGTACCTGAGAAATATGTAAATATTATCCTTGCATTGTATGCGCGTAGCTCGGGCAGAGTGAGGGCTTACGGCAAGTTGTCGTCGCCCTTTAATATCTCCAGCGGTGTGGTACGAGGATGCCCGCTGTCCCCTTTCCTCTTGAACTTCGCTATTGACGAAGTCATGAAAATCGCATTCACAGGACACGACTTAGAAAGTTTGGATCTGCTCCCAGGAGAACGACTTCTTGATTTGGAACATGCTGACGATATTGACCTTATCTGTGGCAGCTCCCAGACATGCCAAACGGCACTGGACAGATTAGCACTGGCTGTCAGCCGCTTAGAGCATTGCTTCGCGCCATTGAAGTGCAAAGCGTTCCTCCAAGATTGGCCTGTACCGCCTCCTTCGCTGACCCTTAGTGGGGATCAACTAGAAGTCGTTCAAAAATTCAACTACCTGGGAAGTTGTATCAGCGCCTGTGGAATTGAAGATGAGATCACGAAACGTATAGCAAAAGCTGAAGGCGCTTTTGCTAACCTTCCCTACTTATGGCGCCAGCGCGATATCACACTTGCCCTGAAGGGTAGAGTGTACAATGCAGCGGTACGTTCGATCTTACTGTACGGTTGTGAAACCTGGTCCCTTAGATCAGCGGACATAAAGAGGCTAGTTACGTTCGACCACCGGTGCCTTCGCCACTTAGCTCACATCTAGTTGGAACACCGCGTGAGCAACGAACGTGTTCGACGCCTTGTTAACGGCACAGGAAAAGTAAATGAACCGCTCAGCACCGTCCTTTCACGCACCAGGCTCCGATGGCTCGGCCACGCGTTACGCATGCCAACCCATTGACTCCCGCGACGTGCGTTGTTTGGTTTCCGGGAGTGTGGATGGAAGAAGAGGAGAAGTGGCCAAGCGATGACTTGGTCGAGAGGAATGAAGGCCCTCACGTCGACGCTGGTATCGCTTGGAGCGTGTCGGCTCCCTGTTTGGGCTCCGAAAGACGATGAACACGTTTGGCTGGATACAATTGTTGATATGGCTAGGAGCCTATCTCAGTGGCGTTCGCGCTGTGAGTTCCTTTATCCCACCCCACCCCTCTTAGCCTCCCCCCTTCAACCCCGATCTCATTATTTAACATTTTATAGTTTCGCATAGTAGATATATTTTCTGTTGCATAGTAGCCGGCAGGTAGCTTACCGGAACGATGCCCATCCGTTTTCTGTAGCTCAGCTGGCTTGAATCTGTTGCATTTTATTCCGTTTTTTCCTTTAGGTATTGCGGCACAGTAGCTGAAGTGTTTCCCACCTCTAGCTAACGTATATAGTGTGTGTGTGTGTGGTGGTAAGATGTCACACTTTGATGTCAGTTGTTTAGTCGTCGATCGAGCTAAACGATTTCGTGCCAACATTGAAAGATGGTCGTTCGCTACAAGAGGCGAACTAAAGGATAGTCCACTAACGACCGGAGTAAACTCCTGTGTGCTAATGATGTCTCCATCTCCGATTATGCGGTTGGCTTAATCTGGACAGTATCATGTCTCCCGGTTTGTGTATTCCAATGTGCATGAATTGTGAAACGCTGCCCATGGTAAACGACAAACGCAAAGTCAGCAAACCCTACGGATACCTGGTGGCCAGGTAAGCGCGTCATCACACTAGCGGGCACCCAGTTTGTGTTAGCTGTATTTTATTAGTGGTCCTCCAGCGCCACAGTTGTGTAGTGGTAATTACATTGTCTTCTTTGTTAAGGCGGAATGCTGAAAACATCAATATTCCGCAGCGAAGGAGCTACTGACCTCTCGCGCTTTCCCCTTATATTCAGGCTTCCGCATCGTTCAACTGGAAGCGCATTTAGAAATTTTGTTATCATCGTTAGGGTATGCACTGGTCATCGGTGGTTTTCCAGAGCTCTTGTAGGCAGTACGACCACGTCGCACACACTAACCTGGGTTTAGAAATGTAAACATGCACCCGGCATGGTGTAAGATCCCCGATCGATTAACAGTTTGGAAAATTATTGGTATGCGCTGTCTGACATAGCTTCTTAAATGAAGTGCTTTCACAAGACGAGATTATTCATGCACTTGCAGTTATAAAAACAAAAGCCTTCGCAGCAAAAACCATAATACAACTTCATTCTAATCAAGACCAGTTAGACTAAGATGGTTTGGAGCAAACGTATGTCAATGATGGCACATTTTCCCTGGCGAAATGTTTACTCACTTTGGACATTGGAGGATCACTGCTATGCACACGTCGAGCAATCACATCCCAATCCTTTTGACTGTCAACTCCAATGCGATCCAGCACTCGATTTCGGAGGAAATCAGTAAGGTTGAAGTGAATCAATCCCGGTAGCTTCTCACAAAGGGCCTGAGCTTGCTCCGTCCTACCTGAGCCAGGTCCGCCTGAGAGTACACGAGGTATAGTTGATAGCGGACATTCGCATCATATGGAATTACGCTTCACCAGTCTCGTTAAAACTCAGCAGGCATGGAATTCCAGCTACACCGACTATAAAAATAGCTACGTTACATCGGTGAGGTAATTCCATGTCGACTACATTAAATGCATTTACGTATTGCTCGAAAGCAAAATGGAAATACGTATGGTTTGGTCGAGAATATGGAACTGGCGGGTGAATTGGAATGTAACGGACATCATAAACTAAAAAATGAACACCATGACTCTTTAGCGCATTCCAAGCTCAACTTGTTCTCCATATACCGTCCCACTTTCCTTATGTGTTGCAGGCGAACACGAATAAACCTTTAAACTGACTGCCCTCTGTTGTGTGAATCTCTTCGTTTCAAAAGCCCAATACACCGGTCAGTGGATTCTGGTCTGCTTAACCATTCGACCACCAAGTAGAAGGACCTGAACCAGCGAATAAATAGCGTAAAACACCCCGACAACAAACAGGGAGAAAAACTCAGCTTTGCTAAAACTGTTTAGAATGATAAATTCTCTCATTTCAAGTGTATCACACGCAAACAATTTACATGTACTTCCCGGAGCCAACTGTTAAATAAATAATTAAGCGTATTGTTTATACTCGACAGGGGGAATGCACGCCTATATAGGCATAATCATGGTAAAACAAATTCGAAGGATCAGTAATTGTATCAAAAATGTTAAGTTAACCAGTTACAAAATAGATATGTGTGTGAAGGCGCGCATGTCTGTATGTCGCGTCATGCTGTGCTTGATGTTGCATATATCATGCTTTTTCACCGCCGTTGGGCTACACCGACTTACACGTAAACTAGATCTTCTTAAGCTGGATAAAATGTATTCAACTTCACTTGATTCACTCCGTTCTGCTATGTCGCCGTATATTGATAGTGCAGTTTACGTGGTTATTTTGCTTTAAATCCGGTGTTGGTTGTTTGATATCCGCGGAGTGGCTGCGCTTGATGTGAATGCTGACAAGGTGCCTACCTGTCTAACACCCCACATCTCGATTACCGGGTCCAGGAGACTGTGAATGGTCGGACAGAGTGCATGGTCCTCGTGACCATGCTGCGCTTAAAGTGTGTTTCCATTCAGCGGAGTAGGGCTCAGCCACCGCCTTTTGCACGTGCGGTAAGTATGCTTCCCCACATAGATAGGTAAGAGTGCTGCTATTGCGCATGCCGAAGGATTATGGGCCGGCTCCGTTGAGGAAACGTGACTCAAATCCACATGCCGCCCGGTTTTATTCCTTTGAGTTTACACTGGATATGGGGTGTGTGGTTAGAGCTGTGGGTGGTGCAGCGCAAGCCACCTATGGCTCCACTGTAGAAACAGGCGTACTGTGGAGGCCGCAATGACAGGTAAACCTGAAACCGGATGTCGTCAACCATGTAGGTTGCGTTTATTATGCATCACCCTAATTGGGTTAGAGACACAATTCAGTTTTACCGCATTATGTTAGATCTGATAGAATCCATTTTATTCGTATTTGCCCGATTCTTCTTATCCTTTGCATATTTCCTTTTTTATTCCGTGCGTCCTTTGCTCGCCTTCATTGTCGATGTTAGTCGGTTGTAACCCCCGAAGTTACAATTAAATTTACCCAATATCACGGCAACAATAGATCAGAATTAATACACTTTTTTATTGGTTCAGCCCTGTTACGCTGCCGCACGTTTACCATCTAAATGCTTGTTTATTTTCTTTTTATATTCTCTCGTATTCATATAGGGCCTCATACTGGGGTTGATGTTGCATACATCGAGCTTCTTTAGTGCATTTGGCCTACACTGACTTATATTTTAAACAACTGCTACTCAAAATGGATAAAAAGTATTTCACTCTATTTAGCTTTCTAAATTCTGTTATTCCGGTGCCTATTCCGCGTCAATTTAGCGTGTACATTTTCGTCCAAATTATGTTTGTTGTTAGGTGTGGCTGCGTTTAATGTGAATGTTGATAAAGTGCCTAGCGTTCGAAATACCGCAACCTTGATTTAACTTTCTCCAGCACACAGTTGATCTTTGCTTGGGGAGACGGGGTAGACAGTTCTCGCAAAGGTGCTAGGCTCAAAGAGAAGTTCCATTCAGTGTGGAGCGGGCCACAGCCTAACAACCGTCACAAGTATATTAACTGCACCTGCATGGAAACAGATTTTATCCATTGCCTTCGTGGCTCTGTGCTACTGGATAAACGCTTCGGAATATCCACTACTCTCTATCACGCTTCGGACAAAACCAGCTTATCCATATTATTAGGAGAACAGCTATTAGACATTCATTTATTGTGAACGAGCTTGATAGCTATTCTTTCCTTTCCTTTTTTCTATTTCTTGACTGTTGTTTAAACGCTCTAGTGCGTTCGCCCGATTGGTACATCCGCGTCATTGTTAATGGATGCTCATCGTCATGCCCTTCTCAGCAGCGCTGTTTGCAAGAATATATTCTATTGGTTTTTTCTTCTCATCACTGTTCTACTTGGTTACGTTAAAGGAATATTTAGTGTCACACAATTATTGTGCTGGTTTTCAACTTTTGGGTCTGCATTCCTTATTCGCGTTTGTTTCGTGACTTTCGTTTAAACGCATCATTTCGTCATTCTGATTGGCCAGTGCCCGTCACTGTAAATGGTCATTCGCTTTACGCTTGGAGTCCAATGATGCTATTTTTAAGGACATATGCGATTCGCTCTTACGTACACGGTTGCTTATTCGCCGTTGCATTTTACGTTTTTCCTTCAGTTGGTTGGCTCAAGTGTACTTTAGTAGCTTCCCTTCATTTTGCCTTCAAACTATATAAGCAACTGTGATTTCATGTATACCAATCTCCTTCTGGCTCGTCTTGGACTTCTTCTTTCGGTCGTGGGGTGAAGGCATCAGCGGCGACACAACACATATGGGACAAAGCACGAAATTACGCACTACATATTAACGCACGGACCTCCAGTGACGGCCCGACCTCGATGTCTGCTCCAACAGAAGCCCACCACTACTAAAGCAAGGTTCTAACATGCTTTGCAATGGTAGTATTCGTCTTTCCAATGGCATATGGTCATCCCACTTCATGTGGTTCCAAATAAGCCCAGTGACGAATGAAGATTTTGTGCATACTGCGAGCACCAAACAACATCCCTGTCCGTGATGGATATCCGACTCCTCACATTCATGGATTTTTAATCAGTCTACAAGGGGGAACAATTTTCTCCAAGATAGACTTACTACATACCAATCACTAAATTCCGGTTGCTTCCAACGACATTCCGAAGACCGCCATGACCACGCTATTTGGTCCTCATGAATTCGTTCACATACCCTTTGGTAAAGGAAATGCCGCACAGACTTCTCAAAGGGTCATAAATCAGGTAGTTAAAGGATTCGAATAGGTTGATGACATTCTTGTTGCCAGTTTGGATTGTGTCGGCCGGTGACTGAGTGATCTGCACGCCTACCTTGCAGTCATACGTTCGCCGGTCCAATTCAACGTATGGGCGGGAGTCCTCGCTGCATAATCAGCCCACACGCGACTAGTGGTGGACGCGCGACAGCGAAGCGACGTTAGGGCGTACAGCTCTGTTAGGAGAATAGCTATTTGACATTCCTTTTTTGTAAACGAACTTAATTGCCATTCTTTATTCTTCCTATTTTCTACTTATTGACTGTTGTTTAAACGCTCCACTGTTTTAGCCCCATTGGTACACACACGTCATTGTTAATAGACGCTTATCGCCGTGTCATCTTCAGCAGTGCCAGTTGCAAGAACACATTCCATTGGTTTGTCTCCGCAGCACTTTTCTACTTGGTTACTTAAAGGACTATTTAATTGTCACACAATTATTGTACTAGTTTTTAATTTTTGGGTCTGCTCTTCTTATTCTCCTTTGTTTTGTGACATATGTTTTAACGCCAGGTTTCGTTATTCTGATGGGCCAGTGCCCATCACTGTAAATGTATGTTCGCTTTACGCTTGGCGTCCCATGATGCTGTGTTTGAGGACATATGCGATTCGCTCTTGAGTACACGGTTGCTTATTCGCCCGTTTGAATTTGACGTTTTCCTTCTGTTGGTTGGCTTAATTGTAACTTAGTAGCTTCCCTTCATGTTGCCTTCACAACTACATAAGCAAATGTGATTTCGTGTATACAAGTCTCTTTCCGGCTCGTCTTTGGACTTCTTCCTGCGGTCGTATGGCAAAGGCGTCAGTGGCGACACAACAAGCTGACACATGATTATTATTTTATTAGTTTGAATTGAGATGAGCATTTAGAACACCTTCTATCGATTTTCAAACACTTCGTCAAGTATGGCGCTAGGATCAATGGCGACAAGTGTGCTTGTAGCCAAATTTCCCTTGTTCTTCTGGGCCACTGAATTAACTGTAACGGCGTTAGTCGGTTTCTTGAGAAAATATAGGAAACCGCAGACTGTCCTACACCATAATGTTTTAAAATGCTGCGTAGTTTCCTCGGTATGATAAATTATTGCAATTGTTTCTTAGTAAATTGCTCTGGGCTGCTCCACCCATTGACAGATTTGCTTGGAGGCAAGCCAAGAAAATTCGAATCTACTCAGGAAGCGATTGATGTGTTTGAGAAGAACAAGCACACGGTAGCCAAAGCCAGCAGGCAGTTATTTGAGGTCTGACGCCGACACATCTCGCACCACCGACCAATGAATCGCAGACCATCGTTTGAGCTAAACTCCATTAGTAAAGCATTCACAAACTTGAGCCATTTCCATTTCTCTCTCAAACTTCAACGCGCACAAGGGTGGTCGATATTTTTAACCCTTCACCTTGTCATCAAACAGGTTCAGCATTTTCTCGAAGGTTGCGTGTTTGCACTTCTTACGGACTTGTTAGACAGGATCACGCTTGACAGTCGTTCACAGCTAGATCGTTGACATCTGTGACTGTCCTGTCCCCTGCTTACGTTGCACGCACACACCCCAGTCGTTCAGAGTCAGGCCGCTTACCACTCATGACTATGTCCTTTCATGTGGTTGGCTGATCTCTGTGCATTGTATTTGTCCCGGCATTTCAGTTTTCCAATACAGCATAGTCCCAGCACGGTATGTTCATTCTTCCGGTTCGGAGTTGGTTCTGTTACAGTCAGACGTTATAACAGACTGGCAACGGCATTCCGGTTTGCAAACCACGACGGTCCATTTGGAATTTCTTCAAGAAATGCTCTCCAGACCGTAAGCACAGTTCAAGGCGTCACAGCAACCCTTAATTGAAACACTGACAACACGAATGTCGTCACAGACAGCATCTACGGACGCAACGGTTTCCACTGCAGACATGCTGGCGCACAGCATGGTAGAATTTCATTACTACCCGGACGATGACCTCACATTTGAAGCAGGATTTCGCAGCTATAAGAATTTGTTAAAAATTGATGGGCTTGAACTAGGCGATGCGGCTCAGATGCGCCTTCTTTTTAGGAAATTGGGTCCATAAGATTAGGTGAAGTACTCTAATTACGTTTTACCCAAGAACCCACGCGGTATACCATTGCACTACACTGTGAAACAGTTGACCAAAATTTTCGGCCCTACAACTTCACTTGTCAACATACCTTTCCGATGTTTTCAAGTTGGGAAACACAATGGGATGATTTTGTGACTTATGCAGCTGTTGTTAATAGAAATCTGAACGTTTTCAGCCTAGCACACTCACAAGTGATCAGTTTAAAGCACTTATTTTTGTTTGTGGATTACGTTTACCAAAGATTCGAAGATTGGAACACGTTTGCTATCACGGTTGGAGTCTAATCCCTAAGTAGCACTACAGGAGCTGGTACAGGAGTGTGAACGTATGTTGACACTGAAGCATGACACAGAAATGATCCAACGGCATAACGAGTCTTGTGTGGTGGATATTCATACCATACATACGCCATACGGCCATCGCACAATTCAGTGCGTCTTTCCGACTTCGTACGCCGAGGCCGTCCGCCTAGTGCTCGTTGGCATTGTGGCCAGTGACATTGCGCTCGACGTCTTGAATTCAGACGATATATTTGCAAACGTTGTGGGAATATGGGACATAAGGATACCGGGAGTTTGCAGGGAGCCTCTGAACAACCGTCACGAACCTTCGCCAAAACACGAAGATTGCAACCTTGCGTTTCAAATCTGGCATTTGCAACTGCTAACCGAACTATCGGTCACTTCAGAAGTATGTTAGGATGGTGTTAAACTATGTTTCTGTCCGGCTTCAACTGACACGGCTTCCAATATTAAAATAATCTCTGAGTTGACATGGAACAACCACGGTTAAACCGCATGTGTTCAAACTTCATATGTCGCTCACGACGCGTCTAGCTCGGAAGTACCCTTTCTTGGACGCTTCAATTGTGAGTTTGCAGTTTGCAGTCTACATGCTAATGCTGTTTGTTACGTTACACGTCATGGATATTTGAACTTATTAGGCATTGATTGTACATACAAACTTAATTTATGGAACATACCTTCGAACAGTATTTGTGATAAGCTAGATATTTTTCACTGTGTCCCACCGATTTTCAATGTTTAAGGACAGTGCAGATGCTTTATCACACTTTGCTTCTAAGTACCCATATGGTTTTGCAGATGCTCGTGAAATGTGTTCTAATGTAAAGGCTGTGCTGTATCCGCTTACCGGTGTACGTTCAATATATTGTCACACAAAGACCAGTACCATACACTGTGTTGAGGCCGTGGATACCGAAATTAGTCGAATGGAGTCCATGGGCGTTATCAGTTCTGCGTGCTGATCAGCGTGGGCGTTCCATTTCTAATCATCAGAAATGCTAATGGCAGTTCGCGTGTTTTGTGCTGATTTTTCTACAGGAGTAAATAACGCATTGGAAACGCATTAGTGTCCCTTACCTGTTCTCGAGAATTTATTCACAAATGTTAATGGACAGAAAGCGCTTTTCTAAAATTAAGCTTATTGATGCATATTTGCAAGTGGTGATCGTGGAGCGCTCAAAAAGGCTGTTTGCTATTAATACTCACTAGGCTTGTATCATTACCATCGGTTAGCTTTCGGAGGAAAAGGTGCTCCAGCGATATTTCAACATGTGGTGGACACTATGCTCTCCGGATCACAGTGTGCCACGACTTATTTGGATGATATAATATTTGTAATCTTCACCACTGAACGTCATTACACACACTTGAACGAAGTATTCTTCAGGATAGATTCATAAGCGCGACTGCTCTGTGTGCTGTGCTTGATCCGTTTCCCTAGCTAGAGCGTCCACGGTGTCGTTCATTTATAGCTAGCTAACAGGGAATCTTTTGCTGAACCAATAAAAGTTTCCCTGCAACTCGATCTGTCTTCTGGAATCGCTCTCTGGCTCCCGGAATAGGCAACCCTCTAAATTGGTGACCCCGGATCCGGAACAATCTCAACGCCGGATATTTCGAACTTTTCTCTGGTGAGCTCGTTCCATTTATTTTTCATATTTTCGGCTTTATTTTTGCATACGGTAGCCTATTTTTTCGCGTCATTTTTTCAAATCATGGAATCTGTAGACCATAAGGTAGAGTCTCTACTTAGCGTTGTATCTCTCTCAGTTCCACCTTTTTGGGACATGGATCCTGTTTTGTGGTTCGCTCTTCTTGAGGCCGAGTTTTATAACCACAGAATCACTTCCGACTATGCGAAGTACTGCAAGCTCCTGTCCTATCTCCCCAAGGAGATATCAATGCAGGTTCGTGACGTCATCATTTCTCAGACCGAAAACCGCTATGAGGCTCTCAAGGAAGCCACGATTAAGCGTGTTATGCCCTCTGAGAAAGTTCGCCTGCAGCAGCTTTTCAGGGATCTGCAATTGGGCGACAAACTGCCCTCAACCCTGCTACGGGAGATGCAGCAACTCCTTGGTTCCTCACCCATGGATGAGACTTTACTTCGCGAACTATGGCTACAACGGCTACCGGAAAACACGCAAGCGATTCTCGCTACAGTGAGCTCCGTTTCGCTCACTCAACTAGCAGATTTAGCGGATCGAGTTATTGAACGATCACAGGCACAAGTCGACGCCAGCAAGATGAATGCCGTCGCGTCCCAGGGCACTTCTATCACTGGCTTAAAGTCAACTATAGAAGCCCTGCAAGCAAAGTTGCGACACTTAGTCGCTAGGTGCAACAGCTCACTATTGACCCGTCGTCGTCCTAGCCGCTCAAAATCGCCCTGCAAACTTTCTCAATCTAGCAACAGGCAGCTATCTGTTGGTACCATCAACGTTTTGGTACCGCAGCTCGTAAATGTGTAAAGCCTTGCAACTTCGACGAGAAGCAGGGAAAACTTCGCGGACGGTCCGTAACGGCGACAGACGCGACTGGCCATCACCAAAGTCGCCTCATCCGCGTTAGGGATTTAACTTCCGGCACCGAGTTTCTAGTAGACACTAGTGCCGAAGTTAGCGTTATACCCCGTAGCTCAGATGAGGTCGTCTCACCATCGCCGACCAAGCTGCGTGCCGCCAATGGCACACCAATCGCAACTTTCGGCGAAAAGCTGCTAACGCTCAACTTAGGCCTCCGGCGAACCTTTCGCTGGCCTTTCATAATCGCTGCGTGCCTTTCGCCATCATAGGCATAGACTTTCTTCAACGCTTCGATCTCATCGTCGACGCTAAACGGAAGAAGCTTATTGATTCTAGGACACAGCTCAGTATTATCGGGACCTAGCGCCAACGTGGCTGCTATCACTCCCATTCGTGTCCTACCTCAAGCTTCACAGCTCTTTCTAGAACTTTTCAGCAAGCACCCTAAACTCGTTCGCGTCCTGAACGACTTGCCTCCTGTGACGTCAAACGTCACGCATCACATTTGCACAAGGGCCCACCTGTTTCGGCCCGCCCTCGCCGACTAGCCCCGGACAAGCTCAAAGCTGCGAAGGCGGAATTCGAGCAAATGCTCGAACTGGGAATCATCCGCCCGTCTAAAAGTCCATGGGCATCACCATTACACATGGTGCCGAAGAAGATCCGGTGACTGGCGCCCCTTGTGGTGACTACAGGGCACTTACAAAGTTACCGTCCCGGATAAATACCCTATCCCGCACATGCACCACCTTGACCTCAGCTCTAGCTGGCAAGTCTATCTTCAGCAAGGTCGACTTAATCCGCGCCAATCATCAGATCCCTGTCGCCCCAGATGACATAACTAAAACAGCAGTCATCACGCCATTCGGCCTATTCGAGTACCTCAGAATGCCTTTCGGCCTCAGCAACGCTGCCCAAACTTTTCAGCTTTTCATTCATGAGGTAACGCGAGGACTCGAAGGCGTTTATCCTTATTTAGATGGCATTCTTATCGTCAGCTCTTCTAATGACGAACAGCTTCATCACCTTGTCTTTCGAGAAGCTCAAAGACGCTATATCTCCAACATAGCGCTTCTCGCCCATCCAGACACGTCTGCATCCACTCCTCTCTGACAACTGACGCATCAGACACTGCCGTCGGTGAAGTTCTTCAGCAACTCATCGACCATCGATGGATACCTCTAGGTTTCTTCTCAAAGCGCTTACAACCTGCCGAATCGCGATACAGCACCTTCAGGTAGGGAACTGTTAGCTATCTACCTAGGTATCCGACATTTCCGTCACTACCTCGAAGGTCGACATTTCACTGTCTTCACCGACCACAAGCCATTGATCTACGCAATCAATGGCGCAACAGACAAGTATTCTCCGCGGGAAACTAGACACCTAGACTACGTTTCTCAGTTTACGACAGACGTACGACATGTCTCAGGTGCTCTCAATCCCGTCGCAGATGCGCTTTCACGCATTCAGCAGATCAGCTTATCGCCTGGCACCAAAATTGATCTAGCCGCTATGGCTGCTGCTCAACAAGCTGATCCCGATATCGACAAGCTACGACGCAACACCCTCGTTAAATCTACGTGAAGTCTCACTAACTTCATCTGAGGGGACGATTCTTTGTGACGTCTCACAAACTTCTCCCCCGACCCGTAGTTCCTACTTCGATGCGTCAAATAGTTTTCAACGCTTTACACAACCTGTCACATCCCGGCATACGTGCTTCACAGAAGCTCGTAACGAAACGCTTCGTATGGCCTAACGTCGATCGCGATGTCCGCCTTTGGGTACGCGCATGCTTAGAGTGTCAGCGCTCCAAGGTCTACAGACACACCAAAAGCCCTCTTGGCGTCTTTGCCGCTCCTGACGCTCGTTTTGCACACGTCCATGTCGACCTGGTCGGACCTTTGCCTCCATGCAAAGGCTACGTGTACCTACTCACCTGTGTCGACCTATTCACTCGTTGGCAAGAGGCGATTCCGTTAGTCAACTGCTCATTTGAGACAGTTGCGCAAGCCTTCTTAGAACGCTGGATAGCTCAATTCGGTTGCCCAAGCGTAGTCATCACCGACAGAGGATCACACTTTGACGGATCCTTCAGCAAACTGCTCGACGTTCTTGGTTGCCAACATAATCGAACCACCGCATACCATCCTGCAGCTAATGGGATGGTAGAAATGTTCCACCGGCAACTCAAAGCCTCACTCTGTGCCCAATCTAGCACATCCTGGCACGAAGCACTTCCGCTCGTTCTCTTAGGCATAAGAAACACGATTAAAGCGGATTTGCAAGCCACTCCATCGTCGCTAGTCTTTGGATGCACACAACGCTTACCTGGTGAACTCGTCTCACCAAAAGCGCCAACAACTTTCGACTATGGCGACTACGCAGCTCGCCTATCTCATCACATGCGACAGCTTCAGCCTGTGCAACCCAGAGCACAGAGCTTGCGTACCAACGTGGACGAACGCTTAACTACTTGCACGCACGTGTTCGTTCGCACTGACAGCGTACGCCGACCACTTCAACCTCCTTATTCTGGTCCGTACCGTGTTGTACGCAGAAGCGACAAGACGTTTACCGTTGACTACAATGGTAAGGCTGAAACGATCAACGTCGATCGACTCAAGCCAGCATACCTTGACAAGTCTGACTCGCCGGTGCAACAAGCACCTTCACAGCCCGTGCCATCACAGCCGGCAACGCAAACTGCAGACGAGTCAGCCCGCTCCAGCAGAACCGACAAACACAACCGACAGCACTCCTACCCGCCCTACTCTCAATCGACGCGGTAGGAAACTCAAGCCTCCAGTTCGTTTTTCAGACTTTGTTAGCACTTACTATTTTACGTAGAACGTGCCTTTGAAATTTTCTGCTCTTACTAAACGTTTTTGAAAATCCACAAAATAGACCAAAACGTTTTGAAACTACCAAAAAAGAGCAAAATCTTTTGAAAACCCAAAAACAGCTTTGCACGTTTTTCGCTTTGCACTCTTTTGTGTATTGCTATGCATTTATGCTGCTTTTTCATTTGCTTTCCATATACACCGTCGGTTGGTTGCACCTCGGTTTCACTTTCGCTGGATCTCCGCACGTCAACTGGCATTGGAACGAACTTCCTGCTCAACTGCCTACGTGAACTTTACTAACTGTCCCCCCACAAAGTTTTTTTTTACCGTTTCGACACCGTAGGGAGGACACGGGTGGGAGCCCGCTAGGGTCCGATTGCATGGTTCTCCCCCAGCAGCTGCATCGGGTTTCACAACCTGGTCTCGCAGAAGGCTGGCCCGCGACGGACAGTCCTCACGTAGATCGAAGGACTGCTTACACAGTCCCTTCTGGGAGAGGGCTATGTAGCAGTCTGGAGATTCCCCGGTTTGCTTGTGTAAAATTCTAACCAAAATTCTATAATTGTACACTTAGGCAACCGGTGTGGTTTGTTGAACTGCTTGCTGAGTTCGAATGCTTTACTTGCTCATCGCCATTTTTGCTTGGCGCTCGCTTCGGTTGCAACGCGCGACTGCTCTGTGTGCTGTGTTTGCTCCGTTCCCTAGCTAGAGCGTCCACGGTGTCGTTCGTTTATAGCTAGCTAACAGGGAATCTTTTGCTGAACCAATAAAAGTTTCCCTGCAACTCGATCTGTCTTCTGGAATCGCTCTCTGGGCTCCCGGAATAGGCAACCCTCTAAACCCTCGATCCAAAGCACTTCCTCTTTCACCTTGATATCCTGCTGAACTTGTTCGCCCCACGTTGATATAACCACTTCTATCTCTGACCAGTCCAATCCTACTGACTCCACTTACCTTCCCAAATGAACCATAGGACCCAATCACAATGCGCCGACCAAGTCCAACCTCGGCAGCTCGGTCTTCTTCTCTCCTACTTCTGCGACGCTGCCTGCCATGCTCGGAAGACTGAACGCTCCGTGCCCATTACCTCTCGAGCCCCGTGGACTTTTCCACACCTTATAAGTAAACCTCTCTCTATCCGGACCGTCTCCTCTCCTTATGGCCCCTCTACTATCGTTTCTTCTCTAATCGGACTGCCAACTCTTAGTGCCTTGTAATAACCTAGTCTCATCTGACCGGTATGCTCCTTTGACCTTTTCCAGACTAGCAAGATATACCGATCTAATCTCTCTAGACTCACAACTATGTCTTGCTTACGTTGACAGCCCGCTATACTTGTTTACCCTTTATTAATATAGGCACTTCCATCAGTAACATGTACTCTCACATCTTCAATCGGATGACCGACGCTTAGTGCCATGCCCTTCTTTGTCATCATCTGATCAGTGTAATTCTCTGGGACTACTACGAGGCCTCCGGATGTGTCGACTTCTCGAGTCTCGTCTGTTTGGTCTCCGGCTTTTAGAGTTATCTCAGATTACTGGGATATTACCGGTGCTATTTCAGCACTGAACGTTTCATACTTCGCACGGGAGCGTCCTTGGCTAACCACACTTTAGTAGTAAACCTTTTTCATCCTGACTATCGTCTCTTAATTGCTCTCCTGAGTTACTCTTCGCACTGCCGTCCGCATTCTTCCGCTCGTAGCTGATTCCTTAAATTTCCTTTTCTTCTTGGAACGTTGCTTTACCTATGTTGCTCCCGCATTCGGTCTCAACCTTGTTGTCCTTAGTTTCACCCAAGATGCCGCTCGCATTCGGTCTGCTGTCATCATCATCGGTTTACCTGTTACTCTCCAATAATCATATTAATCGCTTAACTTTGTCTACACGCTTTGTTATACCCTTCTTTCTACCTAGTAGTTGTAGTCTGAGGCACACCAGCGACGTGATGTAAAGAACGCGCTTGCAAATCATGTATACTAAACAAAATTACATAAATTTTAATGTATCATAGGCACCGTTTCGCGCCACCAGTCTGTGTTTGTGCTTCTTGCTTCGTTGCTGTCTTTCTGTTTGGCTGCCTCTTGTCCGTTGCCCGTTTTCTCTCGAGATTTCCACAGATACATCCGCCAAAACAAGAAGGTTTATCCACTGGGAATAGTCGACCCACTTTCAATAGCCAGCTGGTTTACATGCTTGTTCTTTAATCCGGGAGATGAAGAACCCACACATCGTTCCAAATGGAGCTCTTTCCGCCATTCTGGAGAAGCTACCACCACGGGGTCTAAACAAATGGGTTTAGCTCGCCTCGTACTCACAGTAGAACTGGAATAAATTAGTTACATGGATCCACTGTTCCACAACCGGAGACTGATAATTCTGGCGTGATTACATTCACTGCCTCAAACATTCCGATTCTCCAGTCACCTGGAGCTTTTCTGATGTCATTTCACGGACAGCACTGCGCGCGCATAAGCGGCTTTTCCGATGATTTTTCCTGGAGCTCTCACTTGGTTATGGAGACAATAACACTTACATTTGAAGGAAATACTTGTCCACTTCGCGGAGAATAGCATTTATTCCTGTTTTGGACATATTCAGACACAAGAAACAACTGCACTCACCGTCCCTATGACAAGTCCAGCATGGATAGCTGGACACGGGTTGCGAGCCGGACAATATAATAGAAAAAGCCGGCCTCTATTAACAATAAGTTTACTCACCCGCATCATTATCATTTGACTCTGCGACTCTTTTACATCATTGACTGGCTTCAACGACTATTGCCGGTTCAGTACTAAGCCATTTGGCCAACCAACGAAAAATTTTGGCTGTCAACCGACTGCGAATAATAGAGTGCAAAATCGGTCTATACGATGTATAGCCGACTAGCACTACAGTTCAACGGAAGCTACGACAGTGTTCCAGGACGTGGTGGGTTTTCGCCTGGCAAGCGTTCTCCCTATAAAAAGCCATAAATGTCCGCTTAACAACACTGCAACGTGGCGGATGTGACTCGCCACAAAATAAAGTCACTGCTATACATTTCACACTGACGCAGTCCTCAGCCTCCAACATCGAACCTGTGCAACTGATTTTACTATGAAGAATGCTTTAGTGGAGTACCGATCATCCCGGCTTCGTAATGGTCATTGATTGCACTAAACCTTGTTCGGGCTCCTGTGCTCATGGATCACTACATGTCAAATTTACCCCCCCCACACTTGTATCTTGACGCATCAGTTTTTGCGCGCCACGGCGCCATTATGATCCTTGGTCTGACTATTACCTGACAATATGCTCGATCTTATTGACTACATCTTTTCGTTTATTCCTTTCACTATAACGAAATGTTTTAATATTCCAAAGAAGCTGCGCTTGTATGCATATTTGATCATGCCTTTTAGAGGTGTGTCTCGTTTTACAGAGAATATACTATTTATTTATTTATTTATTTATGTATGTCTCGTGGATAAATTACTTTCATGTACATGAGGATGAAGAGCAGGGTTCCGGTATTAGCTTACGGCGTTAGAATGCAATCGGAGGCCAGAAGGTGGATATGCAATCATGACTGGATGCACTAGGATACCAGAAGATACAGCGGCGAGGTGGCGATATTTAAAAATACTTCACGGGATGAGGATTAGTTATGACCACATAATAACTATTATGTACATAGTTATATGAGGATAGGGAGGTGTGCATAATCAAAGCCAGCTAGGATTAAATGGATATGTACGGAGGAATAATTGTTGAAGGTAAAACGATCGAGAAATGGCGCTAATGGACTGGGTTTCAGTGGTCAAAAGCATCAGTTGGTTTAACCATATTGTTACTAATGGATAACTATAGTGTCAAAGAATAGGTCAACAAACCAGCAAAGATATGTAATGCAAACAGTTCACAAGAATACAGTTGGAAAGAAAAGGAGTGGTGCCTTGCAAGCCCCAAATACGCGCAGGGATGCGAGGAGCGTACGCCAAACCTTGGTAGATAGAGTTGATTAGTGTGAGTCGAAGAAGATAAAAGCGTTGATAGACAGCTCATCAGCAGCCAACTGTAGCCACTCAATTAAGAAATTCGGTCACATATGGACACCTACAGTGTCACAGAATATGTCACCGAACCAGTTGCGTTGTACTGCAACAGAATAAACGTTGTAAGAAAGGAGTGACTCACATCGAGCTCCGGATATCCGCAGAGTTGCACGGAGCTTATAAATAAATAAATAATTAAATAAATATTTTATTCTCGACAAAGCGAGACACGCCTTTTGGGCATGATCAGCATATTACATTATTGTACAAGATAGCGGTATTGGCAGCACCAACAGTGGGAGCAGTACAGTTGGAGACAGTAGTGTGGGCCCATAGGGCGCAAATGTTGCATGTGGTCCATAGACACAGAATGCGAGAGGTAAAGATAGTGATCAGATCACTTATATGGTATGTTGATGAGGAACTAGTCCGATGAGGTCCCGTAAGCAATGTAGGTCAGTGAGTGAAGTATGAGGAAACGGGTAAAAAATACTTAAGAATAGAGGTATGTCACTAATCAGATATGTAGGCGTGTTCGTGCGAGAGCCGATATATACACAGAACTCGTAAATGTGGTGCCGGTCAAATTGCCAATGTGTTAGGGGCGGTGACTTTATTGAGTGGCGAGTCACATCCGCCACGTCGCAGTGCTGTTAAACAGACATTTGTGGCTTTTTGTAGGGAAAACGCTTGCCAGCCGAAGACCCACCACGTCCTGGAACACTGCTGGCTACTAGCTGCTGCTAAACAGAGATAATGGCTCTAGGAAAGGTAGTATCAGTGGCTGGTGTAGCTATATCATTCTAACCAGAAAAATAATACATTTATCTTTCATACTGGTGACAAAGAGCATTCTAAAAGTTGTAGGCCCAAGATGCAGACATTTTGCTCTCCACTTATCCTCTCTTGGCCCTATATACTTAGCTTTATCTGGTATACGTATGCCTTTCACTATTGGCAACACTAGTAGACAGGCATAATGAAAACCAGATCCTCTTCTTTAATTGTTTTTGCTAGTAAAACACTCGCATTTCCAGATTCCATTTCACTGGCACGAAAGCTAACCAATGACAGAGAGGCCCCTGTCACAATGGCTGGCTGGAGCACCAGAAACTATCCATCACCACTTTTCTTATCTTGGCCGCTCTTGTGTTATTTCTCTTTTAGTTGGCTCCAAAGCCTACCATGCGTTATGCGTAATGGCGGGTGAACGACCAGCTCCCACCGGTTTTGTTACTGTTCTACTCCTGATTTACCTTCTCACTCTTTGCTTAGGATGCTAGAACAGCTCTTGCCAGGAAAACCACAAAAGAAATAGCCGGTGTGACAGTAGAGTACTAGTTAATATTGTCACCTGGATGAACACCACCGGCACTTGCTTCGGAACTTATAATTGGAGAGAAATAACTCGAAATTCATCAAAGAGCTGCGCAATAGTGTGCATCAACACCATAGGCATAACAATCCCTCCAGTTCGAGCAAGCTCTATCACCAGAAGTAGCGTTGGTAATGCCCACCAACGCAGACCAAAACGGATTTCAAGCCAAAAAGCAATTTGCCAAATTTTACTAAATTTTCCCATACTCATTTCTTTATTATATAAATATAGATAAATATAAATATAGGTATATTTCTAGACAAGCGCTAGATGCTGTTCCTGCGTGGGATCAGATCAAATTGTACATAACTTCCATGCTCATGCATGGAGAAGAAATATCATTAACAACTGTTTTGATCGGGTTTATCTTTCCGAACAATAAAGCAGGGATAAATACAAACGTTTCGTAGGCCTCGACATTTTTGAACGCAGTAGTTTGGGTCTCCGTAGCTTATGTACGAATTCTGCGCTTTTCACCGGCTACCGCTGCCAAACCTTGAGGTGCCTGATTCCATTAGTAAACGATCAATCTATTATGCCAATGGATTGTGTTATTTTCGATGGAAAATGCACCACTAGAGGAAATTTGATCCATTTTCTTTGGTCACATCACCGCATTTCGAGCATCCATTAGTAGCGGGCTCATGGAAAGGAATAAGCAAGCCAAAATTAGATCGTAAAAGTGGAGGGTGAAAACAAGGGAAATAACAGTAGTGGCTAATAATTTAGCCTTTCTTAGAAAAGTGCGACTGAAAGGCCGGCCCACTTAACTAGAAAATACACTAATATTGGAAAATGGAGCCAAAATATAGCCCAGAAACAGCATACCAGAACCGCAAACCTGGCGCGAATTTCAAAGTGTAAATCTCCAAACAAGCGGAATCAACGCCGCTTTGGAGCCGATATGTTAACTAAAACGGGAAAACAATGGGCGGTCTAGGACAAACCCTAGGCGCTGGTTACGACAAAGGTAAAATAATTAAGCTAGGTGCTGTTGTTATGGAGATATTTGCATTTTTAGCGGTCGGCGGCGGATAGCGCCATTTTCGAGCCTCCGCTAAATTCACGTTCTGCTTTGGAAGCAGATACAGAAAAAAGAAAGAAATAATACAAAAACGGCTGAGCGTAATAAATTCCAAATATGGAGTATTAACTGCGAATGCCTAAGATAACGTGTAATTTGCTGCAGTAGCGAAGTATGACGCAGTGGGCCGAAAAGCATACTTTCTCAGTAAACGTAGTAAAAGTTGGGAAAACAGACGGAAAGGTTGTAGGGAAATACTAGGTAGGCTGTAAGAATTATTATATAGGTAGAACAGCACAGGATATGGTGTAGGTAGCCCACAGCCAGAATGCGACCATGTGCGATTTTCAGAGTGTATTGGGCCGCAGAATCCACTATGAATGTGGAATTCAACGTTTTTAATGCTCCGATGTGGATGCGAAAATTATGCCAAAGCCGCATGAGCTGAGTCCATATGGATAAGACAAGGGAACATAAAACTCATTTGCCCCGTCTGATCTAGGATAACGCAAGCATTTCCTACAGAAATATTACCAGTTTCGACTCTTTGAGGCTATTTTATACGTCGTTATGGCTGTATCACTAACACTAATGAGCCAGGGTGGTCTTCCAGTGATAATAAAAAAACTAATTTGAGAAAATTCACAAAATGTGTCCAGGTGAGAAACACCTTGGGTTCCGCTTTGGTTAGACACGAATACCACTTCTTTTGGGGGTTGCGCCATCTCCAGCATGACTGATTAGTGGGCCGCAGGTGCTAAAGCACACGACCGTGCACTAAGTTGCTAGTTTAGAGCTCTATTTCTCTTAGCTGAGAGTCGGATGCAAGTGCCTGTGGTGTTGGACCAGAATAACGCAATCGTTCCCTGGAGAAACATCATCAGTTTCAGCACTTTGGGGTTATGTTATATATCTTAATGGATGTGCCACCAATGCTAATGAGCTGGAGATGTCTTCTATTGATAATAGAGAAATAGGTGTCCAAAAAATTAGCGAAATGCATTCAGGTGGGAAA
The DNA here is from genome assembly GCA_944474145.2 of Dicrocoelium dendriticum. NCBI lineage: Eukaryota > Metazoa > Platyhelminthes > Trematoda > Plagiorchiida > Dicrocoeliidae > Dicrocoelium > Dicrocoelium dendriticum. The sequence goes on along the minus strand of OX104064.1, from coordinate 102,247,113 downwards.
TACCACGAATGCCGCTTTGGTTAGGCATGATCACCTCATCTTATAGAGGTTGCACTTTCTCATTTGTGACGGATTATTGGGCCTCATGTGTTAAAGCACACCATTTCTGCATCGCGTTGCTATTTTGAGCTCTAACTCTCTTGGTTGGGAGTCCGATGCAAGTGCAAGTGATATTCACCAGTGTAAGGTAATAGAAAACTGGGAGATCACAACAGCTATTAACTTGGAGTTTTCCTGGTGGGAAGCTTCCACATTGTCAGGCAAAATGAATGAACAATAATATAACGCAAGCAGAGAAGCTAACGGAAAACAAGTGGGAGCTGGTTGTTCACCCACCATTACGCATTACGTATGGTAGGCTTTGGAGCCAGGTAAAGGTTAAAATTACGTACGAACGGCCAAGGAAAGAAGAAGTGGCGGTCAAAATATCTGGGTGTCTAGCTTACCAGGTGATAGGGGCCTCACTGCCGCATGGTTAGCTTTTTGCCAGAGAAAGGGAATCCGGAAAAATTTTGTGCAAGCTTAAAGGATTGAAGAAAAGGAGCTGGTTTTTCATAATGCCTGTCTACCAGCGTTTCCGATAGTGATAGGCATACGTATAACTCAGATAAAACTAAATGTACGGGCCAAGAAAGCTTAAGTGGAGAGTAAATGCCTGAATATAGGTTATGGTGATATTGCCTTCGAGGTGGGTAGGTAGCCCTGTTATATAATCAGCGGTGTAAAGTAGCGAGTACTTAAACCTAGGGGAGGGCATCTGTTATATATAAATAAATAAATAAACTTTTATTCTCGACAATGCGAGGCACACCAGTACAGGCATGATCATGTTTAGCTAACATAGTGTGATCAAAATGTACAAAGAGTACATGTTTGGCATAACAGTGAATGTAAGTGTATGGGTGTATATATGTATGTAACTGTCTATGAATGTAGCTTGTATTTTTGAATGTGCCGCAGAATTTTCGACTGCTTGTTATCGGTAGGAATGTGAGAATAAGCGATTGATGTCCGTGAGTTGGATACCATTTTCCGGATATCCACGGCCCAGTGACTTTATTTTGTGGCGAGCCACGACCGCCACGTCACAGTGTTGATAAGCAGACATTTGTGGCTTTTTATAGGGAGAACGCTTGCCGGGCGAAAACCCACCACGTCCTGGAACACTGCCGCCGAACTATTTGCTGGAACGGATTAAACCCGAACCACCCAGCTGGCACCACGAGGAGGTTGTTCGGTTAGCCAGCCGTGGGCAACTAGTAGATGCCGAGTACGTAGGCTAGTAGAAATACCGATAAAGCAGGCAATTTATACGACTATTTTAGACAGATAAATGGTAACCTATGTGTGGACAACAACGCTAGAACCTGGCATTTCACATGAGGCTTATTGTTGTTAAAATGTTTTTAGTAGACGTGACTCATGGGTCACAAGTATAAGTATTCGCAAGAGACCAAGTGGACTAGGTATTTGGAAAATACCAGGCTCCTCTAGCTCACTGATGTTAGAGACATAGCCACATGAATATAGAAAATCGGCTCTAAGTGATAATACTTGCGATGTTTAGCTAAGAAATGTGTGTAATTTCCAAGCCAAAATGTGTCAATAGATCCGAAAGGACTCCTGGGGTACTCAGGTAGACCCGGAGCATGCGGACTTGGTATAAGCTTCAGAAACACTTAGAGGCTTAAAGAATACTAAACTCAATATTCCTGATTGTTTATGTGGCTCAGGCTCCAATGAAAATGGAATGCTGAGGCATTCTAACCGTGGGTTAATAATAAGCCCACTTGCATTCCCATGTAGACATAATGTTCCTTACTGGAATTCTAGCGTTTTCGCGCAAGATTGTCGCTTATTTCCTTATATTTGCCACAAATACCTGCAAAGTGTACTTTTCGGCCACCTACGCAGTCCCTAGTTGTCGCAGGGTATTACGGGCTAATTATAGCATTGCTGGATAGCTATTCCTATTTAGAACATATACTGCTTCGCTACTTTTTACATTTTCCTTTCTTTTTTCTGACATCCGCTTGCAAACAGAAAGCCGTTTTAAGCGAGAAATGATAATGGCCTTATTCGTAGACCACCAGTTAATTTTTAAATAACTCGCAAACTACTGCACGTATTGCATTGATTTACTTTCAGCGTATTCAGCGGTTACAACTTGTCCAGAACGGTATATTTTTGTACTACTTTACGCAGTATTCTAGCCTTAGAAAAGGTTTTTCTTTTATTTTGCGAGTTACTCAGGTTGAAATTTTGCGCTAGAAATCAATATCATCGCAAGGAAAGCTTTGCTGCATTTTTTAAAATTTTTGTATTTTTCTAGTGAAGCACGCCACCTTGCTATGTCTCTTAACAAATCCATTTTATTTTCTTACGCATTTATTGAAATTATCTTTTGACTTTCGTATCCCATATAATTCCGCCACTCTCATTGCTTCCATGTGCGAATCAACAATTGTGACGACAGCGCGGGCCAACCAATGTCCAATGAATTAAAAATGAGCTTGTGCTGAAATGGATCTTGTTCAAAAGGAAAAGGCACAACTACACCTCTGCGCAGCTTTCGCAACAAAAGAACAAGGAGCTCAATATCGCCAGAAGGAACCAGAAAAATTTCAAGGTGGGCGCAAACGAACCAGCTGCTGTACACCAAACAATGCTAATGCATTTGTAATTGCCAACGAAGAACGTATACTCTTGCTTACTTCCATGCAAGAGCATCGGATTAATGTAAAACTTGATCTGAACCCTTAAGGGTGCAGCCTCTAGTCGGTCTAGAAATATACCTATTTATTTATTTACGTTTAGCCACTAGCGGGTACCTGCAGTTTCAAAGAATATAGCAACAAGCAAGCAAAGATTAGGGAGACAGACTTTCCAGGAAAATAAAGGTTGGAGTGTAAAGAATTGGCTCCTTCCAAGCTACAAAGATGCATGGAGCCAACAACGACTAACAGCTGCCAAGGAGAGTTGACTAGAGCAAGGCGAACGACAGGTAAAGGCGCTAGGTGAGAGATCAGTGGCCAGCAATGGCATTCGGATTAAGTCTTCAGTTACTAGTGGAACCTACGTTTGCACAGAATAGGTCAACAAACTAGCTAAGTTGCGACGCTAAAAATCTAAGAGAATAAACTTTGTAGAGGAGTGGTGAATACCGAGCTCCAGATATCCGTAGAGTTGAATGAAGCCTATGGCGACTAGCTGTTTCTAAACTGAGGTACTAGCTCTAGGGAAGGTACTATCAGTGGCTGGTGAAGCCACATCATTAGGCCGTTTGGTCACTAGTGAGTACCTACAGTGTCAGTAAATAAATCAACAAGCGAGCGAAGATTAGGGAGACAGACATTCTAGGAGGATGAAGGTTGTAGATTAAAGGAGTGGCTCCTTCCAAGCCAAAGGTTTGCACAGAGATGCATGGAGCCAATAACCACTAGCTGCTGCCAAGAAGAGTTGACGCGAGTAAGGCGAACGGCAGATAAGGGCGCTAGGAGAGAAGTCAGTGGACAATCATGGCATTCGGATTAAGCCTTCAGTTACTGGTGTAACCTATGATGGCACAGAATAGGTCACCAAACCTGCTGAGCTGTGAAGCAAACAGTCCAAGAGATTAAACGTGGTAGGGATGTAGTGCCTCCTGGCGATCTCCAGATATCCGCAGAGTTGAATGGAGCCCATGGTGACTAACAGCTGCTGAACAGCGAAAAGGGCGCTAGAATAGGGAGCAACAATTGGCACGTAGCGCTATTCGATTAGGACTTGGTCACTAGTGGATGCTTACAGTGTCACAGAATAAGCCACCGAACCAACTGTGTTGTGATGCAAACGGTCCAAGAGAATAAATTTTTGGAATAAGTAATGGCTCCAAGTAAGCTACAGATTTGCAGAATTGCATGGAGCCAACGATGACTAACAGCTGCCAAGGAGAGTTGACTAGAGTAAGGTGAACGACAGGTAAAAACGCTAGGTGAGAGATCAGTGGCCAGCAATGGCATTCGGATTAAGTCTTCAGTTACTAGTGGAACCTACGTTGGCACAGAATAGGTCAACAAACCAGCCAAGCTGCGATACAAACAGTCCAAGGGAATAAACTTTGTAGAGGAGTGGTGAATACCGAGCTCCAGATATCCGTAGAGTTGAAGGAAGCCTATGGCGACTAGCTGTTGCTGAACAGAGATAATGGCTCTAGGGAAGGTATTATCAGCGGCTGGTGTATCCACATCATTGAGACGTTTAGTCACTAGTGGATACCTACAATTTCAAAGAATATGGCAACACGCGAGCGACGATTAAACAGACATACATTCAAAGAAGATAAAGGTTGTAGATTAAAGGAGTGGCTCCTTCCAAGCTACAAAGATGCACGGAGCCAACAACTACTAACTGCTGCCAAGAAGAGTTGACGACAGTAAGGCGAACGACGGATAATGGCGCAAGGATAGAGAAAATTGGCCAGCAATGGCATTCGGAATAAGCTTTCAGTTACTAGTGAATACCTTCGGTGGCACAGGATAGATCACTAAGCCAGCTGAGCTTTGATGCAAACGAACCAAGATAATAAACGTTGTAAGGTTAGGAAGCGAAAACTTCATATGCAGGCACATGTATAACTCAGTTAATTACAGGTATATGGCCTAAGAGCGGATAAGTGGAGACCAATATGCCTGCTTCTAGGGCCTATGGTTCTTATTCGTCACTTTGCTCTCTCCCCACACAATTTTCGGTTCATAATAAACCGATAATTCGTAGATCATTTACTGGTACAACGCTCTTGTTTCTACGCAGGCGTTAGCAATCCACCCTACGGCTACTGATTCTATAGGATATGCAAAAGGCACTTTCAGCATAATTATTGTTACACAGTGTACATGATTTTGTCTCAACTCCAAATACTGTAACATAAGTCTTTAACAATGCTTAACTCCATGCATGTTCTTGCGGTCTTCTCTTGTTTGTCCCTCACTTTCCCTTTTCTCCGAGGTCCGAAACTTCTTGGAGATCTGGGATTGGACTGAGGGACAGTTTTCGCCCAAAACGGAGGTAACAACCTACAAGGACTTACATGGAGCATGGTTGAAAACCAAAATGACCCAACTACAATCACCACAACCCTTGTCCAGTATGGATAACTGGACCTATCTTCATACTCCTATACATTGTACATCTGAAAAATCCAGACAGCAGAAAATTTAACTTTTGTTCACCTGGACACACAACAAGTCGACTATTCGCGAAGTTCCCCTCCTCAACCGGTCCCAACAATCATGGCGGCCCCAATCAAATTACCTGTCCAACTAACAGAGAAAATTAGGAGCCATTTGTCTACGAATAACCGAATATGAAATCAATCGTCAAATGGCTTTGCCAGTTATACATTATGTTCAAAATGCTTTACGGCATTGTTGCAGGACGTGGTGGGTTTTGGCCTGGGAAGCGTTCTCACTATAAAAGCCACAAATGCCTGTTTAACAATACCGTGGCTTGGCGAATGTGATTCGCCACTGAATATAGTCACTGCCCACAACTACATACTGACAAGTCGACTAGACTCATATTTCAACTCTTCCCGACACATGCAAGTATATGGTACTCTCTGTCTACATGCACCGTTTCATTGCACTTATAGTGCCTTGACCGTTTCAACTATACACGATTGAACCCGAAGTATCCTCGTGATACACAACTGCTTTTAAACCTTGATCATGTCTGATTTGGTGTGTCTCTATGAATTTGAGAATAAAATATTTATTTATTTATAAATGGAGTATATATATACATTTATATAGGTAATTCAGGTGTTAGATATACCGAGTACAGTTGGAAAAAACGAAGCAAAGTTGCGAGTAGTTAGACTTAAAGAAACGTATAAATTGCGGCCAACAAGCAACAGTCAGGTACGAAAGTTGTAGAAATACATAGAAAGTTGGCATTCAGATGATGTTTTGGACGATTCTAATGTTTATTTTACGTGCGCTAGGTGTGTCGACATCACTAATAGACATTGACCTCATACACAAGGCTTACGTCTGGTAAACTGCCTTTAGGAAGCGTACCTCAAAATTTATAAGCGTAATATATTTTGGTAAGTACGCTAAGGGATGAAAGCAGGCAGACGTATGCATTTCCTATTGTCTCCTCAATACTATTAACAATAACCGGTATACAAATATATGCTTAATTATGGGTGGGACCATATAAGCTTGAGGTGCAAAATGTATGACGGAAGTTCCACCCCTATGTCTACGGTACTCTAAAGCTGACGAATAATTGCTTTTGAGCACACAGCGCCGGCTTAATGCACTTGACCGCAACGGCCTCCACGAAACGGAGGTAGCGGGGATTAGGGTGACGTAGCACAGGTGTAAACGTTGATCCAATCGCTATCCAGTAGTGCGTAGTCAGTATTTGTTTACCTATTGAAGAAGCTGGCAGCTTGTGCCAGCACGGAGTTTCTGTAGGGCAGTGATGCTGGTCAATTTCGCGTTGAATCTACCTTGGCACGTGTTCCTTTTTCGGGAAGTCGAAGACCGTTTGGTTCTGCTCATGTAAATGTAGCGCAAGGCTGTCCGGCATCCCTGTCCCACGGAAATTCAGTGCTTGCGCAAGCTTCCAGTTTCTTAAATTGGTAAACACACGCTGACTACGCTTCACTGTTTAGAGCTTGTATCAGTGTTTACACCTGTGTTACGTCACCCTAATCCCCGCTTCCTTCGTTTCGCCGAGGCCGTTGCGCTAAACCGAATACGGCCGGCGCTGTGTGCTCAAGCACCGTTATTTGTCAGCTTTAGAGTGCCGTAGACATAGGGGTGGCACTTCCGTCATGCATTTTGCACTCATGCTTATATGGTCCCACCCATAATTAAGCATATAGTTGCATACCGGTTATTGTTAATGGTACTTAGTGGACAATAGGGAATGCATGCATCTACCAGCTTCTGTCTTCTTACCGTGCTTTACCAATTGCTGAAGAGCACTAATTGCTTTAATTTACTTACATATTTTTACCGAGCAAGTGGTCTAAGTATTCGGGAAGTGGTGAAGGGTGAAGCTGAAGACCAAGGATAAAAGCTATAGATGAGATTTAGGGACTGAACGTTTCCTGCTCGAAGGGATTCGTTATTCGCCCCGTGGTATCCTAGTTGAAGAATGCCTACGGATTTGCAATGCTGCAGTCAGAAGACTTGGCTGCGCCAGTTATTGAGCTTTTGAACTTTGACACAGTGGCCATTGACGAACAGGTTGTAGTGGTGGAGATACCTGTTGCTCCTTACAGCCTTTGGACCAAAGTTTTAGTAGGGGAACTGAAACCAGTCAGCAACAAAGCAGAAACGGTTACATACCATTTTTACTCAGATTTATGGTCTTAGCAAATGAAAGATGCGTGCACCTGATCCGGCTGAGAACTCTTGGGGTCTGTGACAGCAGTATCCAAATTTTCTTATGATCCTATCCACTCTGCTTCATTCAAACATCCAAGCACACCGCTAGCCATATATATCTCAGAAATAATTCATCCTTCATAAAAATCCAAAACAACCGGGTCACCTTGCGCGGAGCATCGCAATTGCTTTTCTTGTATCCATACCTACACAAGCACTTCCAACTGAATTGGTTGATTGCTTTTTTATGAAGGGTCGTGATGCTGCAGCTTACGCTTTCTTTACTCAGCTTGATTTAACTCGCATCTCCCAGCAATCTGGGACCACTCAAGCTCCAGTGAGACGCAAATTTGCAGCTTCGTAACTGTTGGTGATTGCATGGCTTTGTCACTAGCAGCCGGTGATTCATTTCGCCATAAGCGGACTTCCAGTCAAACATCTATCTTCCCTTAATTTCTACTGAAATGGCCCCCTCCCCTAATGAACCAAAACCACTGAATCACCTTACGCGACGCAGCGTATTTATCTCGGATGTTTTAACTCCTACGTACGTTCTGCTAATTGATTTACTTTTCTGCCTTTAGGTAAACTGAGGTAGAGCCGCATCTCTAACTATCAAATACCCGCTTAACAACCCTACAACGTGGCGGATGTGACTCGCCACTGAATAAAGTCACAGCTGAACATTTCACACTGACACAGTCCTTAGACTTCTGCATACAACCAGTGCAACAGGTTTTACTATGATGAATGCATTGATGGAGCACAGCACATTCTGAGTTCGTAATTGTCTTTGCTTGCACCAACATCTTGTTTGAGCTGCTGTGCTCATGGATTACTACCTGGCGAAATCACACCCAAGTTGTATATTGACACAAAAGTTATGAGGGATTTTTACCCGCCCCAGCGCCATCATGTTCCTTGGTCTGACTATGACCTGACAAAATGGTCACTCGTATGAACTACATCTTTTCGGTTATACCTTTCATTAAAACCAATTTTTACTGTTCTAAAGAAGCTATGCTTGTATGCATATTTGATCGCGCCTTCACGTGTGTGTCTCGTTTTACCGAGGATATACCACTTGCTTATTTAGTTATTTAACATTCTGTAACCACTTACTCGCCCAACGCTGAGCAGCGTTTCAGCTACCGATATACTAGTATCCGCCGGCTTGATGGTTATCCTGTCCTCTTGGAGAAACAACCTCTTCTAGCTTTTCGTTTTTTTTCGCCACATGTCACTGTGTCTACTAGTTTCTGGTTGTAATTACGCAACAAGTACGTAGCCACCTGCATTTCCGCATGACCACTTACATTGTATTTAGTGCCCAGCTCGTATTGGACATAAGCAATAAACAACAACTACATTACAAAACAATTATGGTTAATTCCATGAGCATGGCCATCAGTTAGACATTGCAACATTTTAAGCAATTTACAGCATGTTAGTGCCTGCTTGGTATAATTGCCCGGGCCTCCTCTTTTCGTTTTCACTTAGCTAAAAAATGGAATGACTAACAGTAAAAGACCTCCATGGAGAAACCGTCTGCAGCCCACCTGACACGTGGGTCATCCGTCTGAACGTGGATGCGATAACCGAAGAAAAATATCGTTACCACCAAATTCGTGCAAAGCTGCGCAATGCTCAGGCTTCATTCCTATATTTGCACTTCATCTTCCAGCGGTACCGCTGGCCTCAACCATCAACGGTGCATCCTCACTGGGCTACTCGTTCAGGGCAATGGAAGATATTAGGAGCAATGCCACTGAAAATAGTTGTGTGGTAAATCAAGCAAAATGCAGTCTCCTTTCAACTTACTTTTAAGGGCGGTGTGCCAAGACATGGAGGATTATCGCCTGCAAGCATTCTAAGTGGCTGGGACTATAAATTCGGTCGTTTCCATCAAATCTAGTGTAGTTTACAATATCGACCGGATTCCAGATTATATTTTTAATTTGGAAGCAATTTTTTATCTGGTCTCATGGTCAAGGTTATCCTACTCCATCGAACATTTAAAAACGTTACGTGTTATTGATTTAAATTCGCCCTTCATTGAATACTGGCTTAAAGTCAGGAACACTTAAATAAATAATACATAAATAGGTATATTTCTAGACTCGCTAGAGGCTGCGCCCTATGGGATCAGCTAAATGTTTAATCCTATGCTCTTGCATGGTAGTAGGAAAAATTTGAGTAAATGTTCCTCGTTGGCAATTATGAATGCATAGGCAATGTTTGGTGTTCAGCTGATGGGGTCGTAATCGCCCACCTTGAATTTCTTCTGGTTCCTTCAGGATATATTGAGCACCTTGCTTTTCTTTGCTTGAACGTTGCGCAGAGCCGTAGTTGGGCAGGTTTTCTTTGGAAACAGGATCCAATTAACCACAACTTCACTATAAATTCTTTGGACTATTTTGGCCCGCTCAGTTGTTAAAATTATTAATGGGCATATGGAAAGAAATAAGAACTAATAAAGGTCCTGGAAAAAGCGCAAGCGTTTTGCTGGCTAACAACTTGGCCATAGTTCTTGTTCGGTCAACAAAGCACTTATGACACTAAGACAGTCCAGTACGGTTTGCTCGCACCTTGGTTAAATCTGTGATCTCAGTGCTATTGTGCAGCGCAATGAGTGCGTTAATACAAGGGTCATACTGTTACAAGCAAACTGATTGCAAACCAAGGTGACAAATGTGGTACTTCAACTCGATGGTTATTTTCCCATCAGGCCTGAGCACTCCGGCGAGCCCCAGTTTCGTGGTGGCGGCGTTATAGCGTACATAGTCAAACCGATAACTAGTCTATTTTTGAATTCACCGAGACACACCAAAGGTTAATCAAGGCTGGTGCAACGCAAAGTGCTCAACGATTTCTATAAGCTTCAGTTAATTAAGCGTGAACCGAAATTCCTAAGTAGCTTTCGATCAGTCATCGTTGGGACCGTATAAGTTGCTCCCGGCACGTCCGAATCTTAGTTAAAACAGTTTGCATTTTAGCTTCCTTCAACGCCACTACTTAAATAAAATTATTACACCTGTATTGTTGCTGGCGACTTCATTAGCAAGCGTACAACATTCTTGAAGACACTTGGCTTGGTATACCTATTGCCTGTTTCCATCAGTCAAGATTCCCAGTTGGACTCTGTGTTCACGCTTACATGACAGTTGTTTGCTTTACAAATCGGAGCTCCTTTGATCAGCTCAGACCATTGTATTTTTAAACTGTGCCTAGTGCTACAGAGCAGGTCTAATTTGTTAACCCTGACCAGACGAACTTACAAGATAATTAAACGGCGAAATTGCTTTTTGGATAATAGCACGAGGCTCCAGACGATGTTCTCTTTCGCTAATTGTTCGGTTTCCAAAGTAAAGAACCAGTCGCTGCAATGTGATTAGCTTACGGACTACATCAACTATTTGCTTTAACATGTGTTGCTCTGTTTAAACCTCTGTCCAAGAGCATATAGCTTTCATTACCACTACTAAAGAGATTATGAAGGAAAAAAGCATTGGCCTACGAGTGCAGGAATGTTAACCATGTCAAAAGCCTAACCACAGCGTAACACTGCGATAAAACAAGCTGGGATAAAACAAAAACCAAATATGTCGAAGCATTTCTAGGCACCTACAACTGCCACCATCTATGGAGGCGTTTGAGGCAGCTCTGAGGCAGAAGCATTTGTAGCCACAGTAGATGCGTATAAACTGCATTCGTAGTCCAATTCCGCCTCACTATGTTCAGCTTCCTTGCCCTCCTCCATGAGAACAAGTAAATGCCACGTCCTTCGATCCACCAACCTACGGAAAGAACACAAAATATTAAGGGATAGCAAAGCTTGTGGTCTGGATGTGCTCTCACCACTAGCTTTGAATGGGTAAGCTGGTTTTCTCACACTGCTATTAACAGACCTGTTTAAGAAATTCCTCACTACTTGTGTGATCCCGGACATTTGGAGAACCGCCAGGATCACTTCTGTGACAAAAACCGGATCCCAGCATAGCGCTTAATTGCATGTACATCCGTGCACCTAAAGGTTTTTGAGTGTTAATTCCGCGGATATTTTCAGCCGCTCCTGAAGGCGCTATCTACCATATTGCGCATAGACCCATGCGCTCTACCTTGGATGCCGTGGCATATCATGTGCATTCTGTAGCCTCTGGATTGGAGTAAAAATGTACATCCGTACGGATTCACCACCTGGATTATTCGGATCACTTTGGATGCCTGGGTAGGTCAAGGTTGTTAAACCTGCAATGCTCAAATGGAGTTCACCCTGGTGTGTGTAATCTGTTACCTGATAATTGTACAGATCCTACTCACATCAGTGACTTGAACGGTAAGAAAACCTCTGTTTTCCGTGCCGACTGTGGTGTCCTACAGGAAGCGATCACGTCACCCTTTTTATTTTCCTTATACCTTAAACCTCTGCCAATATAAACCACGTTTATAGTGTGGGACTATGCTGTTGCTGTGCTGGGATGTGTCACTTTCTAGCCACAACTCTTCATTACTCCAACGTGCATTGGAAGATCTGGTGGAAGGGTCTTTATGCATATCTCAGGAAAGCTTCCCACATCGGAAGCAAGATAAGACTCATCATATTTAACACTTCCCGAGCAACACTATACTATTTCTGCACGATAAGCACAAAAATTCTATTCCTTTTATCAATTGGTTTTACAATTATTTACTTGATTCTTTTCTGCTGGCCCGGAATTTATACTGTGAGGAGCTCTCTAACATCTATTTCTTATTTACACTCTCATTAGTCCGTTTTAATCTGAAAAAGTTCTGTTCCACTTTCCTGGCCGAAATCGGGCGGGTAGTTGTCTGTGTTTAAAAACCTTTTTGCTCAGTTAGCATACCACCGATGCGTTGCACACACCTACGTTATCATGCTCAAGTCCAATAAGTCCTGGCCGGATGTGGCGATGACTAATGTTAACTATGTTAACTGGTTTTTTAAATGCAGCGAATTAATTAAACTACCATTGCCTTTTTCATTGCGTTGGTACAGTCAAAATTGCTTATTATCGGGAAAGGTTTTAACGTATTAAGCATATACTCCTAATCCGTGTATGAAAGCGTAGCCTGTTTTAAGATAAAACACTGGCGTTAGAGGGCGCCTGTGGAGTCTGTATTCTAACACTTACATCAAACCAAGCGAGAACAAATGGAGTCAAGAAAAACTAAACAGAACCGGAGGCCGGAGTCACACTATTGATTGTAGCAGTCAATGGTGCTATACGGTGCCGTGAATTGGGGTGTAAATTAATGGACTCACGAAGGGATCATGGACAGTGAAGGTGCCCGCAACGTCACTCAAGTGGCAAACAAACTCATAGTTGTAAACTCATAGTTGAAAAGGTTACGTTCCGTAGGCTGAGTGAATGTCGTAGGCTTCGGATAGCAATCGACCAATAGCTTCATCTTTTTGGTTTTTGTCGATCTCCTAATTTGTTTCCCAATCAAAGGTTTTTGCTTCGGCTTTGGTACCGCGGATGTTCGGGGCCGAATAAAGTTTTGGGACAACATACTGTTTCTAACTTTATTGGGGGAACACGCTTTATTGCGCTATGTGGGCTCGTGTGTGAGTTTCGTGTACACAAGTCGTGCTGGCGATACATCCGGCGCTTAATGTGGCACCTGCTCACTGTGGTGCATGTGCTGGTGTTGGAAACGTCTTGCTTGACGGAGAGCTGGAAATACTGTATCTAAATTTGTGCGCAGATGTAGTTCAAACATAGCCCCCAGGACGTTTACCATTGACTCGACACAGTAAGCAAACAAGAGTCAATCTTATTTATTGCGCGAAGTGACTTTGCCACAGGACTCCGGAATACACGGTGGGTACAACCCACTCTGCGAATCCATTGGACGCTAAATGATATGGCGCAGAAGTCATATGATGAACCCGGTTGCACTGCGGTTACTGTTTGAAACCTGCGCTCTCGTATCGCCAGCCGTTGTCTGTAGCCGAGAGTTTCGGCATGCCATGGGTAGATAGGCCAGAGAGTGTTATATTGGCTGTGATCTCCGTAGTATTTTACATCTATCCATTTTGAGTACGCGTCCAACTGAAGTTTTGGCATTTTTCTTTCAGCTGAGCTAAAACCGTCCGCTAGAACAGGTTCCAGTGGACAGCCAGACGGCATAAAATTTGAGGCAGACTAGCCAGTAGGGCCTTCAGATATTGTGGGCAAATGATACTTGCGTTCAAAAGAGCTTTTATATCTTGAGCAATTGCCGGCCACCAGCAATATTATCTTTCATGCATACGTCTTCTGGATGCGCGTCCTTTAATTTTCTCAGCACAGCAGACCTAAATTGCAGCTGGAATAAAGCTACGAGATCCACGCAAGCTAAGCCTACATGCAGACTTAGCTAGAATCAACTTTTGAAGAACGGACTACGGCCTCTGTGGATCGTGAATCCCAACCGCGTAGCAGCATGCATCACAATCAAAAGCACCGGGTCCTGTTCTCTACTCCCTTAACCATGTTGCTAGACTTTGAGGTAGTATTCAAATGTTGTAAAATCGCAACTAACTAGTAAGACGCTCCAACCTACTCACTGCTTTGAACATTTTATAAATAAATAAATAGTTTATTCTCGTCATTGCCAGGAACGCCACCATAACCATGCTCCGAGTAATACAGACGCGTATGACAGACAATTGCACCAATTATTATATTATGACCAGTAGCGTAGGAATGTGTGTTTATGTTGAGCTATAGAAGCAGGTTTAAGTGCGTATGTGTAAGTAGTCATGTTGTGTGAGCATCTACCTTTGGTTCTGAGTGTAGGCTTTTTCCCTGGGTTCACTGTCAATTAGAGGATCAAATGAACGCTGGCTAGCCGAACAGGCTGGCTAGCCGAACCGTCTCCTCGTGGTGCCAGCTGTGTGGTTCGGGTAAATCCAGTTCCAGCAAATGGTTTGGGCGACAGTGTTCCAGGATGTGGTGGGATTTCGCCTGGCAAGCGTTCTTCCTATAAAAACCACAAGTATCCGTTTAAAAACACTGACGTGGTGGATGGGACTATCCACTAAATAACGTCACTGCCTTTTCCCTTTTCCGGAGGATCATTCACACATCACGAACGTTAGCTGATTCAAAGCCTTCCATTGCTTCCCCCTTTGATGACGAAAGCAAGGAACAAAAGCACCCACAGTTACATTTACCTACTCACACAACATGTCCCCTTCCAAATACACAGTTAAGCATAGTTTTACATCTCAACACACACATAAATTCCTGTGCTTTTGGTCAAAATGTACTAATTTTTGCAATTGCCGATCATACATGTCTGCAATACCATGGTCACGCCCTTGATGGTGTGCCTCGCAACGAGGAGAATAAACTTTATTTACTTTTTTTATTTATTTGGATGACGTTCGGAATGTGGGAATGATCCTCCGGAAAGGAAAGAGGCAGTGACTTTATTTCGTAGGGACTCACTTCCGAAACATCAGTGTTGTTAAACGGAGAGCTGTGGGTTTTATAGGGAGAACCCTTGCCGGGCGAACTACCACCACTCCCAGGAACACTGCCGCCAAACGGTTTGTTGGAACGGGATTACCCCGAACCACAAAGCTGGCATCACGGGGAGGTGGTTAAGCCAGCTAGCCCAGAGGCATTTTAATGTATGCGGCAGCAACATGATTGTGTAAATCTGCGATGTGTCTGATTTTGTAGCTGTAAGCAAGAAGTAGGTGTGCCAATCGTATCCTTCTGGTTGCGTCACTGTGTTCGGTGCCTCGTTCCGCACTATGCAGCGGAAGCACTGGTTCATAACCTGTACATATGCAAGTGGTTGCCATAAAGTTATTGCTGGTAGCTTTGGATATCAAAACCTACGGCCTGTGTCACTTTGTCCAGCAGCGCGAAAGTTGCTCAGAAGCCTATGGCTTTCAGGACGCGAAAGCAATAGGATGTACGGTTCCACTGTGAACCATATACCCTAAGACGGTTTCACACTCAAAATACAAGGCATCGCGTTGCGAAATGTGTGATTTTTTTGGGATCGCACCAATACGAGTGCAGAAGCGAGTTGATCCTTGGCCTTGAGAAAGGCTTGTTCCTCTTTCTGTGTCCATGACCAAGTAACATCTTTCATCGACAAGACTTGCTTAATTGCGATCACTAAAGCCAGGTTTTGTGAGAACCTTTGATAGTAAGAGAGCATGCCGACGAAGGAACGTAACTTTGCGTCGTTACTTGTAGGAATTAAACTGCTTAGGGGCTTTGTCTTGTTTTATGCACGCAAGTCGTTTTTATCCGATCGCTATCCAAAACAGTCAACAAAATCAACCAAGAATGCACATTTGGGAAGCTACAAACCTAACCCAGTTCAAACATGCTGCACGGAACCTTGTTTAGCGTGTGGGAATCCTGTTTTCCTTTATACCCGTGATTAGTAAGTTGTCCAGCTACGCACGGGTATTTAAAATGGTCCGTAAAACGTTGTCCAATATTACTCTGAAAACCCCCGGGATGCATTAACTGCTAATGTTATTCATGTGTATGTAAATAAACCCATATTGTAGGGACGCGGATCTCAGTTCACACGGAATTGCCCCGGAAGCAGCAGGTGATGGGAACTAACGCGGAGAATGGGAACGGGAATCGTCAACCCAGCTCGTGGCCTACGATGCAATCCGGGAATGGGTCGTCAGCGACAAACGATACCGCGGCCACGCCGGAAAGAACAAGAGGCGACATGAAAGGGAGCCCGATTTTCCCAAGAGATATGCCGGTATCTACGGCCCCAGAAATCGGCCCGACCAGAGCAACACAGCCCCGAGCAAGCAAGTCGAGAGCTTTGGTACGAATCCAGTCTGGATAGGCTGCGACGCAAGGGAGCAGAAATGTGGGCGGAAAACGGGACATTCAATGTCCAGGTCGGATCAGCCAAATGGCGCTTAGTGGACACCACTTCACGCGGCGGAACGTGGTGCGTCGTAAGTGGGAAACGCGGCTATATTTATGTGCGTGCGTGAGACATGTGTGTAAACCTCTCGGCGTGCAATAAACAGCGTTCTCCCCTACCGTGTCGTTCTCGCTACACTGGTGCCGTGACCAGGATGAAAGTGCCGTGGCCTGCTCAATTTTCGGGGGGAGACGCGGAGGCTTGGTTGGATGAGTTCGAAGGGATCGCGGCTTGCAACGGACTTAAAGGGGATGCAAACCTGCTTACGGCCTTGGGCACGCTGTTATCCGGAAGAGCAAAAGCGACGTACCTGCTGGCGCGGAAGTCGAAAGCTGGGTGCTCGTTTAACGAAGTAAAGGCAGCGTTGTGCGCGGAGTTTGCAAAGGAGATAGACCGACAGAAGGCCCTGGAAAAATTTCACTCAGCAAAATGGGAAGAACAGGACGATTTGATGACATTTTTCCAGCAACTGGATAGGAACCTGACGATTGGGCTACCCGAATTAGATGCGGCCGCCAAAGAAAGACTATTGAAAGGACAATTGATTCAGAGCCTGCCGAAAGCCCTCCAGGATCAAGTGAAGCTGGCATCGATGGTCGGGGTGATCAAAGCGGAGGAGCTTGTGACAGTGGCGCAGAGTTTGGCGGAGCCGTTGACCATGGCCAGAATCAAACCGTCGGAACTTGAACGCAAGGTGGACCAACTGACACAGATGGTGCAGAGTTTATTGTCGGGAAATACACCAAGGATGGAAACGCAACACAATGTCTACGGAAGCCGAAATGGCCGTCGCTGTTTTCGGTGCAACCGCAGTGGCCATCTGGCTAGATACTGTACGAACGCAAACCTTTCTCATTGTTTTTCCTTATTCATTCCTAATAAGTGGAGGGTGCCTGTGGTAGACGTCATAATTCAGGGGATGCCAGTTCGAGCGGTAGTAGATACAGGGGCGGGGGCGTCAATTACAAAAAGATGTGATGCGGTTCCCTTAGACCAATCGTCAGTCTCGTTGCAAACGGTTGGAGGCCATCAGTTGAAGGTAGCAGGCGTGCAACGGTTACAATTGAGAATAGGAGAGACGTGTATTAGCCATTTAATGTTCGTTGTGGAGGGTGAAACGGAAACAATAATCGGTAATGAAATCCTAAAACGACTGGGCGCTAGAATTGATCTGGGAAAGGATGTGATTTTCCTGGGCGGCGAAGCAATCAATCTTAACGCAGGAAAAAGTGCTCGAGTTGGGGCCGTATCTGTTTTGCTTAATTGCTCAAGTCGTACAATACGGGAAAAGCTAGGGAGGTACGCGCACTTGTTCACGGACGCGAATGACGAATACGGCTTCTGTAACTGGATGGAACATCGGATACCGCTGGTCCCAGGGGGACGATGTAAACCAATATTCAGGAGAATTCCGCCAAAGATCCTACCTGAGGTGCAGAGGCAAGTGGCAGAGATGGAGGCAAAAGGTATTATTCGGCGCGCAAGCAGCCCGTATTCGTCGCCAGTGTTGTTGACAAGGAAAGCTGACGGTACATACCGATTCTGCATTGATTTCAGAGAGCTGAACAAAGTAACTGTGAAGGATGCGTTTCCGATGCCACAGATGAAGGAAATTTTTTCCAGTCTGCACAACGCCAAGCTGATCTCGTTAATAGACCTCCGCTCGGGATATTGGCAGTTGCCCATTGCAGAGGAGGATCGTCACAAAACAGCTTTTAGTGTAAACGGTCAGCAGTACGAATTTTTGAGAATGCCATTTGGTTTGTGCAATGCCCCCGCCACATTCAGACGACTGCTGCTAATGATTTTGGAAAACCTCCAAGGAGTGGTAGTCTACGGAGACGACATCGTGATATTCTCCGAAACCGAACATGAGCATGGTAGCAGACTCGCGGCCGTACTACAACGACTGGAGGAAGCCGGTTTGAAGCTTAGCCGTAAGAAATCACAGATAGCCCAGAGGTCGATCGTGTGCTTGGGTCACATCGTGGGGAACGGTGAAATCCAACCGCTGCCAGAGAAACGGGAAACAATCCAGAATTTTCCAGTCCCTAAATCCAAACGCCAGCTTGGTTCCTTCCTGGGAGTTGTGGCATATGATTCAAAATTCGTCCCTCACTTTGCAGAGACCATCAGTCCATTATTGAAGTTGCTGCAGAAGGATCAACCATTCATGTGGTCAACCGAGGCAGAGGGAGCATTCAATCACATCAAAACATGCATGGCGGAATCTCCAAAGTGCTTGCGGTTACCCAATCCGAGTGAAAAATTTACGGTGGCAGTTGATGCTAGCGACGTCGCAATCGGTGCGGTACTTTCCCAGCCATCGGGGGTCGTAGAATATGCCAGTCGAGTGCTGACGAGTGCCGAACAGAAGTACTCAACAACAGAGAAGGAATGTCTAGCTATGGTATGGGCTCTGGAGAAGTGGAGGACATACCTGTTGGCGAATGAATTCCATGTCTTGACGGACCACAAACCGCTCTCATGGTTGATGACAACGAAGGATCCGCGAGGACGTCTTGCACGATGGGCATATCGACTTCAAGAATTTACCTTCACCATCGGACACGTGGATGGGACGAAGAATGTGCTACCGGATATGCTGTCGCGACCGTTGTTGGACGACGTCATACCTGACACTGCGATACCGGTGGGTGCAGTCACAGTTGGGAGGGACACGCTACTCGAAATTCAAAGGAAGGATGAACTGGTGCAGTCGCTGTGTAGCCATTTACAATTGGGTACCAAACCGAATGCCACATCGGGGGAAATGGAGGATCTCGTCAGGATCTGGGACAGGCTGTGCACAGTAAACGGTAATTTGCTGGTGCAGACAAACGGAATGAGACTTCCTTTTATCCCACAAAGTCAGCGGGAGCGGGTGATTCAAATGGTCCATGACAGCGCACACATGGGATTTGAGAGAGTTTTTGACTTGCTGCGGAGACGAGTTTTCTGGCCAACCATGAGGAGGGACGTTGCGGTATATATCCGGGGGTGCCCAAACTGTCAAACAAGCCGTGAGATGGATGCACCCAGACCGCCAATGAAGTCGATTGAAATCAGCGAGGCACTACACTGCTGGGGACTAGATATATTTGGACCGCTGCCGCCGAGCCGATCGGGTAACGCCTACATCCTGGTGATGATTGATCATTTCACTCGTTGGGTCGAAGCGATACCAATTAAAGATCAAACAGGCGAGACCGTGGCACAGGCGTTCGAATTCAACGTACCGGCGAGGTATGGAATACCGCACAGCGTTATCACCGATCAAGGTCCGTGCTTTGAATCAAAAGCGTTCCAGGCCATGCTGGCCAAATGGGGCATCCGGAGAAAACGCACTTCGCCTTACCACCCGCAGACCAACGGGATGACAGAACGGTTTAACCGAACTATGAAAACATGGATGAATTGCACAAAGGTACCGTGGGAGGAAGCGTTACCGGAGGTGCTGCTGGCTTATCGAACCAGCATGCAATCAAGCACCAAGGTTTCACCGTTTGAATTGCAATTCGGCAGAGAACCAAGGATTGCAATCGACACCTATTTGGCAATCGACAGCGAGCGCGAACATCCAGCCCTACAACACCGAAGGCGGATAACAACAGCTAGAAGGGAGACGAGGGCTCGGCAATTACGCAACAAGCGGAACTATGATGCGAGATATGCCGCAGACAAATGGAGACCATTCAACCCGGGAGACCAAGTCAAGCTACGCAATAACGATCCACCGTCACACAAAGGACCCGGCGCGAGCAAGTTCAACCAACGCTGGAAAGGTCCCTATACAGTGATCGACCAAAAAGGGACGAGCTGCCGTGTCGACAACGGGGTGGTGAAACGCTGGGTAAACGCATCACTTCTACGCCCATGGTATACGAGGGAAACAGGTTTTCGAGAGGGGGCGGGTGTAGGGACGCGGATCTCAGTTCACACGGAATTGCCCCGGAAGCAGCAGGAGATGGGAACTAACGCGGAGAATGGGAACGGGAATCGTCAACCCAGCTCGTGGCCTACGATGCAATCCGGGAATGGGTCGTCAGCGACAAACGATACCGCGGCCACGCCGGAAAGAACAAGAGGCGACATGAAAGGGAGCCCGATTTTCCCAAGAGATATGCCGGTATCTACGGCCCCAGAAATCGGCCCGACCAGAGCAACACAGCCCCGAGCAAGCAAGTCGAGAGCTTTGGTACGAATCCAGTCTGGATAGGCTGCGACGCAAGGGAGCAGAAATGTGGGCGGAAAACGGGACATTCAATGTCCAGGTCGGATCAGCCAAATGGCGCTTAGTGGACACCACTTCACGCGGCGGAACGTGGTGCGTCGTAAGTGGGAAACGCGGCTATATTTATGTGCGTGCGTGAGACATGTGTGTAAACCTCTCGGCGTGCAATAAACAGCGTTCTCCCCTACCGTGTCGTTCTCGCTACAATATGTGTACCGACTGTAATAAACAACCCAGACGATTCCTCAAGTTTCACGTGAGGTAAGGATGAGTCAAATCAAATTAAGTGAACTTGGCCCCACCCGATATAGTGCGTTAAATTCTTGCATTTTAAGCAATGTACGACGGTCCATGACAGCTCAACAACTCACCGTCAGTTGAGAATCACCGCATATCCGCCCACTGCAGCCTGATTTAAGTACGGGGACTACTGGTGCTGCACCTTCAGCTTGCTGAAGCAGTACAATTATACTTACTTTCTGCAGCCGTATCATTTATTCCTCAACTTAGGGACGTAGTATGTTCTGATCCGGATAGCTTTTTGTGTACTTGATTCTGTTATGTGCATTTTGGCTTTATACTTTTTGATTTTTCCCAAAATATTGTTTGTTATATATGTCTGAGTACCCCTATAGATTCGATGGTACTGTGTCCCCCACCACGGACAGGCTTGCATTGAACAATAGGGCTAACGGCTTTATCTAATTACTACACAATAAGTTAACCGTTGTATAAATTACAACATGAATTATTAGTGTGTGAGATCTGCCCTGAGGTCACACACGCACTTGTGCTTTTTCCAGTAGGTCTCTGACCTCCTCGGCGTACGTTATAAAAACCGTCACTCGGTCTCAGACTAGGCAAGGATAAAAGTGCGTTGTTGTTCGTTAATGTTACCGCTGAACCGGTGTCTTCTTCGAATAAAAAATGTTAACCATTAACACAAAGCGTTAGCATATACTGAGATACACTTGTCATGGTTGAAATGTTTGAAAAACGTGCTTCAGATCACTTGGCTGCAAATAAAGACACACGCTTACGACCTTCTTTAACGAGTTAACTTACGCTTGTTATAGCGGGAAATGGCATACCCGGGCGAAGTGGCCAACTTTACCGCACTTCCTTCACCTTGCACTTTTGTGCGGATAATGGTTAGTAGATGTTTGTTGATTACTGCAACTGTAGCAAACAATCTTTCGTGCCAAATTATCAAAGGAAATTAGACGGCTCAGTGTGTTCAAACTTTCTGCAGTTTGGAAGGGGTTACCCTTGAATAACTGAGTTTCCAAGTTTTTGCTTGAACAAAAAATCTGTAAGCTGGTTCCAGGGAAATATAGCCTTCACTTGGGACAATATTTTCCTTTGAACCATTAGACATAATTCCTGCTGTTGGATGCTGGATTTTCATGGCTTCATCACAACCTTTAGAAGGAAGTGGGCTAAGACGACACACAAGTGGCCATCTTGGTAGATGCGTGCGATATATTCGCCTGCCATTCCTCCGCGCTACTGCTGCAATGCAACAATCTGTTAGCGCGCAGAAAGCGATATTTATTGGGAACACTATAGTTTCCCAACTGATTTGCTCATTCGTAATATATTAGTTTTATCTATTATTTATATAAATAAATAAATAAATAAATAAATATTTTATTCTCGACTATGCGAGGCACGCTCATGTAGGCATGATCAGATATGTACAACGGTACAAACATTATAATGCAATTGTAACAGTAACGCAGAAAATTGTTCATATATCCATGATTGGAACTGTACAATGTTGAAAATGCGAAACAATAAGTTGGCTGTCATGAGATACGGGACCTCAGCTAATAAGAGATTGAGAAACCTGAATGATCCACTGAAAGGTAATGGAAGGGCCCGCACACAAGGAAGGAAAAGGGCAACGTATGGTAGGATGTAAAACGACAACAGTATATACAGATGTAGAAGTCCCAGTGTAACGATCCTATGTAGAATTGTGACGCTAGTTGACCTGCCAGTGTAAAGTTATGGGCTGTGACTTTATTCGGTGGCGAGTCACATACGCCACGTTGCAGTGTTGTTAAACGGACATTTGTGGCTTTTTGTAGGGAGAACGCTTGCCAGGCGAAAACCCACCACGTCCTGGAACACTGCCACCAATCCATTGAATGGCAAATTGTAACTGGCTGTTTCTTGTTAAAAGTCTGTTTGCTCGGTTATTCGCAGTCAGGTTGCGTCCCATTTTCTCCGCTGGTTGATGCAATAACTGGTTGCCTATTGCGTTCCTGGGTCCTGTCCGTTGGTAGGTCGGGTACTAAACATTCTTATTGAATATAATGTGTTGATCCTTCGCAGAATCACATGAAGTCATCCCTGATTATGTATATTTGCCGGGGAGCGAAGAATTCGTGTCCAGCTACCCTCACTGGACATCGGTGGTTGGGTGCAAATAGTTAGAGTGGAAGTGAGGCCATGGTCCAGGTAAGTACTTGTTGGTTATTTCGTCCCATCCCAGACGGAGGCAGTTCCTCAGTTCAATCCCGAAGCTCTCCGATGTTCACGA